>OX596206.1:2962014-3462727 GCA_951394215.1 Glyphodes perspectalis | reverse complement strand
CGCGTCGAAGAAGTCGAACATGCGCGCTGCAACACGACACGCGCTTACTGACCACGACTCGAAACCGACACGACCGAGTTCCAATCCCGCTAGGAGCGAATGTTTCGTGTGATGAACATGAACATTTGTACTCGAGCCATGTTTATAAAAGTATTAAAGTATGTCTAACCGTTCACCTAGTATATTTGTTTATTTTGGAACTAGGGAATTGGTGTGTCAATCTGGAGACGATTATTATTAGTTGCCCGATGTTGACCACCACATCTCTTAGTGAGATTTATTTTAATGTCAATCAAGTTTAATGGAAGTTTCACGGGGCACACTTATTTCACCGCTCAACATGAGCAACATGTCAAAGGGCGTGTCTGCTGGTTAGGCTGATTGCGATGCAAGCACCATCGTAACACCAGATTACACGCAGCAATATAGTCACTAGGTATATTCACCTGTGTTTTATTTATGGCCTAATGGGATAATTTCAATCAATTCATAACAGCTCTAAAGACAAAAACAATAAGAAAAACAACTTACCCGACCAAGGTTGTCTTCTATACCGCAGCTTCTTTCCATTGCGCCGTATGAGCTTAGCCGCGCTGTCAGCCGTCTTCTTGCTTCCATTCGAACCGGGGGAGACCTCGTTGAAGTGGTTGTTCACGTGTCGTTCCAGCAAGATCTGTAATGTCACACCGACTCGTTAGATCAAGGAGACGATTGAGAAAGTTCTATAGGAAGCCATGTCTGCATCTCCGGAGAATACCGCCACAGGTTTCTATGTGATCTATCTCATCTTTGTAAGGTCCTCCATTGTGCTTAAAACTACACTTGTCTGAAAGAAACCTTACGCGCTAGTTAGGCCTATCACAATACTTGTATCGTCCTTAGCGCGAGTCCGCCTCACGGCGGGGAGTGCAGATAAAAAAATAAACGTCGACCAATAAATTTATCTGTTTATTTGGGTAAATAAATTTATTGAGGACAAATTATAATAAAATCCGTAGCGGATGCATTCGTCAAACCGGTCGGCATGTTGGAACCCTTGGGGAAAGAAAACATAACACAAGTTTACGTTCAGTACACATTTAGAAGACGGACGGCTCTAATAATTACAACCAAGACGTGGACACATCACATCGCAATAAATAAACAGTCTAAATATCAAGGAGAAGACAAACGCAGAAGATAATAATCTATTAAACCCATTTTCATCAATAAAAATATTTAAATTATGTTTAATAAATACATATTTTAATTACATATGACCCAAATATAGACCAAAAAAAAATATGTCCTAATAGTTTAAAGGTAATATTAAATGAAATGAACATAACGTGATGTGCCACGTAAATCAACTAGTAAATGAATCACGGCACGCTGATATGAAGAATTTACATGGAGAGTATAGTTAATATTGAAGAAGTTCAAAGTCAAAGTCAAAAGTCAAAGTCAAAGTTATTTTATTGTGGTACATAGGTCAAGAGGATGTTATAGGTAAATTAGTATGGTCAGCTATGACCCGCCAATATTGGCATACAATATTTTCTGATAATTTTTAAACATTAAATTACAATTACAATTATATCAATTCCAATTAAATGTTAGTATTATAATAATATAAGGAATTCAATTCAATAGGGATAATGTCATTATTACTTATTTGGTGATCTTATCATTAAGATATTCGTTTACATTATAATATGCCTTATTTAATAAAAACAATTTTAATTTATTTTTAAACAATCCTATGCCAGTACAAGACAGGATATCTTTAGGAAGATGATTATAAATTCTCGGAGCCATACAAAAAATACTGTCATTAAATTGTGCAGTTTGGTTGGTAGGAAAACAAATTTTCAGTTCGTTACGCTTACTTTTTGGATGTTTGTACATTGTAATATTTACCTTAACGAAAATGCACACTTCATAAATATAAATGCATGGCAGCGTCATAAGGCTCATATTTATAAAATATGGTCGACAACTGTCTGTTGGTTTAAGTTTACAAACCGCTCTCAAGCACCTCTTCTGGGCCTTAAACGGCAATTCTTTATTTACTGAGTTACCCCAGAAGATAACACCATAACGTAATATTGATTCAATATAACCATGGTATGCTGTGATCACGGTAGGGCGGTCTACAACCTTGGCAAGCATGTAAAGTGCATATGAAAACTGATTCAGTCTAGTACATACATTTTCCACTTGCGTTTTCCAATCTAATTTGCAATCCAAATGTAAACCCAAAAATTTTGCATTTTCTACTTCACGAATTTTTTGTTCATTATAATTTATATTTAGATTAGTCAAGTATTGCTTCCTATTTTTAAATGTCATCATGTTAGTTTTGCTTAAATTAATTATTAAATTATTGAATTTTAACCAATCAATAAAAATGTCAAGTGTCTTATTCATCTCAATTTCAAGATTCAATTTACATTTATTATCAAAAACCACCGTACTGTCATCCGCAAATAACACCACATTTTGTTTGATGTGTTTCGGAAGATCATTAATATAGATAATGAATAATAAGGGTCCTAAAACACTTCCTTGTGGTACTCCCTGAGTAACGTAACGATATTTAGATGAGTAAACAGATTCTCGTTTCGTTTTAGGACAAACACGAGAAATCTGTGTACATTGTTTACGACCAGTCAAGTAAGATTCCAACAGTTTCAAAACATTACCCCTTACTCCATACGATTCTAACTTTATGAGTAAGTTACCGTGATGAACAAAATCAAATGCCTTTGTTAGATCCATGTATAATGTAGCAACTAACTTTTTTCTATCAAGAGCTGACATTATCGAGTGAACAAATTTGTAAACAGCTAGATTAATTGACTTATTTCTTCTGAAACCTACTTGCTCTTCCACAAATACACTATTCGATTCAAAGAATTTGTAAAGACTCTCATAAATTACCCTTTCAAACACTTTTGAGAATATAGGTACAAGTGCTATTGGTCTATAGCATTGCACATCTATTTTGTCGTTTTTTTTAAATAGGGGTTTAATTAATGTTAGTTTTAGCTTGTCAGGAAATGTTCCGGAAGAAATACATACGTTAATTATATGACTTAATACAGGAGCGATTAAAGATGATACATGTTTTATAATTTTGGTACTAATGCCATCATAACCTGTACTGTCAGTGTTTTTTAGAGAATTAATTATTTTGCAGATGTCGATAGAATCAGTCGGTTCCATGAATATTGAATATGAATAATTTAAGTTACGAGCCAAATAATTATGGACACTTTTAGCTGTATTCGTATCAATACAAGTAGAGAAATAATCATTAAATGCTTCCGCAATGTCATTCGGGTCATCAACTACTTTTCCATTAACATTGACTCTTTTTATATATTCTTTGGGTATACAGCTTTTGTTACGTTTGATAACTGACCATGTTGCCTTACATTTATTAGCTGCACTTTTGATCATAAAATTGTTTTGTGACTTTTGTGTTAAATTTATAATTTTACTTAGACGTGCTGAATATGTTTTAAAAGCTTGCTTGTTCTGTTCATTACGTTGCTTTCTATACTGCCAAAGTAAATCCCGTTTACGTTTAGAGCATCTTTTTATACCTTTCGATATCCATTTAAGCTTTTTGTTTGTAGATACTTTAATCATTTTAAAAGGAAAGCACAAATTGTAAAATAATATAAATGTCTCATGAAAAATGTCAAATGCCCTGTTGGGTTCATCTGTTCCATATACTTCACTGAAACTAAGAGATTGGAGACAGTTTTTAAATTTTTGTACATTATCATGACAGTAATCTCTCCTTTTAACATACCAGTGAGATATGGAACATGTCCTCTTTACAGGACAGGACAGCATTTGTGCTGTATGATCAGACAAAGCAAATTCATATATTTTATGCTTGCATCCTCTCACGTTATGAATAAAATGGTCGATACACGTACCACTACTAAGGCGAGTGGGTTCATTTATAGCCAAACGAAGGTTGAAACTAAACACTAATTGAGTAAATACATCCGCATCCTTGTTTTTTCTCAGAGTATTTATGTTAAGATCTCCACAAATTATTATTTTCTTACGTGTATAACAAAATTCATAAAAAATCGAATTAAGGGCAGCAAAAAAACGATTTATATGTTCTGAATCAGGTCTTGGAGGCCTATAGATACAGATAATAACTACTTCATTTTTAAGCAACTCAATAGCGCTACATTCCAATATGCCACTAGTCCCATATTCCTCTATTGCAAGTTTTTTAAACTCATGTTTATTATGGACCAAAATACACGAACCACCGTGTCGGTTATTTCTGCAGAAGAAAGTAGCAAGAGAGTAATTTGGAATACATAAAAGGTTCACATCATCTTTGATCATGTTGTGCTCCGTTAAACACAATACATCTATAGAATTACCTTGTTCCACCAGCCACTCGAGATTGACAGTCAACTGATCCGATTTATTTATTCCACCATTAATATTCTGATGTAGAATATTTATATTATTATAAACGAAAAAAATTCTCAACATTATTCTTACATTTTTTTGTGGAATTGGATTCACACTCGAAATCAGTTTGAGTATCTTTGTCAACATACAGAGCTTGACTTAAGCTCCGAATTTTATAATCATTACATAATATTTCTCTTAAGAGTAATTGGCAAACATGTTTAGGAAATAGCGATTTATAAGGTGTATATACTGAAAAATCCATGTCAATATACTTTACATTTCTGAAATTCAGACATAAAAATTTTAATTCATAATTTAATTTGGATTCACGCAGATGGTTATTAAAGGGTATTTCACAGAATAAAACATTCGTATGTCTCGTACTACATAAGAAATGTCCAACACATAATTTAAATATACTGGGAGACCTATCATTTACTCCTGCCAAGACTATGAGATAGTCGTTTGGCGTAAGGGAACTTATTTCACTGCGTTCTGAGAGAAGCACATCTTGCAGAGTGGCACCAGATTTCCAAAAGCAGGTAACTTTGTATTTATCTCCAATTAGATGTTGTAGGGTACGTTGTATGTGTAGTCCTTGGTCATCCGCAATTACAACTATTTTGTTTTTGGTTTCTACTGAATCCAGATTCGATTTCATAATATTATAGTTTTCCTGACTATCGTGAAGAATTATCGATACCTTATCAGGTGAAATTTCTGTATTATCTTTATTGCAGTTTGGATTACTTATATTATCAATAATAGTGTTTACTTGTACATCAGAGCAAATTTGGTTGATTTTTGGTTTAGGTGTAGTAGTTGGAGTTTTATGTTGTGATTCTTCTTCAATATTTACATCATTCAGTATTTGACATTCGGGTGATTCTGATATTTTTTGTATGGGGATAATCACTTTTGTAGGTGTGTGTTTGTCGCTTTTTCTTCTTCTGTTACTTGACTTCTTTTGCAACGGTGTTACCGATATATTTTCAGATACGCTAAACTTTTTGAGTGTTTCAATTGCTTTGTAGCTCTTTTCTAAGTCGGATTTCAAACGCAAGTTTTCAATATTTAAGTTTTCAATTTCTGTATGTGCAATTTCCAATTGGTTAGTAAGATAAGACATTTTTTCATTAATATCGGCTTGGCTTTCATTCAATGATGTATTCGGCAAACTCATCATTGTCGTATCGAAAAGAGAGGCGTCGGCTTTGGAAACATCACTATCTGAGCTTGTTCGGTAGATCTTACGGGTCCGCTGAGTTATATTTCTTTCCATATCCATGATTTTTAACGTTATTAATAGCGAGAATAAAAATTCACAGAAAAAGAAATAATAATAATTATAATATGTCTCTGATATGCTTCCCTTAGTTAGGCATAAATTGCATGCGCTCCGTTGTTCCTTCTGCGTAGTTAGTGTTTGGCGGCTGGGCTCGTGACGTGTTGTGACTCACAGCGCTGCGACCGGGCGAGTGCACACCGCTTTGGCGCTTCGGTGGTCAGCGGAACCGCGAGAGTAGCATGAAGTCAGAGAGGAACGAACGCAATGTTTTGAATGTAACTGTTAAGCACTTAACTATCTTTAGTAAATTCCGTGTAATGTTTGTGTTGATTACTCACGAACGGTGATGAATTCCAGGTTCACAATACACTATTTGTTAGATATTTGGATTACGTTTCCACTTATATTTGACTCAACATTTGAAAGTCACTTTTCATAGGTTTTTTGGAATTAAGAATATAAGGCCTAGTTTTACGTTGTTGCCTCTCTGAATCGTCAAAGAGTAGTCGAACGAAGTTCGACGAACAATTTACAATTAAACATCTAATCACGTGTTTATGATCCAATCACTCGATGATTGGTTGTGATTAGAAGAGAGAACTAAATTTAGAGAGAACTAAGCCCTAACACATCATGAAGGGGATATGAAAATGTCGATACAAACACCATAAAGGCAACAGAAGTAACTATGATGGAATTAACTAATTCATATGGTAATTAGTAATTACTTTCCTCCAACTGAACTACAAGGTAATATTGTGTGCATAATTCATTAACAAACACCATATCATTAGGATACAGGTCGAAGACCTTTTCAGAAGACTTGGGTACCTATTTCATGTTTCGAGAAGCAACAAAATTATGATGTATTATAACCCAGCTGATGATTTTACATGAATTAGTAGACGACATTACGCTTAAGTTTTTTAAATATGCCTAAGTTAAACTGTTCTGTTAGTCGCTTAATTTTTGTTATTTTATCTATGTGTAACTATTATTATCGCTTTGTAGACAAAAGTACTTTTTTATAAGAAACAATAAAAACTCCTCACAATTATTTATATTAAACAATGAAATAATATTATTAATTGTTAATAATAAGTTAGTATAAATGGCACTTGTGAAATGTATTGAATTTGTACCGACTTTTTATTTTTTGTTATAAAAATTTACTTCAGTTTCCAATTCAAGTGCTCGGTACGCTATTTGCTTTTGTATTCTCATAAAAACGCAATCGCTGCACACATGTGCCGTCAATCCCTTGAGGAGGTAACTGAGGAGTGCCTTTTTAATTTCAGAATGGATGCCTGGTCAAACCAAATTACAAATTGAACAATAAAAAAATCGGTCGCCTTACTGGCATGCGCATAAATTATCTATCGCGTTTTTTCTTTATTTCGGAGTATCAACATAATATGTTAAGAACGCTATTGCCTATGTAAATCTAGTATAGTAACGCAAACGCAATGGGTGTGCCTTAAGGAGATCCTTGAACCATCTCATGCTGTAAAACCTGGTTAAGATATCGCTCCAATTAAAACGCTGGCTTTTATTATAGCTGATAAATCCTGACAGATAAGGCAAATTTTGCAGTCATCATGATACAAATAGAATTTACTTGATTAAACTTACTAGACGTATAGAACTTGATTCAATAGAAAACAAAGATATTCATTTAGTGTGCCCTATTTCTAACTAGTACCACAAAATTTGCCATATGCTTCGCCGATAATAAAATCAATCCTTAGTTACCAGTATTAAGATTTCGTGGAGAAAGAAGAACGAAATGTAAAGAACTAAATTATGATTTTTTGACAATCTATCAGACTTTTTGGAGATCCGCTGAACCAGAATGAAAGAAAAGATTTGTGTTAAACACCCTTAATGAAATAACACACAATCAATTCAATATGTGGAAACAAATGACAGTAATATTACAGGACTTTCTTTAGAAAAAATATTCAAGAATTATTTTTAAATACTGTCCCAATCACTGTATAGGTCTTACTACGAAATTATAATACTGGTACTGTACAGAAGACTTTTAGCCGGTTTTGGAATTGAGAATCTCCCATTGAAAACGTCTCAAACTGTAGCGTCTGCAAGTGCAAGTCTTCATTCATAATAATTTTATTTGTTGAAGCTGCGCAGAAAACAGTAATCAATCGTCAACTTTTACGAAACAAGACGAATCTATCACCGGTCTTGCATGTTTCCACTAGGTAGAGACCAGCGAGAAATTCCCGATTTTCCTTGTCAAAACATACCTATTATATTCATTATTTTCCTGAAATTCTAAACCAAATTGTGCAATCTGTCGGATATTTAGATAAAAGCTATTTAGCCAGATTAACCACAGCAGACCAGCGCGAAGGCAGCACCTGATCACAATCATAACGCGTCAGCCTGCACTCGAAACTGAGACGTCCACAACAAAAGACTATCAATTCCCAAACCGGCCATTCGACCAATCAGCTCTGAAGTCCGGATACTCGATCTGGCCGTTTGCCCAGGCATCTCTGAAGTCCGGTACCCGCCACCAGTTCCATAAACAGCAAAGACTCTTGTACCTGCGTGGAGAATCTTCTGTCGCAGCCGTCGACGATGCACTTGAAGGGCTTGTTGCCGCCGTGCGACAGCGCATGCCGCTGCAGCCACAGACGCGAGCAGGACGGCTTGCCGCGCACCTTGCACTGCTCCCATAGGCACACGTAGTTCTCCTTGCCGGCTTGGCTTTCCACGTGGACAGACTGGAAGAGTTCAAGAGAATCATGTTACTATTGTTGCAAATACATCAAGGTGGTAGTAAATACCTTATTTTAGTAAATTCCTTACTTTTGTAGTAAATACCTGACGTTAGTAAATACTTGACTATTTTAGTAAATACATGACTATAAAGTAAATGTTGTTTTAAATATAATAGATTTCTTATAATCTGACGGGCCGCTTGGCTTGGTAGAAACTGGCTACGAAACTAAAGGCTCAAGTTCGAAACATGTTTTAACATAATATGTTCGTGTACACGGTCATTTGAACTTGAGCCATGCATGTTTATAAACATATTTAAGTACCTATATGTTGTCTAGTACGTGTTCATAAGCTAGTTTGGAGACAGTAAAGGAATGTGATGAACTGATTTGTTTTGCACCAACTAATAATATAAATAACACACTTCCATCTTCCATAATATGGTAGTAGATACAACATAAAAATAATAAATAATAAGTTTGACTCTACAGAGGTGAAAATTAATTCCTTAATTCGCTGGATTTTTGAATATAAAAATTCTAATCCTTGTTCACCAATATACCAAATAATAATGGTTTTGCTAGGCTCAATTTAAATTATCATCACTTGTAGCTAGTTTATTAACATAGCAAGATATAACTAAAACTTAAATTCATGTTAATATTAATATTTTATTGACTTTTCTCGTCTAGGTACAAATTATACAATACTCACATTCAAAACCATAATTCTTAATTCTGGTTAATATCGTGATTGAACCACGTACGCTTACGTACATACGGCTCATTAATTTTTATTACTTACTTATATATACTTATTCTTAGCTCAAGTTCAAGTTCAATCACTACATCATAATGCGACCTTCAAACTTAAACGTAGGTAATATTATTTTTTTATTAATAGGTAATGACTATTTTGGTAATAACATGTATGGTAGATTATTCTAACCTTAAGAATAAATGTATTGATTAAATTAAGACTTGCATTAATAAAATTGTATGAATGTGAGTAAGATTCTCACCTGTAAATGCTCCAAGAGGTCCGTGTCACTCTCGAACTCCCTCTTGCACTCCTCCCACAAACACACTGTAACTGTCGACGTCGTATCTGTACTAGACGTCCGATTACTATTCGATTTGGTCAAGTTCCTCGGGGGGAACCTTAGAGTCTTGGGCTGTTTCAGTATTGGGCTCTTCTGGCTACTCTGCACATCCACTGAACACACACTGATACTTAATGACAGCGACGAGTCGTCGTCACACTCCTTGCTGGTCTGCGAATCGCTCGGTGAGTCGATCGACTTGTCTGTGCCTATCCCTGACTCCGAAGACTCCGTAGTGGTGCTACAGAAGTTCGCTTCTATCACAGAATTATGAACGTTCGAAGAAACGTCTTTCAAAACAGTTATCTGAGTGAAAATAGTTTCCTCTCTCCTCGCTACCTCTTCTATCTTCCTTAAATCTTCACCGACGCAATCTTTCCTCTTCTTCTCAACATCCTCTAGCATCTTCGATTCTCTTATCTTTTCTACATCTAATTCGTCTAATTTTTCCGATAAACAACTAACTTGTGCAAAAGGCCTCGTAAGTTTATTAGAATCTAGCGGAACGATGTTATTATTAACAGTTTTTGAAAGCCATGGTATATCACACTTTGAACTCGTTACTTCGCTCATTTCAATAGGTTCCTTTACTGTACTACTGGGCGGTTCTGTGCCTTGGATTGGATTGTCGGGCGGCTTCACTGGTGCTATTGGTATACTACTTGTATGTAAAGCTTGAGTGGTGAAGTTCGCGACCATGTGAGGTGGGTGGTGAACTATCGGATTGGAACACGATGTTTGAGAAGACGAAAGCATATTCGGATTCGTGTAACTCCATGTTTCCTTTACATTCATATTTGGCACAGACGTAACAATGAACCCAGGCTGCGGCATTAACACGGGATGACTTAGGTTTACTGTGAAGTTCTGTTTAGGCTGTACCGTCATTCCCACAGGTGGCATTCCGGAAACGTTTTTGTTCATATTATTCATCACAGGAATGGGTTGATTAGGGACCGAGCCCGGTTTGTTGACGTTGGGATACGCAGACGTCATCGTGTTTGCCAATTTCAATAGCGTACCGTTGATGACAATTTGGGCCGCCTGCTGATTTTGTAAATGGTGCTGATTTTGTAAATGATGCTGATTTTGTAAATGATGCTGATTTTGTAAATGATCTTGTCTTGGTGTCGCCAGTTGCGAAGTTTGAGGAAGAACAAAGTTTGGCATTTTGGCCATTAGATTGGGTATTTGAACAACAGTACCATTAATATTTTGCATTAACGGAAACACAAATTGACCGTTTAGCTTGGTCGGGCTTGTCACATTGACATTAGGCCTGTTGAAAGCGGCCATATTACTTTGTTGCGTTAATGTTTGTGCTGGTATTCCGTTCTGGGGTATCCTGAGGGTGGTCAACATAACGTTTTGAGGAACCGCCACAAATGATGCCAAGTTGTTGGAATTCACCGTTCCGTTACACGGCTGAGGGATGTTTATTTGGTGACAGTTCTGTAGATTAGGTACAGGTACGTTTAAGTTTCCGAGATTGCCATTCATCGTCATCGAGACTTGGCGGACACCATTTGGAATGCTCATCTTTGGTGCTGTGTTCGCTTCACCCGACATATTATTCTTAATGGATGCACCCTGAGTAGAATTGACGCAGTTTTGTTGCTGAAGCTGAACTTGTTTCAGGTTATTGGCTTTGGACCAAGTTAGGTTTTTGCTGTTGGCGATACACGCTGAAGACTTCCGATTTGTTCTTTTATTCTGAGTGGTCGTTTTCCTTAAAGCTTCTTTATTCATAATAGGCGTTTTAGAATTTAAGCTTAAATTATTTGATCCACAAGTGACCCCATTCATTCTACTATCTAATTTAGTAGTAGAACTTACAACACCATTAATTCTAGTTGTATCTGGTCTTGAAATAGTAGGTTTCTTCGGAGAATGACTGGCGGAAGTCGCTGGTGTTATTCTAATTCCGATTAAGTCGTTTGACATTGGTATAGGTACTTTCCTTTTAGTTGCTCCTATTGTATGTGTGGTTGTGTACACTTTACAATTGGCGGATGGGTCTGGTGTTATCTTGTTGTCTAGTCTCTTCTTTCGACCGTCGACCAGCCCGTTAAGAAGCGCGCTCGAAGACTTTTCTTTGGCGAACGATTCGGCCCCCTGACGCACATCAACAAAGCCGTTCATATTTGTGTGATTTTTTTCTTTGGCCCTCCCAAAGTCAACCGTGCCATTAGTAGTGGAGCTCGTCTTGCTAAGATCTGTCGGTTTCATGACGTCGACAACTCCATTGACGGCTGAGATGTTAGGTTTTTTACTGGTTGATTCGACTTTCGCGACATCCATCAGAACTTTGGGACTCAGCGTTTGCGACAAGTACGAGATGTACTTCTCTAGGTCGTGGGTGACACCGTTCTTGGGTAGACATTTTCGTTTGGTGTCTTCATTATTGGTCGCGTTGGAGTCGCGCTTCAGGCCGTTCTGGGGCTTCATTTTGTGGTTGAAGTACTCAGTGATGCGGCGATGTATGGGGGCGTGGGAGCGGCGTACGGGCGCGGGTTGGGCCGGCAGGCGTCGCGGGGCCGGCGGCGCCGGGTCGCTCACCCAGGGCGGCATGCGCGCGCCCGCCCCCGTGCTCTCCTCGCTGGCGCTGCACGATGACTCGGGGCTGCGCGGCGAGCCCGGCTCAGTGATGTCGCTACCGCTGCACCCGCCACTTTCTGTCGGACTCAGCACCGCCACGCCACTGAAACAAAATAAAACAATCACTTAGACTAGTCTGATACAACTGATCAATGAAAACGGTCGTACGCAATCGCATAGCTAAAGAAAAATAAGTCGATATACTACTACGGAGTACGGCACTAGTTCATAAATAATAATAGTGTCACCGATTGCGCTTAATGACAATCAGCTGTTGAATGGTTACGATCGATCGCATGCGAGGATAGACGAGTGCCGCGAGAGCGGGACGGCATGCGCCGTCGGTCGTGTTGTGAGCGGCGCAAGGTGCATTGCCCTGCCGTCCAGTGCATGACGCAACGAGACGCGCCGCTGCACTGACCGACCGTCCGAACGCACCGCACACACACGAATTATTTTTGGCTGCGTGACATTCACCGCACGTAGACTTGAAGATGCTTGACGGGGCTTATGTGTGACGAATGGACAAATTATTTTACTTTACCTTTTGAAAGGGTTACCTATTTTTCTTGGCGAGAGTTATCAATCACGGATTTAAAATATTCTTAACACTTACGTGACGGTATTTATCGACACAAAAGAACTCCCACACATCAGTCGAGTAATATTTATTCTGGATGCATTCCCCGCGTAACTCGTTTTACAATCTTTTGTTAGGTGAGATCCACAGGTAAATGTCGGATAACACGATTTTGACACGTAGCCAAGAGTTAGCTCCGAGCGATTATGAACTTTGTGGTTGCGTCCGTCGTGTTATTTTGGTAGGGATCGCGACGCGAGACTTTTTGTATAGGGGCGGCATTAGGAGGGGAGTCGGGGTGGCGGGTGGCGTCTCAGAGCTTCAAGGGTGCACCTCCGCTCTTTGTGGATCCGCAGCGTATATTCATAACTAGGGTTGTACTCCCCTTCTTTTTCGCACTTCACTAAGAGCTTTGTCTCTAATTGACCCAATTTCAAGAAAAAATAAATGTATAAAGAAGATTTTGTGGCGTTTCGAGCATCTATCGGGGGATCTTTGTTTGATATTGAAGACCGTTAAGTCGAAATTAACGAGAAAGCTAAGATGGCCGGTTTATATTTAAGAGTAGTCTTAATTTAAATTAGTGAAGTTGCATCGGTCGTTACTATAGGTACATAGGACCGTTAGCTCGAGGTGTGCTCGAGGCGGGGCCGTCACGCAACCTTGCACCTATCAGCACCTATAGGTTCTCGATCGCGTCTGTCGGAGTTGCTTATATTTTTTGCGAATGTCGAAAGCAAAAGTGGGCGCGTCGACACCGCTGCCGGCGTATGTAGGTGAGGCAGAGGCGATGCAAGGTCGCGCCCGCGCCGAATTCGGTCGACGACCCGCGCCCGCGCCGGCGTTACATTGTAATCTCCGTCCGAGTTCGAATATCGAGTGGGTGGTCTATTCTGCGTTTGTTTTGACGCTCTGCCCTATTTTGTGCAATTTGTTATTGTACGCTGCGAGTGCACCTTTGTTATTGCTCCTGGGTAGCGCGACGTAATATTAGATCAGTGAAAGTTCAACGTTCGATGATATCATTGGCTCAATTGAAAGGAATCAAATTTGCAACCGATTTTTATTGAGGATGAAATGAAACACAATCACGAGATCAAATAATCGTGATATTATAATTATAAGAATAATAAGATCAAATAATAATAAAATGACGTAATCGGATTCTTTGTCCTGTGCTTCGAAATTTCCCATACCAAATTAATATAAACGGTGACAAAAAGTCGACTAAAACATTTCCCATGAAGCGTATCGGTGGGTCCGTCAAAACGCCCACACGCGCATTTAACTGGCGGTCGGTAATGACGGTCTAATCGCGCTTCCACGGAGCCTCATAATTACCGACGGTATCTAAACAATATAATACACGCGACAATTGAGCGTGACTCGATAGTATCGGGTGGATGCAAGCCTAGCGTGTCGCCCTCGCGGCTTGTCGTCGCCCTTGCACGAACGATATCTCGCTTGCATCTGAGACAATAAGAAGGAACGTTCGAAACAACTACAACAAGTACGTGACAGACATCGGCTAGACTTGACGAGGCACTTGCGAACTTTCCTTCGAGCCCCGACTTGATTATTGTAGTGGTGCATGTATTGTTCGTCCCGTAGTTGTTTTCCTAAGGTTATAATATCTCCCTAGGGTTTTAACACAAGACAATATTTATCTTCGAAAATAGTTTCATAATTATTCGACCCCTGGGGTAAATACGTTAGATCTTGTTTTAGATGTTTGTGGAGGCTGGTGTACCTGAACAATAGCGATATACCTGAAACATGCATTCATTACAGAATGTATCAATAAAGTGATAGAATAACGTTTTTTATCTAACACGTTGAAAATAAATTGCATGTCACATTTTTGTGTCTTAACACAATTAGGTCTTAAGGTTGGCGGATGATGAAACCATAACTTTTACTCTGGAGAAAGCGTAATCAGATATTCAGTTTCCTTTTAAAGAGAACATAAATCAGTTAAGCAGCATCGCGAGGAGAAACTGGGACTGTCCAGCAGATTGGAAGATTAGTTAGGTCCTAATTGGCTCCGTAACTAATGACGGTCGGCACTTTTAACAACTTAGTAATTTATAGAAGATCGCTTGATATTATATATTAATATTAACATTAGTTTGAGCGGATAACCTAAATGTTATAGGATATGTTTAGCGAAAACTTGGAATAAAAATACATGGTTAGCATCAATATCGTTCCGAGTATCAAACTTGGAAGCTGAACAGACTAAAGACAAAGAACAATATTATCCGTTTCAATAACGCAGTGATACATGTGACAGACAAGAACCTACCACTTCCCAATTTCCATTCCATTTCTTAAGTTCTAATAACAAGTAACTCAAAATTAACATTTTAAATGTAACGTTTTTGTAAAGCAAAAAATACTCATCTCTTAAAATGTATCTCTCTTGGTTCAACCAACTAAACTTTTCATAATTTAAATTTATCAATTTCAATTACGCGGACTAACAACTCGAGTGTTTCTTACCAAATTCTAAGCGAATGTAAGTAAATGCAATGAAGCACATGGCATTCCGTTATCGCGCAATACTGTTATATTAAAACAATAGGTACAATCGCGTTAAGCAGCGTGGCCGATAAGCCGGTTCTACTACGAATGACACGCTAATTGTTCTAGGAAATTGTATACAAGATGCGCGTGAGTAGCCCAGTGAAACTACTTCGAGGTCACAGGCTGTAGTAGCGTAATAGTAAATCGTTTGAGTGACCATAACACTAGTCATCACATACATATCACGCCGGCATCTCTGTAGGGGTAGGTACTTATACATATATAATCCTTTTTTATGCCCCATACAAAGTAAATGTAGAAAGTATATAGTTTTAGTCCAGAACGATCAAAGGGGTGCAGAGGTCATATGCTAACGTAATAGCACGACAAGTTGCTCCGTCAAAAGATCAACATAGAAGTATACCTACATGGATAAATTTCAGATCTCATGAACCGTTTACCGAAAAACAAGTAATAACGCATTACACTTAAACAACTGCAGTACAAAATAGAATAGTCTCTTTCAGGCGACTTTTAGCGGTATCTAAGACCACAATCAATTAATTAAATTACGAAAAGCGCCCAAATTACGAACGGCAGTGTGTGACAGAAGGCATCCGCAGAACGAGATAAGGCGTAAGGCATTCGTGTGAAGTCCGCGCTAATTATTCCGAGAAGCAGAAATAAAGTAATATTCTTGTACACAGTGCACAAACCACTAATTACTGTACAGGGCATTATGTTTTTAAGACTGCAAATGCGTTAAACATGCATAATGAACACAAAGATGTAACAGGTTCTATTCTTTACTTATCATCTTCCTAGCGTTATGTCCCGTGCTTAGACGAGGTCCGCTTAGACGATGATCCAGGATGTAGCGAGTATGGTAATTGCATTGAAGCGACTGCCTATCTGACCTTAGTAACCCTAAGATAGGGGAATCAGACAATTTTTGGATCATGGTTACAAATCCAAAGTTATTTGAATTTGCAGGTTGCATCACGATGTTTTCCCTCACCGTCGAGCTAGTGGTATAAATACGTACATATACTTTAAAAATCCATAGGTACGTGCCCGGGTTTGAACCCGCACTCCTCGGTTAAGAGGCGCGTGTCCTTACCATTGAGCTACCACCGCTCCTGATTTCTATTCTAATGATTAATATGAAATGTTCGTAAACAATGTTTCTCCAATATTCAAACGACTCAGCAAATACTTGTCGAAACAAATACAAAGAATTTGGCCTTCATTAAATAAGACTTAACATTTATTGCTGCCGCTGTAATTCCAGTGATAAAGACCAAGGAACTATACAAGGAACTTGTATCGCTATAGTATTTGCGATTAAAGTTCAGCCACCAACGCGCAATTGAAAGTTGGCGAAGTAAACACGATAAGTCGAACAACTAGTTTCAAGTTACGACACGCGGTAACGACTGGCCGGGGTTTAAATCAGCCTAGACTAGTTTATGGATGTAGCCGCATGGTTATGTTTTATGTTGGTCAAATGTTATCCCGCCAACGGAGTAATTGCTCAATTGATTAACGCAGTTTTTGTCAGTGATATATCGTAATTTCCACATCCGTTTTTAGCGGACTTCGCTATGAATAATTGGTCGTGTAATCGAGTTACAAGTGTAATTTATAGGATTAAACACAATTAGACAATAAAGAAGTAGATTATAATACAATAAAATAAAAATAAAATCCACTAACTAAAACGAATATACTTTACGCAATTGAATAAATGTTATTTAAATAAACTATTACCTATTAGCGTTTAAACCCTGCATCCCATTTTCATGTTCTAGACCAATACTGATATAAATATACTTATGTTAATATAATAATCCTAAAAGGGTTATTACATTCAAATTAGACATCTTATAGTTGGAGCCCGGAACTTATCAAAAGTATGAACTTTAACAATTGGCAAAAATACTCCGCGTAAACGTAAATAAATAAATATGCCACAACATCACATACATTGTTCTGACTCCGAGCTAAGTAGCTTAAGCACTTGTGTTACGGATATCAGATTCAACAGTGGTATTACAAATCTATACTTGAATATTAGATATTAAAACCCAGATACAGAGTATTCATCACACGAATCTTTGTCCTGGGTGGAGATCGAACTCGCAATTCTTGGCGCATAAGGCAGGGTCACTACCGAATGCGCCATCGAGTCAGTCAAATTAAGTTTATACCTAAGACATCGGCAAAACGTCTATCTACATTCATCGGCGAAAGTAAATTTATTATTGCGCATGCAAGTCCGTCATAGATGCACTCCAGTAAGAGTATCGGGTGTGGGAACGCTGCAAGATGCAGAGGTCAGCACTAACCAGTTTGCGTTCACAGATGTCTTCGCTCGTATTTCATCTAACAAATGGCTTCCATTCCAAACGAGGTTACAGCCGAGGTACTGTAAAATGGTCTTAGTACTTTTTGAATGCACTAAGTGCATTACGGTTGGCAAAGATTGGTTCGCTGTATAAGATACTGACGACGATATATTGTTATATAAGTGTAATTTTCTGATTCTCATATCAATAACTGTGTTACAGCTTTTATATACAATTTGAGTATTTTTGTGCATTAGCATTCATCATTTTAAATAGACCTTATAATTACACTTCATAACGATTCAGGTATAACCAATCTGGGCTGCCTATACGGGTTATTATGTAATTATATGTGTAATATGGGTACTAAAAAATGGAACCACGAGGGCCAAGTGCAAAATGATATGTCACGCAACCATTGAGTCTTTGCATTCGATCCAATTACAACATATGGCTATGCTCGCATCCCGTATTTATATTGATCAAAGAGAAGTTACGCTACGCTATTATTCCAATCTGCCGTGTTGCGCACGTAATCTGATTAATAACACATGGAACGCACTAAAAACCGTGTCCCCCGCACAGTGCGCCGCGCAGCGTAATCGGTGGGCGTAGAAAAGCGCAAATGATACGTCGCTCGCACATGGCCACCAAACCGAAACTAGGGTTGATGGTGGTGGCGTCACATGCAGATACTCGGAAAACGATTACTTAGCACACGTTGCTACTGTTATATCTAATTAAATTTTTTCCAGAAATAAGGTCCATCAATAAATATCAGGCAACATCACCAGATAGTGATCATAAGCAGACAGACCGGGGACAAGTACATATGTAGTTAGTATAACAAATGTATGTAACTAACTCCCATGTACGAAGGGCTTGAAGCAACAATGAAATAAAGCTTGCTTGCCACGTATTAAAATCTCTATCTAAATAACTAGGTAAGTGCTTTAGTTGGAGAGTTTTATGATAAAACATATTATTACATAAAAAATTTTGGATATCACAGTGCAACACACATGCTAAATACCTAGTGCTCCGATGACTATGGCACCCCTAATCCAGTAGTACTTAGTTACCGCCCCTAGGGAAGCGATTATGCACCGCACCCCCAGATTTTAATGGAATAACTACAGTGTTAGTGCCACCACCAAGGCCGGTGACTGAATAATTTGTTACGCTTTAATTGGCATCCGATTTCATCTTTAAACCCTTTCGATTTTGTTTGTTTATTTTCTATATAAAAAAAAAATCTAAATAAAACTTAAGTCCTAACCCGACCAAAATTTTAAATTAAGTATAAGTGTAGACGGCAGAAAGAGACGGAGCATGTGTGGGAGCGAGATAGCAAGTGTACACAGCGAGAGACAAGGACAGCCTCTAGAGGGAGCGAGACAACAAGCGTCCACGGCGAGGGACGAAGACAGCCTCAAGTTAGAGCGAGACGAAGTGGGAATTTCCCAAGTGTGTTTTTACTCGTTTCGCTAGTCGCGAGTTGTGCACCAAATTTGTAAATAAAAATAGGCCAGGTTTTAGCAATAAATGAGTTCAGTTCAGTACAGTTCCGGCTTTCATTTCTTCAGTGCAACGAACCCTGCCCTAGTCTACAAAGTTTTGGTCCTTCGAGCCGGATCCTGAAGAAAGTTTTGGCGGATTACTGAAGAAACCAGTGAAGTGATTGTGCCACAGTATAGTGCACAATAACAGTGAAGTGTTTGTGCCACAGTATAGTGCGCATAACCAGTGAAGTGTTTGTGCCACAGTATAGTGCGCATAACCAGTGAAGTGTTTGTGCCACAGTATAGTGCGCATAACCAGTGAAGTGTTTGTGCCAGCATAGTGAGCAAAACAGTGAAGCGTATGTACCATGTGTATGTGCAAGTATAGTGTACATAACAAGTGAAGTGCATATACCAGTTAAGTGTATGTACCAGGGAAGTGTTGTGTGCCAGCGTAGTGTACGTATCAAGTGAGGTATATACCAGTCAAGTGTGACGTCATGTCGATGTCAACCCGTAGTAAGTCGCGAAACGTCGGACTGGAAGAGCGGATCCAAAGGGAGGATACGACGCGCCCTCAAGATATAAGGCCCGGTCAGCTGTGCGAGGAGGATAAACGCATGGAAGAGTTACGTCAACAGCGGGAATTAATAACGCCCGGTATGAGGAGTTTGTTGCAACCGGCCACAGACTCGGGCGTCGCTACGACGTCGCAACTCTGCGTGCAGTCGCCATCCACGTCCAACCGACAAGGGAACCCGGAGGTCAACGTCCCTGAAATCCCATTGGAAGGAGGAAGAGTGCACGACCACACCTTGGGGCCGGTCAGCGGTACTGCAAGTACGCCGTTGGAGACTACAGTACGCGCACCCTTGCACTTGCGCCCCCGTCCCGTCGTCACTATCGCCGCTCAAAGTGTGTCGTCTCGATCGAGCCGTGCCCAGCGAGAAGCAGCGCGCCGCCGTATTGAATATGAAGCGGAGCTGGAGCTGTTTCAATCTCAACAGCGCCTAGCTCAAATGAAAAAAGCGATGCAGCTAGCCGAATTAAACGCTGAGGAAGAGTTCGAGGACGAACAGCAACAACGACCCATTCATGATCGACAAGCTTTGGTCGGGGAATGGGTAGAGAAATCACCGTTTCAAGTGATCAAGGAAACACCGCATCGTCGTGATAAAGAAAATCAACCTCCAGCAACGGAGCAAATGCCTGCAACAGAGAGAGAACGCAGTGCATCGAGAGAACGCCGTCTACCAGGGAAGGCCATAGAAGAATTGGCAACAGCATTGCGAACTATTGCGAAGCCGCGACCCACTCCTCGCGCCTTCTACGAGTTACCGCATTTCAACGGGGACCCTGCAGAATGGCTTTTCTTCAAGAGAAGATATGAAGATTCTACTGCTATGTACGACTTTCAGCCATCCGAGAATATAGCGAGAATTCAAATGGCCATTCACGGAAAGGCGAAGGAATTGATTGAAGATTTGTTGCGTACTAGCACCGATCCCAACGAGTTGATCCAAGTATTAGATCGCACGTTCGGAAACCCGCATACATTGTTACAATGTGCAATAAAGAAAATACGAAGTCTACCTAATGTCAACGATAACGACAGCGAAGCGCTACGGAACTTCAGCTCAGCAGTTCGCTCATGTGTATCGACACTAAGAAACATCAAGGCTGATGGATATTTGAATAATCCTCAACTTGTGCAAAAGCTACTGGACAAGCTAACACCGTCGCAACGTACAGAATATAGTAAGTTCGCGCGCCGAGTTTCCATTGAGAAAAACCTAGACCTGCGAGTTTCGCCTACTCTGCCTATCTTAGTGGATTTCTTGGAAGAGTTGGCCGACACAGCTGCATTTGTGGTGTCTACAGACTTAAGCGGGACTCAGTCTAAGACTTACATGCCTAGAACAATGAACAAGCAAACGATAGTGCGTCCAGCAAGGATCATACACAGAGTCATGGAAGTCAGCGAACAAAAGCCTACAAGCTGCGAGTTGTGCCAAGGTGAACATAAGTTGCCAAGCTGTGACAAATTCGTCGAGATGGAACATGACAAGAAATGGGACTTCGTGAAAAAGAATAGACTATGTTTCAAGTGCATTGTAAGAAAACACAACCGCATGTCATGTCACGCGAAAAAGTGCGTTAAGTGTAACGGTGGACATCATGCGCTATTACACGCGCCATCGAGAAAGAGCGAAGTGGCTAGTGAGTCTCCACAAGCGGAAAGAGTGACAAATCTTGGCGACAAAAGAATGACGTCGTTGCTGAAAGTAGTGCCTGTTACAGTGATGGACGGTAACATAGAACGCCGAACATTCGCACTATTGGATGACGGCGCAACAGTGTCACTTATAGATAGTACGATGGCGGAAAGTATGAATGGACCCAAGATGCCACTACACATCGTAAGTGCCGGCGGACATTCAGTAATCGATAGGAAATCGAAAAGTGTTGAGGTCACAATACAAGGACCTAACAAGAAGAAGCACACCCTAACCATGCGTACCATCAAGGACATCAATTTACCACCGCAGACTATTCCCGCGGAGCTGATAAATCAGTGCAAACATCTGCGTGATATCAACTGTGCTGAGATGACTAACGCTGAACCTCTGCTCCTGATTGGTCAAGACAATTGGCATCTCATCGTCGGGGGTGACATAAGAAGAGGAAAATCAGGACAGCCGGTAGCATCTCTCACTCAGTTGGGATGGGTACTGCACGGGCCAATGGGAAGTGCGAAAAGCTGTATAGAGAAAGTCAACAATGTCTGTGAATTGAACGAACTTGTGAAGAAGCAGTTTGAGTTAGACTCCATTGGCATTAAGGAAGAGAAGCGAGTCAATCGCGAAGACGTTAGAGCCACATCCATCTTAGAGAACACCGCGAAGCTCACCGATGAAGGTTGGGAAATCGGACTTCTCTGGAAGAGAGACAACATCGACTTACCCGACAACTACAAAGATGCGGAGAAAAGGCTACACGGGATAGAGAGGAAGATGGATCGAAACCCTGATTTCGCTCAAGCCTATCAAGCCCAAATCAACCGTCTCCTGGAACGAAGATACGCGAAGAAAATCGATGGACCTCTCAAATCAGAAGTCATGTGGTACCTTCCTCACTTCGGCGTAACAAACGTCAACAAGCCAGGAAAGTTGAGACTGGTCTTTGATGCTGCCGCCACCTACAAGGGCACATCATTGAATGACAACTTACTGAGTGGACCAGACCTCCTCAATTCACTGCTAGCGACACTCTTCAAGTTCCGAGCGAAGCCAATAGCGATGACAGCAGACATTGAAGATATGTTCTTACGAGTAAAGATAGCCGAGCAAGACCAAGGAGCACAATTATTCCTGTGGAGGGGGACAGATAGACAACGGACGCCCGACACCTACGTGATGACATCCATGATATTTGGAGCCGCGTCCTCACCTACCTCTGCCATATACGTCTTGAATCGGAACGCTGAATTGTTTAAGAACACGCATCCGAGAGCGGTAGACGCCATCCAGAGAAGACATTACATGGACGACTACATCGACAGCGTCGAGGATGTAGACACAGCACTCAAACTAATTACAGAAATTACTGACATTCACCGCCACGGCAATTTCCACATTAGGGGGTGGACGACAAACGATGCTGAGTTACGCAAACTACTACCGAGCGTCGTACCGGAAAGTGTCAGTCTCTCTAAACTTGGAGGAGAGACCGAGAGGACACTAGGCCTCGTGTGGTCAACGAAGGAAGACACTCTCATGTTCGATCTATCATTTAAGAAAATACCGAAAGAGATCGCCGAAGGAAACGGAGTGCCTACCAAAAGGGAATTTCTAAGATTCATCATGAGTCTCTTCGACCCACTTGGACTCATATGCCCACTAACGATCGCATCTCGCATTTTGATGCAGAAGATTTGGAGAGCGGGTACGCAGTGGGACGAAAATATAAACGAAGAATGCTTTCACGATTGGAAAAGATGGTTGAGTGATCTGCAGCAGTTACGAGATTTGAAGATACCGAGATGGTACGGATTGCGTACTCGAACTGTGGAGCTTCACGTATTTGGAGACGCAAGTGAAAAAGCTTACTCTGCCGTCGCATACCTGATGGACGAAGACAAGAACGTGGTTCTCGTCTCAGGAAAAGCTCGAGTCACACCGGTGAAGATAGTGTCCATACCGAGATTGGAACTCCAAGCAGCAGTATTGGTTTGCAGACTAGCCGCTACCGTGAAACAGGACACTGACATGGAAATCACCAAGACCACGCTGTGGACAGACTCGAAGACTACACTACAGTGGATAAGATCCAACCCGCGAGAATACAAACCATTCGTCGCACATCGACTGGCCGAGATAGACAGGAAGTCTGACGTCAACAGCTGGCGCTGGGTACCAACTGAAGACAATCCAGCCGATGAAGCTACCCGCACGGGATGGATAAAGGAAAAATCCATTTGGTTCTCTGGACCTACATTCCTAAGAGAACCAGAAGAGAAATGGCCCACCGAAATAATCGAAGATCTACCCGCCGAAGCTGTCAATGAACTCCGAACCAATCAAATACATGTGACAGCAGAAGTCTCAAAACCGCTCATCGACGCATCACGGTTCTCGACGTGGACTCGCGCTGTACGCACCATGGCTCGCGTAGCAGCGTGGGTTCGTAGAACTCAATTCTCGGGGGAGGTCATCAAATACGCCGAACAAAAACTATTGAAACAGTCGCAAGAGACATCTTTCGCCGCAGACTTAAAGAAATTAGCAAAGGGGGAAGACCTGCCGCCGCAAAGCCGACTGAGAAGTCTCGATCCAATGATAACTGAAGATGGTCTACTGCGCGTCCGAGGAAGACTAGTGGCAGCCGATCTCCCATTTGAAGAGCGCCACCCCATCATCCTGGATGGCCGCGACCCGATCGCAGAGTTACTAGTACATCATCTCCATCGAAGAGCCCTTCACGCCAACAACGAGACCGTCGTGAATCTGCTACGGGAACATTATTGGATCATCGGATTGCGACCTGCTGTCAAACGTGTGTCAAAATTTTGTCAACTTTGCCGCGTTAGACGAGCACAACCAACTCCACCGAAGATGGGTGACCTGCCGACGGGAAGAATGGCACATCACAGGCGAGCCTTTAGCCACTGTGGTATCGACTTCTTTGGTCCCATGGAGGTGACAATTGGGAGAAGACGTGAGAAGCGTTGGGGAGTAGTCCTGACCTGCTTGACCACCAGGGCTATACATTTGGAAATCGCCGCGTCACTCAGCACCGACTCAGCTGTCATGGCGCTGAGACGCTTCATTGCACGTCGAGGGCAGCCAGAAGTCATCTACAGCGACCGAGGAACAAACTTCGTGGGAGCCGATCGCGAGCTGAAGACCGCCGTGAGAAATCTCAAGCCCCACCAGTTAGAAGAAGAGGTCACCACCAGAGGCATCAAGTGGAGCTTCAATTCGCCAGCATCACCACACATGGGCGGATGCTGGGAGAGACTCGTCCGCTCTACGAAAACAGCACTACGAGCTATACTTCGAGAACGAGCGCCGAAAGAAGAGGTCCTGCACACTCTATTGACGGAAGTTGAAGCCATCATAAACAGCCGCCCGCTAACTCATGTGGCTGTCGATCCTAAGGACCCAGTAGCCCTTACTCCAAACCACCTGCTATTGGGGACGGCTTCAAACACGACGCGCCTAGGAACATTCGACTCGTCGGACTTATGCACGAAAAAACAATGGCAAGTGGTACAAACCCTGGCGGACATGTTTTGGACTCGCTGGCTGCGTGAGTACCTGCCGACACTGCAACAGCGTCAGAAGTGGACGAACGCTACACCACCGCTGCAGCCGGGAGACGTCGTAGTCATCGCAGATGGGAGTTTGCCGCGCAACGTGTGGCCACGCGGAATAATACACCGAGTCTACCCGGGACCAGATGGACACGTGAGAGTTGCAGACGTGAAGACCTCGCACGGAATTCTGCGCCGACCTGCTGTCAAGATAGCGGTTCTGCCTACAACAACTGATGTTTCGAGCTGCAGCCCTCAACAAGGGGGTGGAATGTAGACGGCAGAAAGAGACGGAGCATGTGTGGGAGCGAGATAGCAAGTGTACACAGCGAGAGACAAGGACAGCCTCTAGAGGGAGCGAGACAACAAGCGTCCACGGCGAGGGACGAAGACAGCCTCAAGTTAGAGCGAGACGAAGTGGGAATTTCCCAAGTGTGTTTTTACTCGTTTCGCTAGTCGCGAGTTGTGCACCAAATTTGTAAATAAAAATAGGCCAGGTTTTAGCAATAAATGAGTTCAGTTCAGTACAGTTCCGGCTTTCATTTCTTCAGTGCAACGAACCCTGCCCTAGTCTACAATAAGTATCTTCAAGAATCTAAATTTAGCACACAAAAATCTCAAGCAAATTCATCGAAAAAGAAACCAATACAGCCCACAAATTCCTAACATCGTCATCGTACGTAATATAATCCACAATTTATTCAAGTCTTCCCTAATTCCACTCGAGTCAAAATGCTGCGTGAGGCACAGCAACCTAAAACCCACAAGACGGATTAAAACCCAATTAAAAACGAAGCCAACATATTCGCATTCTTTTTGGTTTTGTAAAATGGAATATAACATTTTAGCGTTGGAAATTGATCATCGTGTAGGGAGCCGCGCCGCTGGGGATTTTAAATCCTTGTCAAATTTCACTGCGACCTCGGTGACTATTGTTATTTGTGCGTTTATTTTCGGGGTCGTTAGGTTCAAAATCGGGCGAGTGGCGTCTCGTCGCGTGGTGGCGCCCCGCGGCGCGCATGTCCCACTGTGCACGTTGTTCGCTACTTAATTTCGGAATAAATTCCCAGCGTTATTGAAATTCCGTATTACAATGAAATAATAGTTTCGTACTATGCTCGACAATAAGGGTTTAATTGGGCAAATTCATAGTTAGTAACCTCCGATGTTGCATGCTACTGGCTAGACGTGTTCCTAACCTTTTTAATAGTAATAGACAAGGAAAACAGGTATACGATGCCGCTTTATGGGAAGTGGTTGCCATCGCGTATAGCAATTGGAATACCAGGGTATTTGCGTCGTTGATATTGCAACAATCTAAACGACTTTTTTTACATTGCGTTATAAAGTAGATAATGCAAGTAAGCACTACTGCTTGACAACCCTTCTCTACAGAAGGGTCGTCAAAAAAAAGTGTTTGACTATTTATTGTTTAGAATACTACAATATGGGACAGGGTACTAATGAATGTGATAAAATAATTAGAATGGGAAAATTCTTTTCAAATGAACTGAAAATTTTACTCGATAAAGGCGAACTAAATATTAAAACAACAAGGTTACCGTGGGTCATAATAAAAATATTAATTAGTTTTCGTTGGTCCCTACAGGGTTTCCACTTATATTGTTATCAAAGTTTAAATTCCTGAACATGATAAGCGGCCGATATGAATTCCAATTATTATTAATTTAAAAATTTTACCTAAAGTAAAAAGTGACTGACCGATCACCATCAGGATAATTGATACTATGTATTAAATAACATAATATTGATATAAGAAGCAAGTAATTAATGACAAAAATCAAACACTTTTTATATCTGATCACTAAAACTTGACCAAACAAGATAAGGGTACGAATTCGCTTCCGTTGTTAAGTTTAAACTTGAAAAATCATTTGAATTTTCTGCGAAAACATATAAAACATTTAATTTGAATTAGATACGTAAAGCAAAAACATATACACCTAGCTAGCTAGCTAGCTTTGGAAACTACGAGGCTGATTTATCATCCTAAAAGCTGAGATGAACCCGACTAAAATAGCATACACTGCGTGCTACCGCTTAGGAATCCTAGCTGCAATCGCTCGCTGCACTCAGAATGCACTCCGCTATTTCAGTTCTGACGTTCGAATATCCCCTTTAATAATAAAGACGATACTGTTTGATTAATTGATTCCTTTAAAAAAGATCATGAGTCGAGAATGCAATTTATTATTATTGTATTCGAATAAACTTTTTTGCTGCAATTGCAAGTTAATAGATGCATTGAAAAAAGATAATGATTAATTACCATTTGAGTTCTTACACGTCTGTACCTCACTATAACACAAATTCTGAATATAATTCGATGAGCAAGTGAATATAAAATGATGTCGAATGTATTCTAAACACATTTGGATTAACTCTGTTCTGCATTTTACAATAACGTACGCGGCAATACGGAGGGGGCGAAATGGCTTCAACTTCGTTATTTACCCGTACTGAGCGTAAATTCGAAAAAGCACTTTAACAGCGGAATCAATCGAACGACATTTGACAGGGCGTCACGCGGGGTGCGCCCGCTAACCCACATTCGCGGCCGGCCGGCGGGGAGCCTTAACCTTTGGGTGGGAAGGGTCAGATTGGGTTGCGTGACGGCAAACTAAAAGCTTGTACCGGTGCGTAATGAACTGTGAGGTACGGCTCGCGAACCAAGTTACGCGGTTACGCGACTCCATGAATATAAAGCGCGTAAATAAATAGCAGATGCGCGAAAAACTCGCCCCAGCTATAACCGACAGACACTTAGCATAATAATCGCGAGGGTGGTGGGCGTGGGGCGGGTGGGGGCGCCGGGTCCGCGCGGTGACACGATTCTCACGCGACGCGGCTTCCTTTCAACCCGTAATGAATGGGTAAGCGTAAATACAACAGTGACATAATCTCGGAAGCGTTGTAGCTCCGCGCGGCATTGAAAACTTGTTATGCTATTGTGCATGTAACGAGCTGCAACTGCAATTGGCCGATAAATCGTTTCCTTGCTGATTTCATCTCACATTGCGACGTATGAAATAAAGTTGGATAACTTTATTTTTCTTCCAACTTTACTCTCATTATACGGATATAAATATCCTTGAAAATGTAATTTGGATACATTACTCACACCAAATACATAACATTAAATCGTCATTATTTAAAATCTTACTTAATTTGATGCACTTAGTATGGTAACACTATTCATATCGACATATTAAGTAAATAAGATGCTTTAACTTGACCACGACACATCTTTTTCGATAAAATAATAAAAATAACACAATCTATACATATTATTTTATTATATTATATGACAGAAAGACAAAATAACGAATCTTTCCGAATGCGATTGTAAAATACAAAATGTATCAGACAGGAGGCTCCTAATACGACAAAATAAATTCCTGAGTCTAGCACAAACAGCCTTTCAACGTATCAAAGTTCAAAGCGTTATTTTCGTCGGAACATGTTGCCGGCCGCAGGCTCGGCTAGTTGATTTCGTTAAAGCTAGTGTTGCCACGTGTTCCAATCTGCGCGGGACGTCCCGATTCTCAAAGGTCTAATGTATCGTCCCGATTTACTCTCAATCGGTTGACGGGAAAAATGAATTGCCTATTGTGAGTTTGCTACTGTCCCGGAAAGGAAGCCAAAGTCTCGATTATTTTTACCATTCGTCCCGTACAATTTTAATTCTCTAAAGCTGGCAACACTAGTTAGAGCACCCGTCGGCGCGCACGCCTCAAAGCAGGCGTCCGCGTACCCACGGCGGCACCACACTCAGGAACTCAATTTCCTGCTCAAATCGCGGCGATACTAGATAAACACGATAGTTCACCGGATCCGTGAGCATCGCCCGCAAATGTGTTTACTGCGTTAGAAACTAGGGGTGCCGGTGGAGCGTAAGTGTCATTAACACAGGCAAAGGAGTTACAATTAAATTATATTTCATAGGATATCCTTTGGTGGTCTAAACGGACCCCAACTTAGCACGGTACGTAATGTTAAAAAGATGATGAGAGGACATATTTTATAATCTAAATCTACTAAATAAAGGGAACTTTTATATATAAATCTTAACCAAAACAAAATAAATACTAAGTCAGAAGTAAAAATTAGCATATAAAGTCTTATACAGGAATGTAGGAAAATTTCATTTCAGTTCAGAGACAGCATCGTGAATACAACCAATAATGCAATGACGGCCGATACAAGGAGGCCTAATGGGCGCCGAGCTAGACAACCTTATTACCGAAGTGAACTTCAGGACTCTTCCGCCGCTTGCTTCCACCGGCGACAAACGCAGAATAGTCAAGTCTGTGCGCAGTAAAACAATTACTTCACTTACGCTCCCACCGAGCGTAAGGCTCACAATCGCTCGGCGACGTTGTTGCATTATGTGGCATCGTAGACGGTCCCGCAGCCATCCGGCGGAGTCTGGGCGGAAATAAGCGAATCCAGCGGCGCTGCTTTGTCTCAGGCCGCCACTTCAGCGAATATCCGACGGGCGTGCGGGCGCCCGCGGTGCCCATTGGCGTAGAGAGCTCGCGCTACGACCGGATGGAGAGTTTTCGTGGCTGCCATAACAGTTAGGATATGGGAAGCGGTCCATAGTCGTAGTTTCATACTAAATACACACATGTAATGTTTACTATTTTTACGGTAGACAGGTTCTTCTACCGTCTCTACTAGAGCAATATCATGGGACACCGTACTATAAATGGAAATTAAATTCGGATTAAATAAGCAGGATTCCAAAAACAGAAATAGCATATTGCCGAAATAGGTTTACACTTGAGAAACATTACCAAAATTGGAAATATATAAATCATAGTTAAATCAATCATTAAGCACAAGGCGAAGCTTACGTAAAGCAATTTGCAATTTAACTCCCACGCCGAACAGAAATGACAGAAACGATATTACACAAATATTGATCATAACAATTCAGCGGACAACTCACAAAAACAACAATAGAAATATAAATGAAAATCTACGTAATTAACCCGCAAACCGACTCGTTAAAATTAAAAGTATTCATGTCACGTATAATTGCTTCGCGTCAAAACGACACCAACAATAAAATCATTAGCGCTCGAATTAAAAGCGGGAGAACAAAAAGAGCGCTTGGAGCGCGGTGTTTGAAAAACAATGAGCAAGAAAGTCGCCGAACGAAAGCAACAGCACATTGGCTCATTGTTGCCGGCAGACTAAACAAACGTAGCGCGACTGCGCGTGTTCACAATGATATATAAGATTCGTCGAACGCACAGGAGTTCGATTCGAACGAGAGCGAGATTCGACTAATTCGTATTCTGCCTACACTGGTCCTTAACTTCTAACGACTGTCTACTTTAATACGAGTAAGGGCATCCTGCATCAAATATCGATTGGAGATATATCAATACGTGATATCTGTACTCAGTTGTAACCTCGGTTGCAACTCTTCGAATATAATACGTTTGAATAAAGAACATGAAGTAATCTAAATCAGTTAAAAGGCACGCAGTTTATTGATTCAGTAATAAAGTCCGAAAAAAACACAATCTACAATAGACGTCCAAAGACGTGGGTTTATCTAGCCGTCGCTACTTCATATTTGCTTACATATGTAACGTACGTTGCATTTAATCTATGTATTTTTTAAATGCTAGATATACACAACTTTATAATAACACTTATTAAATTTTCCAATAATACCGATCGTAACGAAAAAATTTGCAAACAGAGCCAACAGCGCAGACGTGCCAATTATTATCACGTATCCGAACTCAAAAAACGCAAGGTGACTGCGCCGCGATAACTTTGAGGTGTCCCCCACAGGTAGGTACGTGTGCGTACTCGCAACTATAAATAAACACGTTCACAGTCATTGGCGAATTTGTAATGTTTTAGAATTTTGAGCCAGCAATTAGGAAACTGCGAATTTTCAAAATGTAATGCAGTGTTATCATAAACGCGGTTAGGCTCATTTCTTTTTTTAAATATGCGACGTGAAATTCTTGTACAGTATAATAAAAACGAAATATTCATATTAGCGACTGTTTGGAAGCCTATTCTATTGTTATTCTATAGTTTGGTACGTACTCGTAATAGCTAGGTTCCGCGGTACATTATAGTTTCATTAATTATTTAATGAAAAATAAATCTGCTTCATTATATTAAAAGACATCAAATACGGCTAATAAAATATGTGAATTTCCAGTGCAGCGAATTAGCGTCACCGAGTGCGTTAAAGTAAATCAATTTATGTGCAATTCTGGACTTCCCATTTGATACTAAATGTGATCATTTTAAAATTATACATTTCAAAGGCCTTGCTGTGAGCATTTTGCAGTGCAATAATGACCATTTACGTTCGGATGACATCATTGCTTAGTTTATGTACTATATATAAAACGTCATTGATTTAACGTAAAGACCACGATTTAAATAGATATATTGTTGTTCAATGACCACCAACATTGGCTTTAAAAGCTTCCTAACTTGCCTTTAAATGGTTTTCATTAATTTAAAATTGAATACAAACAAAAGGTAATATAGACAAGCTTAACTAAAGGTAGATTTGATAAGTGGTTTGGTTGACAATCTAACTAGTCATCATGTCCTTTTCAATCTGCACACGGTGGAGCGCAGTCACTCATTACCATTAAACCTTTAATGACCCGGGATGCTATAATACGTGACGCGGCGCCCAACAACACCGATATTGTGTTACAAAGGCTAATACATATAATTTCTTTGTCTGCAATGTGTGTCAAGTGCGAGACTATCGTAATGAATCACGTATCGGTTGCAATTGCACGGCCGTTGCATCGTAAGGCTAACCCCCTACTGATGGCTCTCGAACTCGCTTTAAAACCGACTTAGACGGCTTCACAAAGAATAATTCGTACACTTATAACATCTGAAGCGAAAGTTTGTAAAGAATTGATTTATTTGATGCATATAAGGTTTGATGGATGCATTGAAAATAGTACTGACCGGTCTCTGGACGAATAAGATTCGGCATAAAGATAAGGCTTGCCATAAATGAACAGCATATTATTATGCGAACCGAAAATAAAAAGCAAAATGTATTATATAAACATCGATCTATAAAAGAAAACCATAAGGCACAAGGTACTATGTCAGATTACATATATTATTATTAGTTTATTGACCGAAGTTGACTGACGGAAGAAGGCGGAACGTGACCGGTGTTATGTAAACCATTTGAATAAATCAGAAGTTTTGCGACAAACACCTGATTAAATAAAACGCTTTACTTAACATTTTAAATATCAATTTGAATTTTCTCACAAGGATTATAGAGTGTGGGTTTTTAAAATGAGTGAATAAATTTAGCCGGCAGCCAGAGGAAGTTGTTAATGGCCGATGTCCCGGAGTGATATGATTCGACTCTAAGTTATTGCCCGTTATGTTTTAGGGAAAATGGTTTTCCATTTCATGATTTAGATACACACAATCAATTTGCGATCGTATTTTTGCTATCTGCTTCGTACTATAACGCTAGATCTATAAACTAAGTTATGATACATTTCAGGTAACATAAACAAGTTTATTGAGTAATACGCTGTTTATATTACATATTTACTTGCTTTTACGCTTAGGTAAGTGAGAATTATATATTGTTAAAGAAGATTAGAATGCACGAGTGCATAATATTGTGATCCTCCATGAAAACATATAATAATCGTGATTATATGTTATATATTAATTTCAATTAGGTACGTTAAATGTATAATAATAAGTATATTTATATAAGTATAAACTGGGGACTGGACAGTCATGTTCCCTCATCTAGTGGCAATCGCTTCTATGTAATTACTAAGCTCGCTATATCCAGGACGTTGGTCAAGCGGAACCCGACTAGGCCCATACACGTGTCTCGCTCGGAAGGCGACTCGCAAACCAATGGTAGCATCAATAAACGCATACACTCGCTCGACTGCAGCGGCCTTGGTGCAGCGCCCTGACGACACTCGGCCTCGCCTCTCCGCCTCGTGAGCGTCTAAGACAATCGCTGCACTGCGTGCCTGGCACCACTCATATACAAAAAGGGATTTTAATAATAGAACTGGCTGTTCGTTACCGAATTTGTTACTTTTTTTATAGCTGTTTAAACATAATGTTTTTAATAGATAAAACGGAGTTCAGGTGGAAACAGTTTTTTTAGTTATCAGGCCTTTATGAGTAATCAAGTTGACTGACTCGTTGACTTTTGCGTAGTTTAATGTTTGGGTACCAAAATGTGTCATGAATTCTTCATGGCAAATTTTTGTTTTTTTCCTTGTTTTGCATTATATGGCACAAGGACCGGTTAATAGTTATGTGATTGTAAAGTTCTGCTATTATAGAAAAGTTAACGCCGGCAATTACAAAAGTACTCATCAACTAATGCGATACAATTATCACAGCTGAATTGTGTTATGATAGTTAGTTAAATTCTTAATCAAACTAACATAATATCACGCCCATACATAATCCCCGAAGGGGTACGCAGATTCAAAGGGGCAGCAGGCCTCTTTAAACACATTGAGACAAAAACAAAACTGGGCTAGGTTAGATAGAAAATCGTGAAAATGTAGTGACAAGTGTCACTTGTCGCCTACACAATCACACACCCAAAACCCGATATACAATTAGTCGCCTATTGCGACATGCTAGGCAAGAAACACAGTTGGCACATACTTTTTAAGTCCCAGACCAACATGGGGCAAATCCCTCTTAATCAAACTACAAACAGCAAAACAAAACGCATATTAAAAAAATCTCACCATAAGTATATAAAATAAATCAAAACCGAAATCCGAATGTAAAAAATCGAATAACTACTAATTTCAACATGTCACCTAAAATTATACTCCAACAAAATTCACACCCAAAAAAGGGTACACCAAACCATAAAATATTTCCATTCGTCCCGCACGGTATTATCATAGAGATTGGGTCTGCTCTGGAGTGAACATTATCGCAGCGGGCCCCGACCTGTTCCCATCAGCCACGAAATTAAATTTAATAGGACGGAAACTTGTATGAATATCGTTAGTTACTTCCCATAAATTATGACTGAGGGAGATTACCAGACCGGAGCATTTAATAGCACGCGAACTTCGAGTTTGCCAAACTTGATATCAAAAGCCTATGCGAAACATATTTGTATAATTTAGCTAATTGGTCATCCATTGTGGAACCAAGTAAATTTGGAATCGATTTCACAAGAATGTTGTTGTGTATTGAAGACATGTTTTCTACAATACGCAAGGTTTGTTGTAAAAACAAGAAATGTTCATTCACCTGAAACGTCACAGCGCGCAGTAACCAATTTTTATACTTCTTGTAACCTAAAAAGATAAACTAAAACAAGTCTACGCTTGTACCGTTCCACTGAGTGTGCGATAGACATACGAAACATGTGGTGTTATATATTTAACGTTCGTTTATATAACTTTATTTCCGAATATATTTATCTAGCTTCTGTCCGCGGCTTTGCTCCCGTGGTACATCGATAAAACATAGTCTATACGTATAAGCTATATAATTATAAAGTCTCATTAAAATCCATTCAGTAGTTTTCGCGTGAAAGAGTAACAAACATCCATACATCCTCATAAACGTTAACGTTTATAATATTAGTACGATTTGTAACGATATGGAGTAAATAAACTATAAGCTTTGAATAGAAAACAACAAGGTTACCGTGTATAAGTTGGAGAAAACTAAATAAATATGATAGTTTGGAGTCTAACCAATTAGTACTTAATTGATAAACCTGCATAAAAGATGCAGTTGGGCATGATAACAAAATATCAGCATAATAAATTAATTATGTAAACAGCTTTACGTAGAAGAACCGTTTAAAAACTCGGTAGAATTAATGTCATCGAGAAATCCAAAATCAATTCCAATAATAGTTAAGAACGTTTACCTCGGTCTATTAACTTTTACACTATCGTTCGTTGCAATGCTGGATCAAGCAATTGATCTCAGCGACATGTGTGGGTCAATGCCGCTGGATTTCAATCAATACTAGAGATTGGAATGTTGAAATTAACAATCCAGATGAGCCCGGCACAAATTTAGTTCTGCTGTATGCTGGACCCAGCCAAAAATGCCGCTGCATTGCAATACCCATTCTTAACACAAACTCCATAGACACAGTAAAGGTGTGATGTCATACCCATAGGCACGTGACACACATGCCGCGGTAATGATATAACGCTCGTTCCGATATTACGACTAAATGACACGAACATGACGCGTCATTAAACGTCATAATGTTGGAATAATAAATACAGTGCGGACAAACTCAACAACAGTTGATTGGCGGACAATCAGACAATATTGGAACAAAACTATTAGTATCGATTGTATTTATAAAAAGAGCTCTTCTTATTAGTGTATAAATGTTTTCTAGAACGAATTTGATTTGTGATATATTCTAAGCTTCAAAGCTTTGAAATCTTTGATAATATATTAATGTTTAAGGCTCTCTTAATGTAAGCATAATATAATCATATTACGTACATATATGATAAAACACGCAAGAAAGACACAGTAACATCTGCAGTGTTAGTCAGGTCAAGTCAAGAGTCATTTTAACAAAGTTTCAGTATTTGATGTAGATGTCCTACGTTAAACTAAGTCTGACAAGAGGGACTCAAATAGGATGTTGATTGACATTACGACAGTTCGAATCTCCTCGTCCTTATGCAAGATCAAAAAGCACGCTGTATTGTAGTATATACATATAGTACTAGCAGCGTCCCGCGGTTTCACCCGCGTAGTTCCCGTGGGAATAAGGGGAAAATGACGCCTATAGATATGATTTGTTGATAATGTAGCTTTCCATTGGTGATAGAATGTTTAAAATCGGTTTAATGTTTAGCCATAACAAACAAATGGAACTAACATTCGCTTATATAATGTTAGTTAAGATGCTATGTTGTACTGAGCCGGCCATATCTCCATTGCGGTTCCCGACAAGTCGCGGGGCGAGTGTCGACGGCGTTGGTCGTAATCGGAGGGCGCCCGAATTCGAGGAAGTTGGCATCCGGTGTATAATTAGGAGCTAGGTGCCGCTTCGACACGTGGTTCGTACATTAGATTAGAAAACACCACACCGAATATCTAGGAATATCGTCGTGTGTAAAATATACATATATATTATCACGCCCCTAATTCGCGAAGGCAGAGCCATAAAATATACACTATCTTGTCTTATAATCTGCAGTGTAAGTGTGAATAGTCATAGTCAAGTGGGAACGATAATTGGATTAATTATTTAGTAGTCGCTAATAAAAAAAATAAAGAGAATTGATAACGCAAGGAATGGAGTAATTGCCGTATTTTGCGCGCGAATGATAAGGGTGTTAACGCTATGTCATCTAATAATCACACTACTCAAGATATATATTTGAAATAGACAAAATAGTATCTTTTTAACCAACTTAAAAAAAAAAAGAAGGAGGTTCTCAATTCAACTGGGTTTTTTTTTACCATCAAATTGTCATTATGTCGAGAAAAAAAGTATTTATGTTACGAAAAACCACTGTGACGTGCAAAACTATTACAATGAAATCATACAAAACGCCCATCTCATTCTACAGGATTCACATGGCAATATGCAGATGATATTAGCTTCGTCATCTTCTTGGCTCAAATCCACTTGAAAATGCCATTTCGTCTGTTTTATCTTTTAGCGCAGACCTTGGTTGCCAGATCTATTGTTGCAACTCTGTCTGGAATAAATTAGTCACAACACTCTTTTTCCGCTTTAGGAGGTCTTGACTATGTTTATGTTGACATATTGAACTATCAACATCAAAGATTAGAACCCGGGCCCGATAGCCCAATTTTAAATAAAATATAAATTTTGATTTTGTTTAAAAGAACGCATCAGGGAAATTAAAGTATCATTGAAAGAATGCATATGCATAATTTATTCATACGCAAATTGACAACAAATGTAATTAGATACGTTGTTTTCTTTAAAGCTACAATAACAGTAATATGGAGTCGATGACCTTTATGCCTTATGTTTTATTATTTATTGCGCAGCAGAGAAACATGCGCAAAAGGTGAACTCAAAGGCATTGTATAGATAATCGAATATAGGGCTACGCAAATACGTAATATAATTGTATTACTTCAGGTTAATGGCGTTTATTAGGATAAGCCTATGTTAGCTGTAGACGGATTTAGGCTGATTATGATGAGAAATTTAAAATGACTTCAGAATAAAATATTTATTCACTAAATAAGTATATCAAGTAGTTTGAAATCAATTATAAGCATAGCATATTATAATCCGTCTACTTCAACTAAAGACTGTCATAACACTTACATCCTCCGCTAACTCGTAATACTTTCAGTTAATTGTCTTACGGATAAATATGTAACGTGCATCTCGCGCACAATGATGACATCACAATTCACAATGCCGTCGTGCCGCCCGGCGCAGCGATCGCGCAACTCGCGCTATGAATATTTACTGCATCGTGCGCAGACGACTTGTGTGCAACGTGCATTTTGCGCATATCTGTACTATGAATATTCGATACTCATGGCAAAACATTACGATAATTTGTTTGCTTTGTTTTATTTGAAGGTTCTGACCGCTTTTTGTTACATAAGGCGTTAGATGGAATTTGTATTCGCGCATTTACAAGATATATGATAAAAACATAATGGATCTACATAATAACAATTCCATCCACAGTAGGTTTCCACAAAATAAAAAATAAAAATGAATTGACATACGATTTTAAAACAACGCCATTTACATCTCTAAAAAAGCGCTTAATACCAAAGTTCCCACGGAAACGGTGTATTTACTAACCAATATCAGATAGAACCACAGCAAACCGTGTTGAAAAGTGCATCTTAACTTCTGTTGAATACAACACTTTCAATTGTCAGATTCAGAAGTTGTTACAAGTGACTTGTGTTCGGTGGTAGAGGTCAATGGCACGTTGCATCCGTCTCTCGAGCTGACAATTCATTAATCATTATTGAGCACATCTCAAAGTCAGCTTTTGTTAACAACCTCTGCATGTGTCGGTCGGTAGTATCGGACGGATAACGGCAACTGCCTAAAAAATCTCCTTGGTGTGATCTTGAGCTGATATTTGGCGATGGACAGGTAGGTCAGTCTGCCCAATTAGGGTTGGCTCCGATAGCGGCCTGGACAGAATAATGGTTTAGCTAGAATAACAGGATTTTTTTTGCCGAGGATTTAAATCTATCAGACACTAAAAGGTATGTTAACGTAGGATGCGGGCACAAAAACTGTTCAACTGTCGGGCTGGACGCTTTGATTAAGAGTTCTATTCAGACCGATATGTCTGAGAAAAAGAATAATAGATTGCTTGTATAACGGGTTTGGTGATAACTAGTACAAGAATGGGTTTCCATGACCAAAAATTATGTTACTTCTACTAAGTTTTTACAATAAACTAAAATTCAACCGAGGCATAGTGTCCTCTTTTATTCGGTATCGTGGAGCTAATCGTGTTTGGTGTCAATCAAGTATGTAATTGCCGATAAGACAAGTTGCCGCAAGTGCAGATCTAGGTGAACACTTCGCCACGCGTGAAGGACTAAAACGATTCACCGTTAAGCAAGTCACTACATTATCAACGCGGAGGAGAGTTATCAAACTGCACATAATTCATTCTACGAGTCTAATAGATTCCAAATGTTTGGTGTAGAGTTAAGTTAGCAAACAATTCTTTAGTTTTGAATTCAACATATAATATAAAATAAATAAATAAAAAAATTATAAAGTGGCGTGAAGTTAAATAAATAATCCTAACGTATTATCGTATTCGTCAGACCAGCTGGGCTATATCATCGATAACGTATCAGCAACTTGTATAATCGCTGATCAACGTACCTATATTGTTTATAAGTTCTTCCGCATGTTTCATTAAGCTTGATCATTGCATGCGTCAATTCTTATCGCTATTAAATAAACAATTGATTGGAAGCGCGATGACAGTGGATCACACCATATCATATCATACACAAATCCCGAACTTCTGAAATTTTAAAATCTAAGAACGGATATGACGAATAAATTCTGATAACTAAATAGCAAAGTAATGCGTATCGCATTAATTCCCGTTACTAAGTTTTATAGCTAACCAGTATTAAAGTTAGGACAGTAAACTGCATTACGTCTCAGTATGTGCGATAATGCGCAGACGCAGCCCTGAAGGCGTTACTATCGGGTGTGCGCCGCAAATAGCCGAGCGAAAGTGTACGTCGCGCTCCGCGGGCCGATAGGAATGGCTTGCGCAATGCGCGCGCGCATTGTACTGCACCCGACCAATCGGCGATTGTTATGTCTGCGGGACGCTTCAGCTTCAGACTGGCTTTAAGGAGTGCACAATGCGTTAGAATAAGTTAGATTAAATGCTGCATTGACATACAGAATGCAACAATATTGACATGCCGCTTGGTTTGGTAGTAAGGGACCCCGATTACGGACCGGGATCCTAGTATTTTTTTTATAAATTCGTATGTTTCCTATCTGCTGCATTGAATTGACATATATGTAAGTATATGATATTGTGTGGAGGCGTGTAACCATTTAATGAATATGGTCAGTCTTACACTAATTGTGGATGTCCTCGTTAAAATAAAATCTCAATACACTATAATAAATAATAAATAAGATATACAACATCAAAAGTTAGGAACTGAAGTTTGAAATAGTATTGAATATAATTACAGCGTTCTACTAGAAAAAAAACTATGTCAATATGCGACACCATAAAACGATAATGAAAAATAAAATTAACTTAAATACGAGTATGTTAATGGCACAATTGAATATATATCTGCATTACAAAAGCAATTACATTAAACGAGTTATGGAACTATCAACATATTTTTGACATTGTTGCGTTGTTTATATTAATTAAGTGGGTCAAATGTTCATACAACATCACGTTTACAGTCATTGCTCATTGTACTTCATTTGACCGATTTAACGATGACATTTTGCGAATATGACGTTCTGCGTCAAAACCTAATAAAGATACTCGTGTAACTTCCGTTATTGGTCTGGCTAGTTTGAAATAGCTAAATGCTACTGGAATACTGGACTCGGTTGCAAGCGCGATTTATAATGACCAAAAATCTCAAATAAGAAATGCAAAGCTCATTCATCCCAGCAATCCTACAGGAATCTTGGACGCATCAAGCGATGCACCGCAACTGTATATTGTTCGGTGGACAATGGGCATGCGGGTCCGAGCCCGGGGTCCAAGGTTCGTTGCCCGACCACAGACGACCCCTATGATCGCGCTCCGCGATACGTCCCCGGCATCCCGCTTAATAACGTTATAATGTACACGTACAGACCGACATGCGATGCTGGTAAGGAATTCATAGAAGTACCATAACAATATAAATTCTGGTGCGCTAATTGGCGGAAGGGAGTTATTAATTTGAATTTGTTTAAGCGAATCGGGACAAACTTTTTGTGCCTTCATATCACAAACATAAAGCCAAAAATAAAACCGGGCTGGGTTAGATAGAAAATTGTGAAAAAGTAGTAACAAGTGGCTAACTTGTCGCCTACACAATTACAAAACCCTATATACCATTAGTCGCTTTTTACGACATGCTATGCAAGAAACACAGTTAGCTTATTTTTTTTTAAGTCCTAGACCAACATGGGAAGATGCACTTCAGCGCCAAATAAGTTTTATAAAGGATAGTGTCGGGTATCTTTCATAAATAAAACATGCGTTCGCAATACTTTTGATACCCCTACAGACTCAGTACAAACATAGCTGTTATTACGTTTTTATGTGTTATTACACTGTATCGATTAGTTATAGACGAACGTCTTTAAATACACAATTATATAAATGTAATGTTGCCAATAAATTACAGAATTAAAATATAAATATCAGACACGCAAGTGTGTATAGTGAAAGAGCAATACTTACACATTTATTGCGTTGCAATAAGGTTGATTGTTTTATTGCATGTATTATGATTACTGGTTAGTGCTTTCCCTCGTATAAGGCAAGATTCCACAAAAGTGAGCTCCAAACATTATCATAGTAGGAGGTTCTGAATGCGAACGAAAACAAACTTCCCTGGTTGGTTTTAAGTGCAGTATAGTGATTCATCGGCTACTTAACGTCACCTGTCGGTGTCCTTATAAAGCTATCAGGGTGCGTAAGTACGTTATTAATCATACATTGACGCAATAAAGTGCTGCCTCCGTAATTAGCATCATGCGGGTCTTAGCGTCCAGGGCCCGCCCTGAAGCCCACCCAGGGATCACTCGACATAGTTAACTATAACAAGATGTACATTTGCTGCTTGAAATCTGGGAAAAACAGTTTAACAACTAACGAGCTAACTATTTTTATCTAAATAATTTGGTGTAAAAATTTATAAACGGCACAAAAATATCCTGAAGTTTTTTCTACATTATAAACTAGATCTCCAGATCAAACTAAAATTCAGAAAACAACAGTTTGTACTCAATAATCCTTTTTAAGACAAACCTATTCGTGTAAATAGTTAACATCAAAGAGGTATACAGGGTCAAGAGCGAGTAGCCACTAACTGCATAATATAGCCCACACAACCATCAGTTATGGCAGCCCAGAATGCAATCGTAGTGTTTCCTGCAATTACATCAGTTCGCACATTCTTTCAACGCATAAGGCGAGACGGGTTTAATTAATGATAAACGTTGCATTTTTATAGTTAAGGGCGGAAAGCTCGCCTGTAAGAGCTCTTTGTAAATTCGACGTTATATGCACCACAGACGTTGCATTATAGAAATATGTGCAACGTAAGTAGTGATAATTTGGTGTATATATTTGCAAATATTGGTATGTAATTAAAAATGTAAAGAATTCTTCGCCGAACACGGCCGCTTATGACCTAGTCAAATAAAAAACAAAGAACGCATAAAAACTTAGTCGGACGAAAATTAAAGACTTTTTGTAATACGGTGAGGTTCCGTTACGCGTTTGCATTGTAAAAAATCTTTGTTGTCTTGTCCAATACCGTTAGCACGTCTGCATGATAATGTACACAAATAAAATGTAGGTAATATATGAATGTCTGTTTGCACAAAAGATTATGATGTATGGTTTTTTGCCACAGAATAATGTTCATTAACAGGAGGGTCGCATCGCAGTAGCATAGCGTATTGTAGATTGGATCAAATGGGATTGCAGACTATACTGAGAACCTTTGAGAAGCTAATACAGGTTAGTAGTATATCGAACTTATGTTTTCATGCCCTGTATATATTTTTTTCTTTCATTCTTGATTTCTTCACCAGTTCTGGTCACCGACAAGAACAGAGCATCGTCACATAAGCGACGCGCACGCGAGCGACGAGCGACGAGTCAGCAGTCCCGAGGCGCGTTTATTATCGCGACACATTAACATTAATTTACATTTCCGATGGGCGCAGTAAAAACCTAAACAGTGGAGACCGGCGGTAGTAATGGCGCCGGGTGGGTAGGGATGCCGTCGGAAACGGATTAATTGAGCAGCGTATTCAGTTAAAATACCGATGTTTTCAGCTGATTTATAAAAGGAAATGTATTAACTAATTCTGTCGTTACAATTCCTAAGATCTCTTCGTTTGAACTGTTCTACAAACGTCAAAAAAAAATCTTACACGTCAATATAAATAACTTGTGTGTTGGTAGGTACTAATTTTTTAATCTAATGAGGAATCATTAATAATACCTTTTGTGGTACTTAATACAAGCAATAAGCCGACACTTTTCATTAGCATTGCGTAAACAAATTTAATGATATACATTTGTGTAAATCGTTGGGTTGCGATTGAAATCGACTGAAAGACCGAAGTTTTTGAGAAGAACTGCCACCCCTGTATTTTTATTAATTGCGCGCATATTTTACGATTGTCTCGCTGACTGTACAGGGGCTGGTGGTAATGAGGAACTGACACTTTATTACGGATCTCGTTTCCATCGCCGAGGGTTGTTCGTACACGGGTAATATCACTGGGTTGCAATTGCAGACTCCTTTCTTATCGTCTATTTTTGCCTTAAGTTATGATAAGCATTAATTGGACTTTTATAGATGTACGGTTTTTTCTGTACCTAAGGTACGAAAGAATGTTCGCGCCAAATATGTACATACATACATACTATTGATTTTGTATATGTATCAGTTTTATTTGAAGAACAAACTAGCCGACTTGTTTAAACAAGAAAAACAAAACACTCTTGAATTATCAGCTCAATTTAAGCAATATAAGTTTAATCTATCAGAACATGCATTTGGCAAGTGAGTCGATCGTTAGGGTCTCTGGAATCGCCAATATTTACAATTAATTATCTCAAGCACAGATATACAGCGTAGTCACAAAAACTGGGGACTGACTAATCCAAATCTATAGCGGAGCCATAAAACGTAGAATTCATACAAATTAATCGTTCTTATTCAGTACAGTTGCTTCAATCATTTAATAATGCCGGAGGTAATAATAATCAAACAAATAAGAAAAGAATCCATATTGCGACAAAAACAAACAAATACATATGCGTAAGAAACGGCATTCAAACAGATACAGAAGCATAAGTTGAATGGATAATATAAATAATAATATATAAACATTGAGATAATTTTACTGCCGCCGTTTTAATGTTAAGATCAATAACATTAATTTATGTGACATGCCTACAAAAGGAGAGTGCGAATTAAAGTCGTAAGAAACACGACGTACAAGAATAGTACTTTGTAGATTCGTTTTTATTAACCAATGGATATGAAAAATATCGTGGATTATCAATATCAAATGCATCAATCGTAGTATTTTAATTTCTAATTTATTTTAAATACCGAAATCCGTATTACTGAACTCGTAATACAAACAATGCCATAATCCGCTTTACAAATCTACACGTATAAGTTAATTATGCGCACCTCGCGAAAGAAAGCCAAGGGCAAGGCGAGAACCTGATCTCGAACTTTGTTTTTTGTTTACTTTATACTTGGAGTAAACAAAAGAAAGTGCGCGCAAATGCGGCGCCGGCGCGGCACAAAGTTGACCGATCGGCTTCACCCATTCACCCATTCACTCGGCGGACCTGTCTCGTTTCCGTTCCGTTACGGCGAATAGATCGAGAATGAATAACATTAGTTAGCAACAAAAGGGCTTGCTCGCCCAAACCGGTAACGGTGGACCGGCCACCGCGCATCGGAAAACATTAAGTAATGAAGCGTAATTACACACTATTATGTGCTATTAATTGATAGTGATGTTTTTCTCAATACATGGCTACAAAAGCAATCAAAACTAAATTACGAACTAATTAAATAGCACGTGCGATTAAAAAATATGTTTTTTTTTTTATTACAAATTTTGATAAACGAAATCAAATGCTAAATAGATTACACTACAAATAGACGATAAAAAAAAATTACAAAATGAATATAATCTGCATATTATATCATTTGCATATTAGGTATTCTATGTTGAGACCGCATAGTTTTTAACGAGTTTTATAACGTTCCTAAAAAGATTCAAATACTTTGCGTACCTAACTTATGTTCCAAAAAATACAGGACACATGTCGGCCTCTATGTAACGCGAAAAAAATAAGATTGCAAGCGCATCGGAAGTCTGAAGCGACGTCCGATAACCCCCGACCTGGCCCGGCAGCACGGCGCGCCTCGCCGCGCACAATGTTGCCAACTTTGCTATCGTTGCTAAATGCAATTAATTAATTATTTTACCATTTCAATACTTTAAAACATCATTAGTGCTGAGTGAATTTTATAGAGTCTGTAATTGCCCCAACACAGGTAGGGTATAGTGTGCTGTGGAATATTGCAGCCACTGTAATCGTGTCTTTAGATACTGTTTTATACCTACCAAGATGAGATATTACTTACAATATGATAATGAATTACAATTACATACATGTAAACTCATACTAACGATCTTTTGTTTAGACAGTGTTCAGGCGAAGACGAAAGAACAGTATCGGCAGCAAACTTCGTGAAGAAAACTTCACGACCTAGTATACAAAATGTTTCTACGAGTACTTGAACAGTCCAAATGAGCTTGATCTAGATTTTGGGGATAACTAAGCCCGCAAGTACAGTTGGCAACACTTGCGTACGCGCGGGCTGTCAACGCGCGATTATTATGCGCGCCGCGCGTCTGAGCGCACGTATATTTAGCGGGCGTCGCGGGGGTGAACGAACCGTTTATTTTGTAACGATCGGTTTATGCTCCCGAAAGATGCTTTTTTATCATCTCCGTTGAGACTTAAATATATCTACATATACTTATATTTTCATCACTTGCATTCCAGATGAGGTACAACTAAAACGGGAGGGTAAGCTCTTTTAACCACTTTCAACCAAAAATATAAAATGGGTTCGATGGAAATTGGTGACAAGTGGCCAGTTCGTCGTCGCCTATCACAAACCTGATACACCATTAGCCGTATTCTACGACATGCTAGGGAAAGAATACAGTTAGTACATTATTTTAAGTTCCAGACATAGGATTTGAAACTTTTGCTTATATTATAGATATACAACATAAATAGATTATTATTATTTTTTGCCGTGAATGTAGGTACGTATGTCGGTACGCATTATCTTCCGCGGATGTGGGTAGGAAATGTAGATAGATAACTAACTATGAACACGCATAGGAATGGTCGTAAGCACGGTTTCAACCTGCCGAGTAGCCAGTAGTTTATTTAATTACTGTGTTAGATCTATATCAGATAGTAATTGAATAAACTACTCGTGGCATGTAGTCGTTGGTAGACAACGTAGTTAAATCCAATAGAGGAATGGACCAGTCTCATTTACGGTTTGCAACATAACACATCGATATTTAAACATCCTTAAAGTTAAAACTTAAAATCACAGGATCTAGTTTTTTCATATATTTTTCATTCATAATTATAAAAATGTGCAAGTATTGTACTTGTGTTTCATGTACTATGTTAACTTGGGTTCACATTCGTATACAATTAATTAAATGACAACCGGTCTAAAGTTAGTTACACGTTTGAATTTAACCAACTGCAAATCTTAGTCGCGTGCATCACATGACGTTATAAACGATAGTCCTTATATTTGTTATTTTCATTGAATAAAAGAGTTTAGCTTATTTTTTTTAAATAAGTCATACATTTTAATGATATTTAAATGTAATATAAGCAACCACTCAAACGAATGTCAGTCAGTTATTCACATATCACATTATAAGTTTCAATTATAACTGTACGGTTTTAATGACTAAACTAATACATTTCTTATCATATTACCAAAACACAATCAATTTAGAAAGTCAAACAAAACGAACGGCCAGCGTAGGGAACAATCGCGCAGAAAACAATGATATTTACAGCCGATAGTAATCTAAGTACGGCGGTTAATGCGACGAATTAACTTTACAACAAAACATTAAATTACAGCGCTATTATATGCTCTACGCTTCGTAACATTCGTTGAGGTATTAATACAATACAAAAACAAAATATAAATCTTTATAGTATATACAAAGTCTGTCAATCAGAAAAGTGTTTTATATTAAAATATTCCCCAAGAATATTAGTACAAATTAGGTTTATTCTGAAGCTGACTTTTTTAAACCAATAACAATATAGCCAAAAAATTTGTCCCATGTTGGTGTGAGGCTTAAAAATAATGTGCCAACTGTGTTTCCTGTCTATGATCTCGTAAATGGCGACTAATGGTATATGGGGGTTAGGGTATATGTGATTGTGTAGGCGAAAAGCTAACCACTTGTCACTACTTTTTCACAATTTTTCCATCTAAACCAGCCCAGTTTTGTTTTTGGCTGAATGTGGTTAATGGGGCCTGCTGCTCCTTTGACTCTGCCTAACCCATCGGGGATTATGAGCGTGATGTATGTATGTAATATTGCCAAATAGCAAAAGAATTACAAAAATCAAGTGAGTAATCATCGATAAAACAAGAAACAGCTACACTGAATGTGTTCTGAAATACATCGACGGATCATCACACAAGCCGATATATTTTAAACTCAGTATCGTTAGCATTGACAACGCGCATGCGCATAGGCGCAGCGCGGTCCCGATGATAACACGAAACAAATCGGTTAAGTGTCGCGTTGATAAGCGGCGGATAGTAGTTATCACTTGACGCGAAGGGTGCGTCTGTTGACTACAGACGCATTCCAGTCAACTAACAGTTAGGTATTCCAGGCCCCGTGACAATACATAAGTATTTTCTTATTGCCTTAAATACCTAACATCAAGAAAATTCTATAAAGAAAATGCAGATCTGAATGAATGACAGTGCAACATAATTGACCCTTTTATGTAAAGACAGGTACATGTTTATATAAAGACGTAAGTATTGTATACATTTATTATTTACGCTGCCTCTGTTTGCTTTATAATGTCTGCCAGCTATTGGACTATAAAGGTCAGCAATGGTGACGAACAAATATAAGACAGGCAGCGAACTGTAGACAAAGGCGAACATTGGTTAAATGCCGATGCACGGAACTGATAGTTATCACTTGCCGCGAAGGGTGCGACTTTGTAATTAGAAATGTGCCAGTCAATAACATGATGAGGCTATGGTCTCGCCAATAGACTAAGACAAAAAGATGAAGAATAATCTTACACTAACACGAACGAACCTGAAACGAAATATATCGTAATACTTATCATAACGCGAAAGAGATTTTTATGACAGTTTAATCCGCTATCGAACTAACCACTTCGTAGCTTTATCGTTTAAAATCGTTTACCTGTCCTATAAATTACTTTAACAAATAAATAAAAAGTAATGTTTAAAAGTGTAGTATATTTAAATAATCTGTAATATAAACACCACGATCATTGTTTCAAATCGCATTTCCTACATACCAATGCAGTGCCGTCGTAAGCTTCCAAATGTATTATGCATAACAAACGACAACAGGATTAAGGAAACCATAATAATATTTGTGGTTTGAATATCCAAGGTGCACGGAAGGAAGTCCTAGCCGATAACGATATTATTGCAATGATGATTCAAAGGCAAATCACAATACTGATGCATAGACGGAAATTACTATTATTGTACAATTTAATAATGCTAGGGAAAGCACGGCATTTTATTATTCCGAAGCAACTAAACTCCCAAGGTAAACACTGAATGTGAGACTCGGAATATCATGACAACACAGAATACAAAACAATAATGGATTTACACGGTTCATAAAATTATATTAATAATAATACAAGAATAAGCTGTAAGAATGAATACATTTCCCCAGGGAAAATCGATACACAATATTATACTACGGGTAGTTAAGTAGCGAGTCTAGCGGGATAAGATCTATGAATAAGACGATTACTATGATTATAGTTTAACAAACTATTAATGCCGTAATAACTTTTGCATCATAATAATCTACATATGTAATTTGAAAAATCATTACATGCAGAAAATGGAGACACAATGCAAAAGAATTGCGGTAGGTAATGATTTAATCAATATTATAATAAAGATCCAAGAGTCCACGATTTACTTTTAAACACGAGGCCGCAAGCACAAGCGGCTGTAGAATAATCCCGAAAGAAAAATATAACATGAACTTGAATTCTTGAGATTCATTTCCAGGTAAAGGCCACAGGACTACAACCTAGTAATAATGTCTGGCGAAACCGGATCGGCGAGATGTGAATTTATATGTGAGATGCACTGAATGTACGGGTTTTACGAGAAAAAAGTCGTTCGGTATCTTGATTGAAGATTTCAACTCTTGAAACGAAACAGCTGTTTTATCGGAATTTTCGAATTATGTCTTTAGTAACTTTTCAACAATGAAGATGAAAAACAAATACATACAAATAAAGGCGTGGATTCAGAACGCAAACAAAACTTAAAACAAACAATAATGTATATAATATTGATTTAGTTATTAACACTTTTAATGTGACAGCTATAAATGGCATCTAAAATGTTGAAGTTTATATGTTTATTAAAGAAAGTTTCCTGCTGAGAACACCGGCGCAATGCTGGAACGAATAAAAGCGAAGTATCGAATTGAAAAATTCCGTCCCGATTTCCAATGTTAGATCACACACATGAGGGAGCTCCGGCTGCCGTCAAGATTATTGCATCTAGGCAAATAGTTCACGGGGCCGAAAGACGGGGATATGAAACTGCTGGGATCATTGCACGTTACGTGCATTCGGCGCGGAAATTGGGCGTGCTGACGGCGAGATTGCTTTTAAATCGCATTACGCTGCACTCGGCGATCGCGACTGCAGGAAGACCGGGCCTCGTTAATTATTACCAGACTAATTTCGTACGCCCACCGAAATAACGACTGGTTAGATATTTAGATCTTATCGTATTCAACGAACTCGCAGAGAACTGACAGAGATGGACGGATAAGAGATTTAGAATTGCTTGTAGGCCTAATTTAATTCTTTGAAATGTCAAAGAGCATACTTTTACAGAGAACTATTTGATTTGTAAAAATAACATAGTTAAGTAAATCTGTAAGCGTCAATTAACACATTGTAAAGCATGTTGTTATATTAAAAAAAAAAAGGAACAGAAAATAAAAGAGCCCGACAAACCAAAAAAGTAACGAAGTAACGGAACACAGTAACAGCAATAAAAATAAAAATAAGCTGTAACCAGAACCGACTATTGTTATTGTAGGTCTGGAACATTACGACAAACAAATGGTGCCGCCAATTGAGAAACTTCGGGTCTGTTAATAGAACATAGACGTGAACAAAAGAGTAAAGGAAACCGACACAACTTAAAAAAAAACTGAAAGAAACAATTATCGCATATTAAACAATAACATCTACTAGAAGATTTACAAAATAATGTAAAGCTAGTTTAACAACGTGCTTATAGGGAAATACAAACAGACAATCAGTGTGACATCTGATGGAAATCTTTGCATAAAATTACACGACATTCACTTTTTACGCTGCCGCTTTGTCATCATCGCTTCGCACTTCTAAACATGTGACTGCAATAACAATTATCACCATAACAGTCTTGATCATCTGATGCAAGCGCTGTAACATATCTAATCTAATAATGATTATGAACAACAGATGGGAGCAGCATTAGAAAACTATGCACATTTAATTTAAAATTCGAGTCAGGCAGGTCACCTCGGCACATCTGCTCATATACATTTATTTTTTATATTCCTGACACGTGGTGATACAGACAAAAAAAATTAAGCCACGCAACAATAAGACGGCTGTACTGGATAATCGGTCTTCAGACTTACGTGCACAATAAACTGTATCATCGTTGAAGATATTTGAAACGTTATAAATAAGGACGAATTCAGCAATGGAAAATGTAGAGATTATATGTAAAACAATGTAAGGTGTGTTTCAATTTAGAAGAAACGTGGAAACGAAAAGCACGGAACGCACTGTCACTAAGTTTGAAAATAATATCTGTTTGTTCAAAAAGCTTGTGAGGTTAAAGATCTGTAAATAAAAGAAAACAATAACGAGCAGTGTAAAAAAAAACCCCACTTCTTTACAAGATAATGAGTCACATCTCACAGGTACCGTGTACTTGCCGCTAAGGCTTAAAGAATTCCAACGACTTCCTAACTAAGTGAAACTGGTAAGTTTTTCTACCACGGATCATGGCATATTCAGTAGTCTTTACTTACTTTGTTCAAAGCTTAGAGCGTAGATAAAACAAAGAATAGATAAATTATTCAACGCATAAAACCGGAAGACTTAGCACAAGGTGTCGGTCGCACCTGCCAACTATTCCTAGACCTTTGCTTTTTAATAGCGAATGAATTCAACTAACGAGCTAAGAATTTAATTCCTGCATTCTGATGTCTAAAGCGAAACGTGTTGGTTGAAATTTTGGTCTGTAATTTGGATTTTTCGATTTCTTCTTTGAAGTAATTGGTAGGAAAATATTTTTTCAAGTGCCGTGCCGTTATTTCATGTAACAGATAATTTTTAAACACATTTCAATGATCCTCACATTATTCATTCATTTACATTTATATTATAATTCAAGCTGATAAATTCATAAGTTGTTTCAATATAATGGATAATAATTATAATATATTAAATTTTCTATATAATTACGACTCACGTGAAGATAATGTTTGTAATACTGGTAATTCCTATGTGGTTTATTGTTCAGTTATTATGACGTGCGTGTACATTGCGTATATTTAATATTATGTATGAGTGTGGTATGGCAGCAATATTTTATGCTTAGTGTCGTTATTGTAATATTGTCGTGGAACAATGCAAACTCCTGACGTTACAATAACTACAATACGAATCATAAAATCTTCCTGGTGCACCCTCTGTGCGCATCGACAGTGACATAAATGCAATCGCTATATGTATTAATAGTAAGTATATATGCGTGGAAGTTATCTCGGAATGAACGCTTGAATAAATAAACTATTATTATCAATTAATTTGTTGATAAGTGGAATCTGTTTAAAATTACATTTAATGACACTGTAGCTTGAAATTAATAAGACTAGAGGACAGCTCTAAATATTTCGAGTAGTAATTAATAATTTATTTAATTAGAGATTTGCTGTTCTCTGTAAAGTTAAAGGTAAAAAGTTCTGACCACAGAAGTACGGTAGTATTTAATTGAATTTTGTTAGCATTGACAGACTGAAACAGAATTTGTTTTCAAAAATGTCTAGTAATAATTTAGTATTTAACAATTATTCAATTGGACACTATTATTCCGTAAATATTTCATTTCTTATTGACACAAAATCTTTTAGAAAAACGATCGCTGATGTATAAAAAATGTACCCTCTTTACTGCAACAATGAGTGCCCAAAGCGAAAGGGCGACATCCATTGTTCAAAAATCCAACAAAAACTTTTAACTTTTTTCAGTCAAACCGGTGGGACGCGTGTTTTTTTCGTCATTTCCAAAAAAAGCGCCAAAATTTTTTAGGGCTTCGCTTACCGGGATTCAGATAATCATGGCGCGAAAATACGAGCACTGCATTCGATCCTCGGAATCGTTGTTCCCACACGCATGCATGGTGTTTTTAGGCCCGAGGTCGGGATAATCACCTCGGTCGGTGGCGTAACATAACTTCTCATCGCCCGGCGGCGCCGCGGTCAGCTCCTCGCTGGTGCACTGCACATCCTTGTCGCTCACACACAGAACATCATGATCACACACTGCGGTCGGCACGGTCGAGTTCACTGCACAGCACTATGTCACTGTCGCGGCGGGTCGGACGCGGCGGCGAGACGGGCGGCGTGCGCTATCAACGCCGATGCATTGGCGGCAGTGTGCGCTCCCGGGCGCGCAACAGCTGACGGGAGGCGCAGTCCCCCCCTTCCCGTGCCGCGCGCGCAGCCGGTGCGTGCGCCTCGCCCCGCGCCCCGCGCCTTTGCCCCGCGCGTCTCACCCCACCTCTAATCCATTATTTACGGACGGCCGACCGGTTTCAGGCGCGTTCGTTCTGCCGCCGCTTCACGACGATCGTTCAAATTTAATGCCCTTCCTATGTCCGGCCTCTAATGCGATAAGATTAAGGTCGTCGAGCTTTGGGACCCGCTGCATGAATCCGGACCATCGACAAGTTTCGTTGAAGTTCCGCGGAACGCTCCGGCAGATAGCCCACGAGGTACGAAATCGCAGAACACTAATGCATAAACTGAAACATAAGTGTCCAAGGATGTTTCAATGTCGTGATTAATAAGACAAGAGTGAAGGTTAACGAACCTAAGGCAGGCATCGACTGGCACTGAAAGCACTAAAACGCCTATAACCTAAAGTAATATTCTGTTGTAAGCCACAAATACACTTTCCGAGCAGTAAATCAACCTAAAGACCATAAAACCGTAGTAAAAATAGAATTGGAAAAGAAATGGGTACCGAGTTTTAGTAAAGATCTCACAGAGTCAAGTACATTTTAATCGTACGTCGGAGACGCGATGTACAGAGCGATAATGTAGAAATATTCCTGAGCACATAAAAACTTTCACAGCAAACTCCCTCACGCACGCTCAAATTTATCTTAGCATTTATCTTATTTCCGTGAAAATAAACTTTAAACACAAGCCTTATCTCTATTCTGAGAAGATTTCTACCAAAAGTTCTAAATCCAGGAAATTTTAAACATCAGTGTGACTTGCGTATTTTGTTAAATTTTCTTTAGTACGCTCAGGCGCATTGTCCTTAACTACTGGATCTTCGTATAAATATTGGTTTAGGAACATCTACTATATTTCTTCTTGTAGGTAATTAAAACATCTTTGTCACCAAATCAAATAAAAAAAAATCAAAAATGTTTATTCGTTAACAAACAATTTCATATACAACATATTTGGTGACATACCTAGTAAGTAAGTATATAGGTACCTGTATCAGGTAGCCACCGCCAAGCATGCATACAGTTTTTATTCTAGTAGTAGCTTAGTTTCTCCTATGTTCATATATATATATTACGACTTTATATAATATAACAATTGTTTATAAAATAATCCATGCAAATACCAGTACGCATGCTGGTCTTGAATCTTTACGATTGACACATGGCTTCCCCAATTCATCTTAATCATAACTGTGAACTTTATGTTATAAATCGTGTAATAAAATCTAAGCGGGAGAATAGTAAACTTATGATACAGTAATTAGGCCACGAAAGAAAAAATAGCTGTTGAGACCACCACGACGATGTGCCATTAGCGGCATCAAAGCGTCGCTGACTGACGAGAGCCGATACGGGTACTTACTGGAATGCGCTAAATATACGACATTAGATACTCAAAAATATAAGTTTAGAGTGGTGAGCTCAGGTGGAGGTCTGATCCGACAGGGGCGCCGGTGGTCTGCAGGTTGCAGTGTCTCATTTCGCGTTTCCAGTAAGATTAGCGCCAGGCGAGTGGGTCTCGAGATACCTTCTCTGGGAAGCTCTTTCGGACAGCCATAGAAATCACGTAGTTCGCGGAACTTTGTTACCTGTGGTGCGGCGGCAGCGCAGCGCGCCAAGGTGAACGGTCGGGCCAAGGACGGCCCGAGAGGCGGGGAGGGGACCAGCCGCGGCCCCCGCGACCCCAATCTCCCCCGGACCTCAGTAAAAACGTTCCGAACCTTCAAAGACGGGCGGTGCAACCCAGCAAAAAAAGGGCCCGACGGAACAAATACAAAACGCTCGACACAAAAAAGAACACAAACACTGGGGTCTCGGGTAACAGAACTAGTTAGGCCGCACTCTGACGGCTGTCGAAATGTACGGTTCGCGTGTCACCTGCGCCTACGCAGACGGGTCACGCACCGAGACCGCGCGTGTTCCTATGATGTAATAGACGAACGATAAAAAATGGCTAACGGAAGAGGCGCGGAACCGGCCGCATCGGCGACGGTCCACTAATCACCTGCCATTTTGTATTTTCGCAGCCATAAAGCCAGTACGATAGAATCTGCTAGGTTATTAATATTCCTTGGAACGTCTCCGTTTCAATAATTCATGTCTTTCTTATTCGTGAATCTTCCGACGCTTTTTCTAGTTGAATTAAGTAACGAACTTAGTGACGAAGGGCGATAGAATGCCGGGACGGCTTCCTATCGCAACCAGTTTAGGTGCACATTGTAGTAATTCCCTCGAGAGAAAAAGTTGCGGTTAGCACAACATGGCTAGCGGAGTATTACCATCAGATCGAGGTAACGTCTACAAAATGGTTCGAGAATCGTGCTTATTATAGCAGACAAGGAAGATGGTATAATTCCTTGAAATATTCAACATTGATCGCTTATAGATATGCCGCGATTGATAAACTTCCTATTGTTTTGTCGGCGCGGTGACAATACAAGTCCTGGTTGCAGTTACGTGGCCAGTCTATTGGCCGCGTTACATCACCGTTCATAAATAGAATCTCCTGGTGTTGTAGTACTTGCGTACTGTGCGTGCAAGGAGGCGTAGCACTCCACACTCCTCTGACCAACGCCAATAAATAAGAGAGAAAAGGACGAAGCAGTGTTACAGTTAAGCAGGAACTCTATTTATATGCAAATATAGCCTCGGAGTCGACACCTGTTTGCGTATTCTCGACACTCGCTCTTTGTGGCAACACTGTCTCCGTAGTATCCTTTAGGTTATGAAATACAGAAAGATTGTATGCTCTAAATTTTACTTTCACGATTCATATTCGACATATTAACCTATAATAAGATCATAATGTTATCATAACCAATATTTCCATTCGGTCGAATGGAATTGAATATCTACTGTATTTCCTTATTTATTCTTTATAAGATACTACAAGATTATTTTTTTAATTAATAATCATTATTAGCACGTGACTGGATTGTGACCATTCTTTTAATCACGGCGATGATTAATTGTAGATAATCAGTTCTAATATTCTAAAGCAGCCAGCTTTTCCGTAATTCATTTATTAACTAAAGAATAGTAAGATCGATTTCCAGCAAGATATCCAATTCATGTAAGTTCTAAATTTCATAAAGACTCGCGTCTTGTCTCATATTAAATTCAATGTTTGCAAACTCGGTTGTTATCTATTCCCCGTGCGGTTGCATGCAGTCACGTCTTTCCATTACCGTCATATTTCGTCCTCCCACGGTCCCTCGGAGGTGGAGGAGCATCGAGTCCGGCGTCCATTTATCATAGTTGGCCGGCGCGGGCACTGAGTGCGTTCCTGTGTCGCAGCCCGCGCGGAAACCTCGTTTATTTTGTTTACATGTGTTGCTCTGCCCGCCGTCTGCGCCGCTTATGAAGAGCGTAGCTCTTCCGAGCGTTATTATCATTAACTTGCACTTTGTCTTTGTCTACCATTAATGTAATTGTATCATTTCATTAGTGTGCCCAAAGGAGTCTGTGACTATGTTGCGGCTACGTTATCGATGGTACAGAACGTGTAAAATCATTTTGCAAAATATCCGTTTGTAAATGGATTCATAACATTACTCATATATACTCTATTAAATTATTGTGGAAAATACATCTAAATGTGACGCAGTAGGGCAAAAAAACATAATAACAAAACATGAAACTAAATTAATACGGGAAATTACGTGTATATACCTATTTGGGAATTCCTTATCTGGTCTGTCGCTCTTTACATCACTATATAGGTATGTATTTACAATTTAATCCAACTTTATTAGTATTGGAATTCGAGTTGTTATTATCTAGTTAAATGTTTATCATTTTAACTAATCATAATAATAATATGAACGTTACTACTATATGTTTGCTACGATTTTATGTAAAAACCACCACATCCATGGCGACGAAAATTTTTATGGCGTAAGTTTGAAAATTGTATCCCAATAAAATAAATACATCTAGCAGCACGAACAATAGAACCTCTGTGACAGACTGAAATCCACGCGAGCAATAACTAGTATAAAATTATTTATCACATTCCCGACAAAGGTAGAAAGACTACCCGCTTGCTAAAGCCCAGGGCATAAGTGTACCACCAGTAATTCAACGTAGCGGGTGCAAGAATCCCGATACATTGGTATGCAGATGCGGCCCGCTGCAGCGGCCGCTATCCGTTACGCGCTATCGTGCGAACAATCATATCGCGCGGGTGCGACGCCCGCGCCGTCCTTTCTCGCCCTTTTGGACGATGCCACTGCCGCGCGGCACAACGCACGCGCAAGCAGTGAAGTTGTCTCACTCACTCGTGTTTTTGTAATGGGATCCCCTGTAGTATTCAGGCCTCTCTTTGCTAAAGGACCCGTTTCACACCGCGCCGTATGCAAGGTGAAGTTCAATCGCAACAAATTAATTTTACTTATAGGCTTCGTTAGGACATTTTTTCCATTTAAGGACTAAGAATCGGGTAAAAGAAATAGAATAAAACATCCAACAATTACGTTCAGATTCTACTATGTTTGCGTATAAGTTTTGAGTTTTTAATGCGTTTCTTTGTTGCGAAACCGATTAAGCTAACAAAACAGATCATAGTTTCGAAATTTGAAACGACTCGAAAGCCGTAGCAGCTTTGCTACAATTCGCTATATTGTGGCGCGCGCGTCAGTGATGCATCGAACTCATCAAATGAATTTACAAGCGTTTCACAAAGACGTCCGACATTTCTAGTGCTTCAATGTCAACGTGTAGGTTTCGTCTGAGCCGCCACACGAATATTGACTTTGGTGACCGACAAAGAAAAAAATTGTATCTCTTTCTTCAAATAGGCATTATTAACGAAACGTTAAAATTTCACGGTTAGGATGAGGTGATAAGGATAATAATTAGAAGTATGTAGGGACAATATTAGAAGTATGAAAATATAACGTATAAATTTAATACAAATTTCAGTAGAAGATAGAAGTGTATAGTTTTAATTTAGACAGGAAGTAAAAAATTCTGTAACACCGCTTTTGCTATCGAACTAATGTAAAATAAAGATCTGTAAAGATTTAAATTTTATTTATTCACACAAAATTCGTTCAACATTAAGTGTTTAAAATGAGGGGATTTTAGAATAAATGTGTTAAAAATCTCACAGTTGGCAACACCGAGCGGCGTGTGCGCTGGGCTGGGAGTGGCCGTGCGATGACCGCGTTTATGGCGCATAATTACTTTTTGGGCCGGCAATTATGCCTCACAATGAACACGCCTTTTCTAACTCGATAACAAACTTGTTATCCCACGGCGGGGTTTGGACGACGCCAATTCGAGACAGCAGACAATATGAAAATACAGAAATCCCGAATACATACATACATGTAAAGATACTATCATTAACCCCGAAGGAGTAAGAGTCCAAGGACCAGATAGCTCCTTTATCAAAACCAGTTAGGACAAACCAAGGGGCAGCAGGCCCCTTAAACCAATTGTGTACTCTGCCTACCCCTTCGGGGATTATGAGCGTGATGTTATGTTTGTTAGTTAGGACAAAAGTAAAATATATTATGGTGAGATTGCACATTTTGAAAAAGTAGTGACAAGTAGCAAGCATTACACAATTAATCGTCTGTTACGATAGGCGAGGCAAGGAATGACTTAATTTTAAGCCCCAGATCAACATGAGATAAATATGTAAACTACGCGGTTAAATTAGCCAGCTAGCTGATAACTAGTCTGTAAGCCGAGGACATTTGCGATATCTAAGTAATATATTATTTAGTCGATGCTTATATTAACAGAATTAAATGACTCAACACTAAAATCTAATGGCTTGTAAGCAAGAATATTCTCGATATTTCACTAATGCATTATTTAGTCAACGGTTTAATTACATGTTTAACATAATGAAATGACGGGTCTTTCTTCGATACGCCCAACGAGCTGTTCGTCCCACGGGATGAATCGCACAAGGAGCCTTTTTGAAGTCGTTGATTCGCACCATGGTATGAATCGGGCAGAACTTTTTTGTACAACATGTTGTCTTTATAAAATTCTGTTATTATGAAACTACCCATCTAGACCCAACGAAATGACTCAACATGAAATCTGTAATCAATAACCTGCTTTGTTTATTTACACTTTGTTCACACTTGGACACCAATTTCAATATGCTTTTACTATATGTACAGAATAGATAAACATCCACGACGCGAGTACACCATGTCACTCACCACACAACCCCCAAAGTGCTTTAAAGACCAACAAATCCTAGTTTCTACGACTGGTTCTTACAATGATTATAAATCTGTTTATATTTATAATATAGAACTAAGTAGACAAGGCGAAGGCGAAGGAAAGTAACAGTGAAATCAAAAACATCACATTGAAACTGATACAAAGCTCCTCAAGGAATCTGTAACCGAGCACTCGCTGAGGAGCAAATCCTCGCTCCTGTAATTGGTTCTTCCCCGCTCGTACTGTAAGCAACGCAATAACAGAGCCTTGCACTTTGATGTCGGCCGAGTCTGCCCGGCGGAGGGTGGCAACACCCGCGAAGCAGGGTTGGTGCCGCGGTTGCTATGTGCCGACTCGTGGTAATTAATCTGCTACTTGGAGAAGAAATGGGGTTTTTGTGTAAGCTGGGGTAGGTGGGGAACGTATTCCGCAATAAGAGTGGGCTTACGCATTATAGACAATCATTCTTATATGCATATTAATAAAACAAAGCCTTTGTTACACTATTTGCAATGAAAGAACGGGTGGGCAGATTTTAATAATCTTGATTTGTCTTCGCCCCGATTTGACGAATAACGTTATGTTTTATGTTTGTCGTAAATTTAAGATAATTCGCAAGCAAACATACAAAATTTCACATATATAATATTAGTCGGATTTTTTCATTTCCTCCACCATTTGAAGCAATCAAACTATCTATACATAGATTTAAACAATAATCGTCTGATAAATCAACCCACCCCAATCTTACGAAGACTATTGCTTTCAAGTATCATCTCAGCAGCATTAGACAGTTCGCTCGTGTCAGCCCTGCCGGCTCACAATTTCAAAGTCAGCGAGGGCGTCGCGACGGACGGCGGCACTAGCCTGGAGGCGCCGCCTCATCTGACCTACAAACGCGCGCCGCCGCCAGCCGCCATCCCACTTTCCTACAACTATTGTTACGCAACTTGTTATGAAAAATGCTCTCGCCAGTGCCACTGAAACAATTTGATAGGGATCACTTTCGTTTTTTCTATATCTAATAGAGTAGGCAATATGACATTAAAAAATTAAATGAATCATTTTATTGTATAATATACCTACTTTTTGTAAATTGTATTTTTTTGTAAATGTTTTAAGTATGTTTTCTTTTAAAGTGGAGTTACTATATATAAAATTTTTATTCTAATATAAGACGAAAATATAACTGGTATCAACCAGGTATAACTTATTGTAAAGGTTCTTAATTACTTTGCTCATATTCTATAGTTAAAAAATAATATTGTCAAACACCTAATTATTATGCAACTTGTTACTATATTCACTAGGCTGTTTTACTAAACTCCTAAGATGTCGTAGTCACTTCTTGATGGTATATGGGTAATGATGAGTAATTGGCGAACGCAAAATTTTATTGATTGTCAGAAAAAAATGCCTATTAACGCCTTATTTATGAAAGTCGTTTTTAATTGCTTGCTAATTAATAAGTCATCCAGTTACTGATCCAAGTGAGCCGTGAGGTGCTTATCCAGTATTTTTTGGTATCGGCTTCGCCAAAGTTAAGCAGTGCGGCATGCATTAACACATGTTGGTAAAGCGAACTGAGTTAGCGCAATTACATAGCGCAGTGTTACACGTGTTTGTCAAAATAATAGACTAAATAAAGCTAAAAGCAAAGCCTCGACGCAGTAAATATTTAGTTACGCACGGTTCCCGCTCCTCCCTTGCAATATTTATGGGGTAGAGACGTTCGGTGCGATTAGAATGCCGTTTCTTTACAATATTGAGAACGTTACTAGCTTATTTCTCTCGCTCCATATGGCCGTATGAATATTTAACGGTAGCGGGGTTCCATCACAAAAAAAATGTGAACGGAACTATTTGATTTGAGAACCTGCCAGTCCAATTTCAAATAATAGTATCCTCTTATACATTAAAAACCATCTTATTCTGGATCAATTTCGATTCAGATTTTATCAAAGCGTGTGTCACATTGTACAAAATCTATGGTCACTTTGCTTTGTCTAAAGTAAGAGTAGTGTTATCTATCCTATTAAACTTACGAATCAATGGCAACGTTTTATTTACGCTGACGACACTAGCGCCTCGCTGCGGTGTCAAAAACGAACTCCGCCACCACACCCCAAGTCGCACTAGAAAGGGAACATGTATCCCAAAACAAAAGAGGTGCAGCGCTCCACTTTCTCCCAAACACACGGCACTTTTAATTATTCCCGCTATGTGCTCACGTTCACAGCGCCACAGCTTAGCCAATTCCGCCTACGTATAGCGATAAGGTTAATTAAGTCATCACAATGCAGTTGCACACGGCAGACTAGCGAAAATGGAAAATAATTTAAAGTTCATTTTAATTGCTCTTATTAATATTCCCCTGACGCGGCCGCGTAGAAAGTTGAAAATAACCTGCTGGTTAACATCTGTTCGTTATTTATTCTAAAACAAGCAAAGTGACTTAATTGCGACGACATAAGAACGATGCATCGTTTAACCTTTGCTTTATCGATCATAGTCGAAGATAATTATGTTTTATTGCTGAAATTGTCACTTCTAGTTGAAATTGTTTTTAAATGCATTGAAAATGCACAAGTTATTAACAGGTAACCTGTATTCATTATTAATTTATGCACTGTTTTCCACCTTGTCAGCATTTATTCGATCTGAAGTCCATTTATTAATTGCCTACGTTTATATGATTTGATAGATCTTAAGACAATATCAGGGAACTTCAAATTCGAAATGACATCACTGCTATTGCACCAATTTCAAAATTGATATATATATATATATATGATCTATAATGATCCACTAACTATTTTTATGCGCTTCCAAATTTGAAATTGGGCTCACAGAAGCCACTAGTATTATACATTAACAAAGATAGAAAAGTGATTAAAATGCCACAAACAACTGTGCACGGCCGCTAACACAGCGGATCTAACAAATTGGTGCCCAAAAGAGCAAGGCAGGAAGGCGCCGCGCGACGAGACGACATTGCGGCGACGGACAATCTTCCAATCAATCGGCCACTGGACTGTGTTATTTAGCGATATGAAATAGCTAGGACAGTGAAAAATATATATTTATCTTAAACCTTATGTTATAACGAATAACCATTCAAATACAAACATTTAATTTCAATAACGACATTTCAATAATTTTATGAATTAATGTAATGGTCCCCCAAAGCCGGATGCAAGCGCTTCCTTGAAATTTCTTGAATGAAGTGTGAATACAACAGTAATTAATTTATCGAGTGTTCATAAAAGTCTACAATGAAGCAATAAACTATTAATTTTAAATAACTAGTTATCAAGAGTTCCTAATGTAAATTAGATATCTAAGTTTAAAGACGGCTGCAATAAAGACTGAGTTATAGACTTTACTATGTTTTTACTATTGATTATGTTAAAGCTAAAATCATGTAGAACAGACATTGACCACGTTAGCGTTATTAACAATCACTGTTTAAAACTGACTGAACTATTTAAAGAAAACGTCTTATAAAATCACAATTACAATATACTGTTACACAATAGTAGGATTGATGACTACATTAAAAAACTATAGTTCTATTTAGTCCGTCAGTAAGATTATACAAAAATAGGAAACACATATTTTTTGCTTCAATAAATTAACAAAAAATCACAAAGATAAAGAACATCAAAGTTTTAGAGTGGGGGCTTGCGACGTCACTTTTAAGTAAAAATTGTACGAAAGCATGACGTCACGCGCAACTTAAATGCATTGTATCTTCGTCAATTTATGTTTGACAAATAAATAAAAAAATATGTGTTCATTTTGAATTTGAATTGAATGTGAATTTTTTAAGTCACCTTGCCTATTATCTTTAAACGACTTTAAAAGTCGAAAAAATATTTAAAGCACATTATGTAAATGAAACGCGTCAGGTGTCTTCAGTAAACAAAGAGTGCGAGACTTGACACAATTCTCATGTCTATAATGTTTATTTATGACATCTTTAATTACATAGGTGACAGTTGAGACGCGCAGGTAATTACCTTGCATCGTAATTAAGTTGTAACTTCTCACCGTATCGATAGATTAAAATTAATCACATGTCCAGAGAACAGTGTGAGCGATACTGTCGACGGATAAGATTTATTGTAAGTCAATCCAAAATGGATCTGAAGAAGTAAAAATCGCTGAAAAAGCTTTAATTACTTATGTGAATGAAATCAGATATTTATGTACAAGCTTTATAATTTAACTAGCTGTGCCAGCGGTGTCACCCGCGTTTATGGTTAATATTATAAAGGCTATTTCCGTCATACATGATTTCTATGTAACTTTAACCATTAAGGCTGCACACGCGACGGAAGCTTGAATATGAAGAATAATTGTACCAAGTTTCGTTAAAATCCGTCGAGTAGTTTTTGTTTCTATACGGAACATACAGACAGACAGACAGACAGACAACAATTTTACTGATTGCATTTTTGGCATCAGTATCGATCACTAATCACCCCCTGATAGTTATTTTGAAAATATATTTAATGTACAGAATTGACCTCTCTACAGATTTATTATAAATATAGAAAAAAAATATAACTAAGGCACTGATCTACATTAAAAAGAAAAGAAAGAATTACTTGAAACAAAAGGCTTTAGGACTTACAAAGTGGATGGTAGGTAGTTGTAAAAAGTTTATTAAAAAGTTGTTTTCTCTCGAGGATTTCTTTGTAGAGTATTAAGTTGATTTTCTAGAACAAGCACTTGCAAGCGTTGCCAGTAGTGGTCCTTTATAACACTTGTTGCCAACTTCAGCAAAGATTAAACCTTTTGCTGTTGTGTTTATGTAAGTTGCTTTTCTATTTGAATGAGCAATAATACAATTTACTAATCTTTACTAACTTTATAATGCGAATAATATTATTAGCCATGTTTGCATGCATTTTGCACATGAGAATATTTCTATTATAGATTATTTCACAGCTTTCCATCCAACCCAGCCCACTGTCCCATGTTGGTCTGGGACTTAAAAAGAATATGCCAACTGTTCTTGTCTAGCATGTCGTAAAAGATGACTAATGGTATATCGGGTTTTGGGTGTGTGATTGTGTAGGCGACGGGTTAGCCGCTTGTCACAAATTTTTCACAATTTTTAATCTAACCCAGCCCGGCTTTATTTTTGGCTGAATGTGGTTGAAGGGGCATGCTGCCTATTTGACTCTGCTTACCATTTCGGGGATTAAGGGCGTGATGTTATGTATGTATGTATTATTTCTAATGAAGAGAATTCACAGAGGGTAGTTACAGATAAAAATAATCTTCCAACTAGACATAAAAGCGCGAGTGGTCAAATAAAAAGTAACCAGTCCAAATACACACCCATATTTAAAACGGAATCTTCCATTATCTAAAAGCAACAATGACATATAGCGTTGCAAGCACGGAGCGGGCGGTTAAACTTTCATTAGCAGTAATTGTGCGTCGCGTGTGTGCGTGTCGACGTAGACGTGCGCGGTGCACACACGTGTCGACTCGTACACGTGTATGTAACGTGTTATGGAATAAAGCACTTGTTACACTGACAGCGAGTGGCGAATTGTGAGATGCCCTTCAAGTATAATGCAGTGGCGATGATTAAACAAATATTATTAGTAACAGAACCGAAATCAGATGTTTAGTTAATTTAGTTCTTATAATATTAAAATGCCCCTTGGATTCTGTCTACCCCTACGGTGAATAAGGGTGTGACGTTCTGTTATGTTATGTTTATATTAAAATCATACTCTTATATATTGTTGAAACTTACACTTCCTTACGTCTATTTAACGTAATAGCAATTATCACATCTCTCCATCTACAATCCTATAACCACACTTCACGATGCATAATCTTTCTTCTTCCATGCGTCTAAGTGTGACATCTAGGTTTTAGTGTCATATATTTTTTTATAACTATGAGAGCTCTTCTAACAGTTACTTTTATCATAACAGGCACTTCATAGCTCACCTAACAGTTGAATTTATAATAACAAACACTTAATAGCTCATCTGTCAGTGTAGGTCGCGGCTAACGGAGATGGTCCCAGCAAAGCTGCGGGCTCGGCGGTGCGCCGGAAGTGTTCTCGTGATGCCCTATTTATAAGTACAGTTGCCGGCATACAAATGAAGTGGAGACTCGGGAAATTTCGCTCTTATCTCCGGCTTCCTGCCGGTGCGCCAGGACATTCGAGAGGCTCGCTTCGTGTGCAGGTAGATGATAGACGTGTTGTCGAATGGATAGCATCATGATTCTTGTACCTGTTTCGCACCTCAGAGTTCAAGGATGGCAGGATATTGCTTAATTACACGTGTCTTATGTATATTGTTATTAGTTATTTAAAATGACCAATAAATATTCAACAATACACTGTTAAAAGGTCTGCAAATATTTGAAAAATGAATAATAATCATAAATAATAAATTATTTTCACATAACCACACCAAAATATCTAGCCCCAAATGAATCATATGCATGTATGTGCTAGTACCTTGAATCGAATAGATTGAAATTTTGAATATCTATAAATATCCATAACATGAATATTTGCCTCTGATGTGATTCAAACTCACGACGTTTGCTTTGTGGCTAAGCTCTCTAATCACTAGACTAAGCAATTCGTCAAAAACAGAAACACCCTGAAAATCATAATTAGTTACTAAGCTAAATAGGATTTGTAACGTAATCGGCTTTACGATAATTATTCAGAATTGAACAGCCAGTATATTCTGGATAAGAAATTTAATTTAATTGAATGTTTAATACCACGTGGGCATTTAATCTAATCCAAATCAAGCCAGCACCGTCTTTTCTCGAGAAAAGTTATTATAGTTTCGAAGTCTTGCTAATCCCGAGTTATGAAAACATTGGGAATAAATCGGCTTAGCGCAAGTTGAAGCAATAAACGTGTTTTCGTTCGGTCGCTCTTTTTGTTGCGATCCCCAAAGCTGATGTATTTTCGCAGTTAAACGATCCCGGCGATGTAATGCACTGCATATAAACATCTGCGCATCGCCCGCCCCCCGGAGAGCTGCGTATAAAGATATTCAAACATGAGTTTTATTGTTGAATCAATTACTGTAACATTAATTTATGCGAAACTAGGAAAGGCTTCTTACGTTGATTCGCACGTTATTATAAAGTTGTAAAATAACACTCGCTATTATTATGGCCGTTTTATAGACAGTATGGTAATGTAATAGCAATTTAAAAATGAAGAGTAGTGAGCTTTTTTCAAAAGAGGACCCTTTGAGAGATAACTGGTTATAAATATTTAGAATGTGTAAACTAGGGGATATGTAACTTAATTCAGCCGGTTTCAAGTTGCGTATTGACATACCCATTAAGTATAACCAGTGAGAATAGGGTGACTGGTGGCCTCAAACAAATGCTGATAAACAACATAAAAAATTAAATATTTCTAATCGATATACATTTAAATGAAGAAAGTATAATAAAAAACATTCAGTCGAATTGAGAACCTCCTCCTTTTTTTGAAGTCGGTTAAAAAACAATGGAATTGACATTTTCAGGAGGATTGAAGTTACACGTTTCTAACGAAACACTTTAATTCGGAATTAATAAACAACGTACAATAAGAACCCTATTTCCGCCAAAGTCTATAAATCGCCGTTTCTAAGAACAGTTTACTTATATAATATAACACGTGTTTTACAACTTCAGGTAGATTTTACATTGAACAGAGAGATTGAACCGCATGTGGATAATCCGTACTGCCTTTATTTCCTATTCATTCCTGTTTATTGTACTGCCAGATGTCTCGTCTCTCAATTTTCGTGAGGCAACCACCGAATCTTGTTTCGTGAAAGCGTCGGATAATGTTTATTTAGGTCTACTTCTTTGTACTTGCGATATACATTCGGACTGTTTAGTCAACCCGAGCCTTGTTTAGTTTGTTGTTTCATTAATATGTTTATTTCGTTTCCGCATCAGATTAATATGGATCAGATTATTCGAGTCTCGTTTAAAATGTTGCTAAATTGGAATAAACATTTCATAAATATGTAATTATCTGTACAATCCTGGTTGTATCCGGTAGGTATATATATTATTTCTGTACTATATTTCTCCGCGGTTTACCTACTTCAATTGATTACGTACGTATCTACAAATAATGTTTTATGCACGTCCTGTCGAAAATATCTATTATTTAGTAATAAACGATTAGCTTACGTCTTGACTCAACTACCCATTCATAATATTAGTAAGATCATTAGACCACGGCTATAATATATATTATGCCACTACAACGAATCTCTAATTCTAATTAATTCACCGTAACCTTATCTAACTTCAAGTTAATGGTATTAACAACGAATAATTCTAAGCTGCATATAGACATATCGACAAACATATTTATTGGCGATTAGTTTTACGACGTGTATCTTGCTGTCAACAAACTGTAAGCGGACAATTTACGATTTATAATTCGCCGGCCGAATATCCGTTTCCGTTAAATTATGTGACGGCAGCGCCATATTTGCGCACGAGTGTATCAGTGTATTCGTAATAAGTAGGATGCATATGTGACGTCACTATATGCATGCGACTAGGATATTTGTCATTTTCCGCAACTTGTTATTCATCTTAATACTATAAATCGACTAGAATACACGTTTGACTCATATTCAATAGGTATCTACTTCATATATAATAATAAGATTTGTAGGATTAAATAATTAAGCCTCCTATAAAACTGGAAAAAACACGGGTATTTTTTCTGATCCATTACTTTGTTGGGAATAAGAACCTACACAATTTCAATCTTATTTCTTTGAAAGACCACAAGAAAATGTTTTATTGTTCTTAAGTTGGATGTTTCTGTATGTGGGTAGGACAACATTCTGTTGCACTGCATTGCAATACAAGCTGCTGTTTGATAACATCTGTCAATAAGGTTCGCTTTTGTACGCACGCCCACACGACTAGGCCTACATGAAACTGTAGCGTACTCTTAACTATGTATTTTTGAGTACTGGTCTATTAAGGCAGCTTTAAACTAAAACTACCCAAATTAAATTCAAGTACAAAAAACGTGCGTCGAATGGAATCTTAAATAAACTTTAAGGCCGTAATTTAAAAGCAAAGTAGACGCGTCCTTTGATCCGGGACTTGCGCAAACGCATGCGATTTATTAAGCTGTCATTATTCGCACTCGACACCCGGACTCACGTTGCCGGACATTGGGCTCCCGTTACAAGTACCCCACCTGAATAATAACAAATGTCTATTTTCGCCGTCTACAGCCTACGGGACCTGTGATGGTAATACTAATTGATTGGTTTTGTTTAGACATGTTAATTAGTTCTCGTTGATAAGCAAGTAGGTATTGAACATCGATTAATGTAACGATACAAGGTTAAAAAAACAACACATACATTACATTCCATAGCTGGTTTTAAAATAAAAACCTCTTGAAAACTTCCAGAAGCAGTATACGTTAAAAGACGAGCTTTTTGCATAGATTGAAACGTCTTCAATGATAAATTCGTTATTCATACGTATTACGTACATAACATCACGCCCATAATCCCCGAAGGGGTAGGCAGAGTCAAAGGGGCAGCAGGCTCTTTTAAAAATTCAGAATATCTGGCTAAATTATTACTGAAATTCAGTGTTTCAAGCCTTGTCTTTTGTAAATATTAATGAAGGAACGTGTGTCCCGTCACATTTAGCTATTTCAAGCTATTTCCATGGCTAAGCCTTATACCATTGAAATTGGGCATTACGCAATTCCGCAGAACAAATTATGTGTCTCAAATTACGATATATTATTATCGGCATAGCTGTGCGGAATCAGATGAAACTATGGGATAATGAGTATGTATATAGTTACCATTTTGGCAGACCGCGATATCTAGGTAATATGATTTTCAGATAAATATTTCTTTAGTCTACAGAAATTGATCTAGAGAAGTATTCAATAATTTTATTTTTAAGTTAATCTTTATAACGTAACATATATTTTCATGCTTTAACTAATAAACGCTTTCATTATTTGCAAAAATCTGTAATGTCTGTACGTAACATCGACGTAGTATAGTTCTCCATTTGTATTTAAGCCACGGACCCGAAACTTCAAATTCGGAGATTCAGAAGGACTAGAGAAACTTAACTTGTTCTATGTTCTAACACAGCTGTGCGTGGTTTGCGCCAAACGCTACTCTGTTGCTATTGGTGTAAGGACGACGAAAATAGCACGCGTTTTAGTCCTGAACGTACGAATTAGGACCTTATTGCTCTGATAATAGGTGTCGGGGGTAATGTTGTCGCGGTGGTTGTAACTGGAGGCGCAGGCTCAGGTTCGAGGAAGCGGGATGTTTCCCACGGGGCTCGCGCATGCGCCCGGCCGCAGCGCCCGACTGCCCACGGACATACCTGCGGACAACAAATACGTACGGTTAATTGACACTGTTTATAAGCAAATCTGATGGAATACACACACACACACATCGGTTTATGCATTCATACACAAAGCATTGAAATTTAACGTACACATGACTGGATGCTCCTTCTATATTTTTTTTTTACTTTTGGGTCATGTACGATAGGAAAAAAAAGGAAGTGTACGTACATACATTTGATCCTATATTTTTAGCTATACGAATAAAAAGTGGTTATAAATAAAACAATTATGAACACTTTTATTTATTAAGAATTATAATTCTTAATAAAATAAACACACCCATATCTAATATGAATAAATGATTTATTATATAATATGAAAGCCAAACTGTTAGATACGCGGACAAAGTATACACTACACATGATATACTAAACTACTCTTAAAATAGAGGGCTTACGCATCAGCAGAAGCAATGCAACTAGGATTCATTCGGAGCTACACTATAGCTAGCAACATGCACGGGGTGACTTCAGCAGGAATGCACCCGAGATGCAATCGCGATACGGTCGCGAAGCAGCGATGCGAAACCCGCTACTCGCGCCATTTTGCCGCGGTCCACACGTGCCTCTTTCATTACACAATCTATTCTCAAAAGCGTATTAAAATATGATTTTTATTATAAATTAAGTTCGCGTAAAACTCGCGCGGTTATCTGAGCATTATCAAAAACCTCTACTAAAATTGTTTAATTACATGCGAGCGTACTGCAAAATCATAATTAATAGTCATCAACACAGAAACAAAACAAACACATATAAACTGGGTTTATTTGAGCATGCACTAACTTGCTTCTCTTATCTAGTAGAAACCTAGATTATTGCGATTTGTCATGTCTTAGTCCCTCGTACTAGGTTTATTATATTTATTCATTAATAAAAGGTATTATTAATTTCCCATCTGGTTCGTTGCAAAAACAACATAATATGACAATTGGGATGTTGACACCTTATTTAATTTTGAAATATCAATTCTGAAAAAGAAAGTATCGTATATGCTGTTAAGTCTTATTGATGTTGTATCATATTGAGTCTAAGATTTTTTATTTTACAAAAACTGCTTAATATTAAGTCAGTTGACTATACAAACTAGTGACGTCACACGTTGACAAGCCCATACAAAATCTATGAAGTGATTTCGTTTTGACAGCTCTTAAAAAGTATCTCAATGGAATAGCCAGTCAACATCCCTATTGGCCTAAACCCGTATACATATTTGTAGTATCACATGTCTCATCAGAGGATCGAATAGGCACATTTTTATAACGCTCCATAACCGAACTATAATTATTTTTTCGTGAAATAATGAAATCTATTTATGATACGTTAATATCAATGATGAAACTTTTCGAGCATAACCCTTTTATGATATCTCATGTGCGCAGGCGCGACATAAAGACACGTGTTCCATAAACAATCTATCATCTATGACTGTTATTATCTTCAGCGATACAGATCCCGTATTTTGATCGCAATCTAAATTATACACGCTTGATAACAATAGAAAGCATTCTCTTCGCTTTGTATCTAATTTAAACTTAATATACAAAATTACGTTGGTGAATTAATATAATAACATTGAAAAAAAAAAACATGGAATATTTTTATAACTACTACTACTCTTACAGGTTAATAATAAGCTCATCTATTTAATCACTAATTAATAATAATATAATAATAACAATAAATCTTTATTTTCTTTTCTACAATCTATGTATAAATATGTATAACATTTGAATAATTACAGTAGGTGGTATTACATGCGCTAAATACAAAAACTGATTTAATCTGGTGTCGTTTCAATCCCCTTTTCAGTCTTCAACGTGGCTAACTTGATTATTATCTTCGCAATGTACCCGAGGGCGACAAGTCATCGTACCACCACGTATTAACTAAATAAGTAAGAAATTAGTGTAAGTATCTGATGCTTAATGAGCTAGTGTAGGCTGTTTATATTATGCTGTTAATCTGTCGAATATTACCGATAATAAACCACATATAAAAAAAAACTCCATAAAAACAATCCTAAAGCACTGTTGCGACTAGTAGTTCTCTTGTCAATACAAACTTTGCTCAAACTCTCTACGTTCTATAGAAACACTGGTTTGAAAGAACTGTCCTAGACAGACTAGAAATACACTTCTATGGAAGTCCCCTCCAGTTGAAAGTAGCTTGTCTTTTATCTGACTACAGGAAGGTACTGTGTATTCAAATAAGTTCTACCGTAGTATCTTAACTACAAATACAATTGTGATGGATTCCGTTCAGATTTGGGATGGACAGTGATATACAATATATTATACATACATATAACTGTAATGGCATTTAAAAACTAAAACGCTGCCGCCATATGAACTAGTGTCTTGTACAAGGTGTTAAGTATTTTAAGGAAATTATACTTTATAATTGTATACGGGGTTAACACCCCTACTCCGTACACAATAAGTATCAAATCGCAACCCCTAAAAGACTCTGTTTCCTGCCTCACTGATTACTTGGCGGCGTCGTGCGCGCAACCGATAAATAAGAAATTAAAGAGAACCTGCTGGTGATGTATTGATGCGTTGAAGACGTTCCAAGCTGGTATAAATAACTTGTCTCTTTGTAGACGAATGTAGAGCGGTGGCAGCTGAATGGGCAAACAAGCGAGCAAGACAGAATCAATCCCTAGAATGTAACTCTGGGTTTTAATAATCTATTTGACTACCTATGCATTTATATCGCCTGGGAGTTTATGGAAAACCTGCACATAGAAATAACTGGATATGTAACTGACCCAATTTGGTTGGTTCCTTTTCAGAGGGCTATGGAAGTCAAATGACAGTCGCTGTAATGTAATAACCAGAATTGCTAAATATAAGATTATAATTTAAGTGGGCTAGGAAGATGATGATGATGAGGTGACAGAATCTGTGCAACTACGTATTTCTGTTGTTTTAAGTTTCTCTATCTTATTGTGTACAATATTATCACTATGCTTTCACAAACCCCGCCTATGACAAAGTAACATATAATTACATAAAAAATAATTATGCAATTAAAATTTAATACCTACGTAATAACTAATAATTCGATAATATACCAAATAGTTTGTTCGTTGTGTAAGTTGCCGAAGTCATGCTGAAACCAATTATACTAATCCGCACAATCGCATCCTCGGTTCATTTAGTATCCGTGTCCACGTGTGATTTGATTAACCCGTGGTTCCGCTCCATATTGCGTCAACAATGCAGATTAGGGTTAATAAACAGAGCAAGTTGTCGCTCTCAAGAAAATGTTCAATATCAATTTTCTACAATATTATAAAAAAAATGCATTCTGTCGTAGTAATAGTAGTTATTGGAAAATTACTATTTTTTAGCTGAACAGTAAATATTTACTTTTAATTCCACAGCAATACTTTAGTGTCATAAATAGTGTCACACAGAATACCTTAATTGCAACAATCTAATCTATATATTATTGTCTTTCTAGAAGACAACGGAAGGCAATATCGCTGCACAAGTGCACAATAGATCCGACCATTAGTACGGCTTATTCTCTCGTCTAGTGAATTGCGTTAGGTATATGGGGGGTTAGTAAACATAAGTCATTTAGGCGGGCGTTTTCGTGCACGCACACAGCCTGCAGACTGATTGAATTCAAAAGGTCCACTAAAACCATCCAGATATGCAACAGTCTGGCTAGTTTTTTTCCATTTCCCCGAAGCCATAATCGCATCAGCAATGCGCCATGTTATTGTTGCACATTCCGCGGCGAGGGCCATTGTGCGTCCTCCAGTAAACACCTCACCGGTGATATTGAAGAGCAATCGACGAATTATTAAAAGCAGTCAAAACATTTCATTATTATTACTTCGGGACGTAGGGCTTGTAAAATAAACAATAAGGGCCGCGCGCGATCATTGAACTGAAATGACTTCTACCGCCTTGTGTTAAGAGTGATATCGACATTTCATTTATGGCTGAAGCAGGGTTGTCAAACTTAATGCACTAATCCCCAGCTTTATTGTTCATTCTATTCTATTCTACATTGGGTACCAGACAGACAGTAAGAATGCGTCTGACTTCGACAGAGATCCAATGATTCTGTGGTTGAACGGCTCTGTCAGCCCTGCCCTGACGGCGTTGCCGCTCCGCCGCCGTCGCAGGCGCACGCACAATGGCCTCACATCTGTTTGTACCTGGCGTGTTTGCCGAGACTGTTTGCTATCCTCCCCCGACATCTTCGCTGTGATAAAAGAGAGTAATCGATCTGTGTAAAATTGATCCTGGCGATCCACTAGAGGGCGCCTCAAGCACGCATCGTATGCGAACACACAACCCTCGCACTGTCGCGAGGGGATACTTAATCCCCTGTCTATTTCAAACACGTTTTACCTCATTCGTTTCGCGTCGGACAAAAAACTCTTATTAGATTTACTAGTCGCCCCGCTCGATCGATAAACGGACTGTTGTGATTTGACAGATCGATTAAGCCGGCGAAGTGTTGGGTGCAATAGTGGGATCGAAACAGGCCTAAATGGACTTTCAAATTCGTGATCCTTTTATCAACTTATAGTTCGGAAATATTTTCTCGAAGAGAAGATCGTCTATGAAATAGTAGTATGACTTAAAAAAAAAAAAAATCATGTTACACCTATTACACCTGTACTTAAATACTTTAAAAGAAACAGATATAAAATAAAAATAAGTATAATAATAATGATTCTCAATGTTTCATAAAAATGTCATAAAAAAATTTTGCCTGTCGTATGTTTACAAGACATAGGTAATTATTTGGTATACATTGTGCAAAAAGCGATATCAAAACAACTTAAAAGCTTTTATTATTTCACAATAATTCTCCATTACCCATAAAACGTTGTTAGACTCGCGGTAATGCGATCATAAATTAGAACCGATCGCAACTGAAGTTAAAACATGTATCGCTTAGTAAGCTCCTCGTTCAAAATATTTAATATTATCGATGCTACCGCTATCCGCGGAAAGGTTAACCGTCTCCGGGCGCGTGATAAATGAAAATAGTCGGCGAGGGGGTCGGTCTCCCGCGGAGTGCACACATGGCCTTATCGACCTGCCTCGCCGGGTAAGTGTTAAGAACTAGCGGGATGGAATTTTCCTATGCCTGTATTAATTCCTACGATTTAGTTATAAATACGTATTTATAATTTATCACAACTTAATGAAAAGGTTGAATCTTTGGTTTTAGGCTATAACATAAATTTGTAAGTATCAAACAATTATCCATGAAAATGTTAACTTATTTTATACCATAAACAACTAACTTAGGTATATAAATGACTGACAGGACTGAAATCATCTCTTTGCCATTTGAATCATAGAGATTTCAAGTTCAGGAGAGCGTAGTCTCTATGGTGCTCCTATCGTCACTAGCTCGCTGTTTCAATAAGTTACCCGAGAGTTTTTGAGAGAATAATCTTAGTTCACCGTTATACCACAAATTGCTCCCAATAAACATCAAAGCCATATCTTAAACATCAGCCCGCTCGCCGCGCACATCCGCACCACACACGCTCGTCCTATGGCCGTCTCGTCCTCAATTCATATAAGACATGAGTAACACCGCAAAGATCTCTGTGTCAACCCAACAACTCATACGCAGCTCATTAGGTCAACTCGAAATTGCGCCATAGACCAAAATACATATAACGCGCTGATCGAGCCGTTAAGTGCTAGACGTATTGTTTACATTCTCCAGATATTCCGCAGTGCGCTATGCGCAAACACATTTATAAGTGAGTTAGCACACCCAGCGCTGTGAAGGGAGTTAGCGCAACCCGCAGCGCAGCGCTACACGCGTCTAATTCACCGGGCCACGCGCCCGTCCTCGTAACACGCACGAGCCACGCGTGGGACCGGCGACTGCCGAAATAATTGTCCATTATGATTGCGCGTCTGGCCTGTGGGGGACTGACAGCGACATGTGAAACATTTATAACGTCTTCCAATTCAATTTGACTCATCTATTTTATTGAAATGAAAATGCTGTTTTGGTAAAGCTAATTTAAGTTTCTAGGGGGGTTTTATAACCATATGTGCACAAATCGAAGATGGACTTAATTTTAACTGTTGCTTGACCTTGAAATATATATTTTTTATTATTCATCTATAAACCACTGTATAAAATCTCTTGTTTTTAGTTTTCCTTTGGAAGTTTTGAACAAAACTTACGGAACTCTAATCCGCTTATTATTAACAAAGGATTTTATAAAGTTACTTATGTATATAAATATTTTGCTCCCATTAATTGTATTACTTGTACAACTAGTTCAGCCAATTTACCCAATTACCTACTAGGACCGGTTGCTAATCAACATGAAAAATTAAAAGCGGCAATGACACATTTTGATACTATATCATTAATTAAATATATATCACGATTAACACAGTCCGACGCGAAATAAATCACGACACAATCGGGCGACACGTACACAATACAAATTACCATCACAAATGGGCAGCGTAGCGTAACTATTAATTCACAATCAATCATCTAACGCTTGTTCACACTCCGTGTCGGCATAAAAAATATTTATGAGCTGTAATCAATACGTGCTGTGAGCGCCAGATAGACTCGAGATCGGAGCTGTGCGTCCACGCTCAAGATTAGGACTCATCCACAATTATAGTACGCCAGTAAGGAATCTCCGTAATATGTGTGCATCGTGTCACCACTATAGTATGCGTGCAAAACGCTAGACAAAAACGTCGCCGACATTACGGACCGGTTATTCAACTAGCCAACTAGTCTTGACTTCTTTTCTAGCTCACATCAATTTTGAACAGCATTAATTAAACTGACATAGCTTAGAATACATTCTACACGCGCTTCAAATACGCATACTGCGTGCGACGCGTACTACAGGCTGTTACTTCACTGTTGCTTTATCTATTCTATACGAGGGGGAGACTGGGCCCAGGGGACTGAACCCGTAAACCTAAAAATAAATGCGACGACACCCTACCTCCCGCGCGCATTGACACAAAAGTGTCTTTTCCGCCCCGATAAATAAAGGCGCATTTTAATACTGCTCTTTCTAAACACTTGTGGCTCAATATCAACTGAAAGTGTGAGTTTAATGCTTTCGGAAAAGGTTAACCTAAACCGGTTATAATATACATGCATAGCTAAATGGCATCTGTCAAAACAATACGTGCCGGAAACAATAAACCGATGCGACTAAATTAAGCTTTCCCGTGATGCGTTAAATTTTATTGAGCTTGTACTGCCCGAGAGGAGAATGAAGAAATCTTTCATACTGAACGCTAGTACGTGCGTAAAAAAAAGTAAAGACATCTTCTTGAAGCGAACCGGTCTTACCAAGCGCCACCGTCTGTCATTCCACGTGGGCATCTTAATTAATATTTTGGTAGTTAAAGGGCGCCGATATTTAACGATGTTTTATTTCCAAGACGTAAATTTTTATTAGGTCTGTTTTATTGCTGTAATTACCATATATTATATGGACCGTAAAAACAAATAATGCTGAAACCGCGTAAAATATTTCGCGTTCCTTGTTAGGCGCTTATAGAGTTTCTGTTACCTAACGATTACGGCCAATATAGGGCAAAAATGGCGTAATGCGCCGTCACTGAACGTTATTGCGAGTTATAAAAGTTGGCGAGAAGTGCCGTAAGACTAAGTCACCCCTGCTCCCTCGTCGGGGACGAAGTTTCGAAAGGGCGCGGATTAGGTAATAATTTATTTTTCTTCTTTTCGTATTCCTTTGAAAGTGGCTTATGATTTTTCGAGTTAAAATCTTCTATTTGGGATCACGTACGATTTGTTGGGATGGAATTGGTCAATGTGGTTTCGTGCGTCAATCAACGTCGCTCCGTGCGGGCGCTTCTCTGCGGAATATTAAACCGCCCGTCGGAGCAAACAACATAATCCGCTCCCCGATTTAATGATGACACATGGCCAAATTGTTTGCGATGCGACAGAGCGCTTCTCCCCGAAGAAAACAACGACTTTTTAAACGGTGCAAAAAGCGTGTATAGAGTGGCCAGCGGGCGCCGGGCTCGTTTGACATGAATACGCGGGCTGACGATTCCGCGCGGCTGAGTGACAGCGCGCAATCAAACTTTAATCAAAGCAGCCGACAGCTCGCATCTGCGCGCGGGGCAGGCGGAGCCAGGCGCCCGCGCTCACTCGCTGCGGCTAATTGAGCGGAATAGCCATGGGTGCCGGCAGGGATTTGGGCGAAAACAGAAGAGAAAGCGGTCACAAACGAAAACCCTAAAGTTTAAAAAAAACAACCCTAATCAATGGCTATAGTAGTTATATCACCATGTCGACTCGGAAGAGTACAGATTTCGTGCGTTTGGTAAAGATGCACTAAATAAAACAAACGAATGGATATATACAAGGTTATTGGAAATACGGAGCGATTCCTTTAAGGGGTGATAGTAGAAACCATTAGCTATCAAATCGCCCTGGAGTAAATAGGGCAAATATGTACAGATTTATAAAATAAAAAACTTTTTTTAAGAAAAGTGGGTCACGCTACTTCAAAGTGGACTTAAAAAAAAGCTTACATATTTAAATAAATAAATATCCGACAACATCACATACATTGATCTGACTCCGTGGTAAGTAGCTTAAGCACTTGTGTTACGGATATCAGAAACAACAGTGGTATTACAAATATATACTTAAATATTGGATATTAACACCCAGACACAGAACAAACACAAGTATTCATTACACGAATGTTTGTCTTGGGTGGGAATCGAAGCCACAACTCTTGGCGCATGGGGCAGGGTCACTACCGAATGTGCCATCGAGCCAGTCAAATTTAACTGTACTTATTGGTGTTTTTAGTTTTCTTACACTCTAATACGTATTAATAATGCAAAAAAAAAAACAGAAATGTCGCATAGTTTGTGAATTAAGTCAAGTTTCATATTTTTTACTGATACTACCCACTTTTCTTTAAAAAAAAAGGTCAATTTTTTTTTAAAGAAATCGTTAAATTTTTGCCCCTTCTACCCAAGGTCGATATGATAGCTAATGGAAGACCATTACCCTTTCAGGGGATCTCTACGTATTTCTAGTAACCCTGTATATCAACAATAGTAGTATTAAAGATATTCATAAATTGAAGTATCAGACATGATTGAAAGTTGTGAGCTCTGAATCCCCGAAAGCTTCTGTCCAAGGCTGGTTGTCTTAAAAAATAATTAACCACGAAATAAAAACTCGCTTCTGCTCCTACCTCCTGGCATACGCGGTCCTAACATGAGTAAAGGGTTCCCGCGCGACAGAAAGAGAGGACAGATATTGTTACGTCGTCACGCGCCCGAGGAACGCGGGGAATGTTAAGTTTGGCCGCATCAAAGGGTTCAAAGTGCCTTTAAAATTAAAACGACAAACAGAGGCCGGTGGTGCGGTAATACGTTTCGTTACCTATCGAGTTTAGGCGGTGAGCGCGGCGCGGCTCAAATTTCTCTGGTATGTTTCCCGTCAACGGAGGTGTCGAGGTTGTTGAGCGAAATTGGATTTTAAAGCTTTTTAGAAATAAACGTTTTGAATTGAAAGCCTTCAGATTGGGGCGATAAGTCGGATATCTATATCAATTATGAGTTTGGTCTTACAAGGTTTCGGATTCCCAACATTTTTCAATGCCTTAACGAATAGATCATTAATTTTGTTTACATAATAAAAGCTAAAATCTAATAAAATGACCGCTATCAGTTATATTTAGCAGACAAAAACAAAATTCACGTGTATCACTAACATGACAAATCGGTGCAGTCCGACATAAAGGGTAATAATGTACATTGTACTGGCTGTAAAAAATATGAAATACAAAAAGCCTAAACGGACATGGATGAACGTCAGCCGTCAGCTATGCGAGGAACGCACTCGCCTGCCGATGGATCGAAGATAAATTACCCTGTGCCAGCTAAATGTTGCCGTGTCATCCGCACTCGGGGTTAATACTAGGCGTTAAGGGATATCTGCCAGAGCAGCGGTCAATGTCTACTTCTATTTTAAAAGTATAAAAAACAACTAACTCAGAAAGTATCGTAACTAATTGAGAGTTTGAAGACTCTACAAGTCTAGAAATAATAACTACTAATTAGTTTTATTTTCTGGAAGATTTCTGACTTTAGTTCTTTGACACACAATTGACAAGCTCAATGGCGCATTCGGTAGTGACCCTGCCCCATGCGCCAAGAGTTGTGGGTTCGATTCCCACCCAGGACAAAAGGTGTTTGTTCTGTGTCTTGGTGTTAATATTGAATATTTAAGTATATATTTGTAATACCACTGTCGATTCTGATATCCGTAACACAAGTGCTTAAGCTACTTACCTCGGAGTCAGATCAATGTATGTGATGTAGTCGGATATTTATTTATTATATATTTATATATTATTTATTATTTATATATACAAGTCTTATAGTGCTGCCAAACATAACACTAGCCATAATTATCGAGTGTTAAACTTGTTTAGCCCATTGCTCAAAATCACGGTTTCCCACAAGAAACTCCTTTACAAAACCATCGTAAAAATCTTCAATCGTATGTATATCTCATTCTCCGCATTGATTTGCAAATTCGCATAAAAAAACAAAAATAAAAAAAACAACACTGTGAAAGGCCGTGGGCGGTCACTGTTAAATTATTCACGCTATTTTTATTCAAACTCGTTCCTTAATGAGTCAAATTACAAATACAGCTAAGCGTCACGTCGCCAGACTGGTATTAAAAACCAGTGCTGTCGGAATAGACATTGCGAACGTGTACCGATTTGGTGTAACATCTTCTGTGTTATAGGTCATCTATAATTTAGTTCACGATCATTAGGAGTCAAAGTCTCTGCACTAGATGGACTAAATAATAATGGACGCTTAGCGTGACATCGTACAATAGTAGTGATTATCTAGATTTACAATCGAGGCCTAAAAATGCGGGCTCCCTTTGATGCAGTCGGGATCGGCACGCACTAAGTGGACTTTACCGATTCACTATTAAATGCCGAGCAATTTTCAGTGCTGTATTTCATTGTTCATTTACAGAAAGGGAGGAAACGCGGCAGTTCCTCTTCCTCTTGTAAACTTCGCTGGCATTTCGTAAAAATCGCATTCCATTTAGTAGTTTAGTAGTAGGCAGAGCAGAAAATGTTTTAAGCGTACTTATTGTTTGATCCAATTGCAATTTAAACGTTTTGTAAGTGGTTTTAGTCTACATACATTAAGGTAATAAACATGTAACAAAAAGTCGAGTATTTCCCAATTGAACAATCAAATTTTATTAATTAATTTGGTGAATGGATTGCATCCGCAGATTAATATGAAGACGCCGACACTAACAACCAAGTTTTTCTTCACAAAAAGTGAATCTACCGATTCATTCCAAGCCTATTTTACCGATTTGGCATCGCGACAAAACAACTGCGTATTTACTTCTTCAGCAAAACAGCGAATACCGCATCTCTCCTCGTCTCCGCCATCCACAAAAGGGCGTTACAAAAAGCCAATCTACCGATTCCGGGTGTACGTTACCGATTCAGCCGAGTCAAACAAGCGTCGCTGTACCGCGGTACGGCGAACGCCACATGCAGTCGCGAAGCTTTCTCCGAAAACTCATTACCGGGCACGCGTCACGTAGGGCCCATAACTGGTTTTATTAGGTTTCACTAACGCGCCCTAAGCCGGCGGCGGCGCGCCGCGCATCCGAACTGCCCCCTTAAGGGCTGCTTACACTTCCGAGCGATATTGGCGAGTATCGCTTTACGTAAGTACCTATAAATTGAAAAATATGTTCAGTCATATTCGAAAGGGCGTAAAATTAAATTGATAAAAATAAAGATAGGCTCAAAAATATATAAATATTCTTATCAATAAGTAAATATTAGATATCAACACATCTAGCAGATCTCATAGCAAGTATTTTTATGACTATAAATTATGGTAATCAATAAAGTACTACAAACGCGATAAAAATACCGGTTTCATTAACAACTAATTGTCGCTGTGCGATTAATAAACTATTATTTAATCATAATTGTGTATATACCGCTATAATGTCATCAGACTATTGATTTTATAGCCAAAAATAAACCCGTTCATACAATTAACGGACAATCATTGCTACATTTTCCATATGCTTCCAAAATTATGCATCTAAAATTCCATGTTGGTTTAGGACTTAAAAAGAATGTGCTAACTGTGTTTCTCGCCTAGCATGTCTTTAAGGCGACTAATGGTATATGGGGTTTTCGGAATATGATTGTGTAGGCGACAAGCTAGCTACTTGTAACTACTTTTTCATAATATTCCATCTAACCCAGCCCAGTTTTGTTTTTGGCTTTGGTTTAAAGGGGCCTGCTGTCCCTTTGACTCTACCTACCCCTTCAGGGATTATGAGCGTGATGTTATGTATGTATATAAATGTTTAAATTGGTGGTTAACAAAAATAAAAACCACTAGACCTCCAACTGAAACGAAGACCATGGTAGACCTTGTTTTTAAATAAGTTTGTAAACATATGGTTCCTTTTTTACGTTTGATGAGTGAGGATGAGTATGTAGTACTCATCCACATGGAATTGGGTCTACCATGAAAGAGCCTATAGTACGTCTTACAAGATCGTTTAGTTTATCTGTGATAAAAAGCAGCCTATGGTCAAAGAGTTGAAAATGTATTAAATTTCATCACAAGCCCTAAAACGATTTAGACATAAAAGCGTAACAGATAAGAGATAATTTCTTATTTATAAAATGAGTTATTATATACAACAGTAAGTAGTTACGAGTACATTGCATCGTTCTTTCAAACAATCTTTAACTTCTAATATTTTTTTGCGCACATAACCAAAGCCCCGTTGTCGATGTGCACAATCCTTACACGACAACGCCCACTTTGTTTCGGGTCAGATTTTCTCTAGTTTTACAAGCAGAATGAAGGCTCACAAATGGAGCGTTAATAAAACTGAAGGAGAGCATCTTTCAATTTGCAGCTGCGCACCGCTCCTTTGAGCAATTTTAAACAACCTGATTATTTATTCTTTTAGTCGCTTGAGGCTTTTGGCGTATGAAATGTGGAGCTGGGGATTTCGCGATTCGTACCCTTGTCTAATTAATCCTACTTGTGTCATAAATGTGACTTTCATAATCGGTGACGATGTTGAAATGTTTAAAGGATTCAGAAACAACTTAAGCAATAAGGACGTTGCGGTGTAAGGGCTTTTACAGGATTCATATGTTTTAATTCTAAATCTTTACATCTTTTAGCACTAATACATATTCTGGATTAATATCATATGTACACATCATTTCACAAATTTTAAGACCTTCATTCCTTTCTTCAAAATGTACCACAGATACCAACGTAGGGTCCAAAAGTACAAAAGCTGTCTCCTGTTTGACATCATACTCATTCAAACTAAATTATATAGCTATAAAAAAATTCAAAGGGTGTGGCCGCTTTGTAATTAGCGGCAAGTAACTCGCATGCCGTAATCAAGCCAAGTCTCCAAACAGGAAGGGCAGCGTCCTCGCACAAATATTGGCTTATTGTATCGAGGGTCCCGGGGGATCGGTTATCGCGGTTCGGCGAAGTTCCGTGCGGTTCCCCTCCCGGGGGGACGGAGGTGTCCTCTTAGATTTACCTCTTAATTGCGACAAGACAACTCTAAGTTTGTGGCTAAACTCAATCTAAATGTATCATGAATCGGGAGATCAATTTAATTTATGATATAACTTTGTGGGGTACGCAGACCACAGAGGATATGTTTGAGGTCACATAAAATGCCGTACTTACTGTCTGCAAATAAATGATTGCAATTAATCTCAATGTTCATATAGTCAGTATTATATGGTATTACCCACAGATCTCTAATCTGAGGTATTACCCAAAAAGAGGTCGATAAAGTTTTTATAGTACAAAAATTGCGAATTTTTTATTCGCAATTTTTGTACTTTATAATCTTCTATAGATTGAGAAGTTTGGTCATGGCATTAGACTCTCGCACTTGATATATCTTTTGATCGATATTATATCTTGATATATCGCAAATATTATCAACTTCCTATCCGTATGGCCTATTCCTAATGACCCACATGTGCACTTTAACCTTTGGATTTGAAAACTGTGGCCGAATTTCAACTAAATACATCCCGTTAACCACCGCAACATAGACTAATTCACTACTATTCGAAAGAAATTTAAAAAATGTATTTATACGGGCCGCCTGTTTTTTGCAAACGGGCTGTCGGTATTAAACGGCTCTCGGACTATAAAAGCTTTTATGTTTTATCACAATGCCACACGAATACCTTTTGTAAACCTGATAGTCAAAAAATAACACCGAAAACGTATCACGTTAAAAGTTTGAACTTGGCTTTATGTCACCAACCTATAACTATTACCCAATGTTAGGCAGTTGGGTAATAAAAAATATTACGTGGGAAGAGGTTAACCACAACCTCATAATTAATATTGTGACCACTGGAATGCAACAGAATATTTGAGTACGTGCCAGTTATCAAAAATAATACGTATGATCTGAAATTCTTCAATTTTGACAATGCCATCCCGAATTAAAGTGCTAAACATATATCGTTATTTTGAATTCAATTCCACCGAGGACGTTATACGTCATATTATCTAGGTCATTTATTCCCTAACAGTGCAAGCGGTTTAAGATTTTTTTTCTCTGTCTTTGAACAATAAATCCCATCTATTTCCGAAATCGACTCAGCCAGTTATTAAAAACAAAACATGAATTCATTCTAATGTCTAAACTTTAATAATGCTATTCCGATAAAAAAAACTTTGATAAACGTTAAACCGACATACTACCACACATTGTTTATCTCGGCGCGCCGCTCCAAGCTCCGAGGCATTTCGCTCGGAGCGCGACGCACTATCAACAATCCGTCCATTGGTGTCAAGCATTTGAAAGCAAGAGTACCAGGCGTGCATAGGCGAGGTGGAGTAGGCCCTTCGTGGCAGACGGCGGACGGGGGCGGATCGATACCCCGCCGCATTGTTGCCCCGCCCGCGCCCCGCGCCCCGGGGCCTGCACCCAAAATTCGCCCCATTTGATCCCGAGGAGGCGAATCAATCGCCTTTGTTGCAGTCATTTGATGCATCACGCTCTAGGTCATGTTTCAACACCTACGTTGAGTAACAGGCTTAATTAGGGATGTTGTTTTAGACTTAATCGTTTGTGGACCGGCCCATTGGGTTTATGTCTTTAGAAATTAATATATAAATACATCGAAATATTTAAATAAAACTGTCTTCTTTTTTAAATTTACAAGAAAACAGTTACAAGATGAGCAATGTAACGTTTAGGTTGAGGTGACTTCATATCAATTTACTTAACTAAGATTGTTTACAACGAATAAATGAAATAGATTATTGTAAGTGACTACGAGTCAGCTGTGAAGTGTATTCAAAGAAATGTGCAAAACACATATTGTTCAGAGTGCGAGTTTTATCTAACAAACGAAGATGGAAATACATGTGAATGTTATGACAACATGTGAGAAGAAGGGCACACACCTGATTATACGGTCAACAACTAGACCTGGGTTTTATTACAGCTATCAAGTAAATAAGCATCCGCATTAAATATTAATGAATTCATATTTACATTTAACTGGACAAATTGCGTAATGCTATAAAGAGTACGTGTTCAAAAGATAAACTTTTACATTAACGACTTGCACACCAGTCAATAAATATGATAAACAAACCAAGAAAAAAATATAAAAGCAACGAGATACAATAAAAATTAATTCTTCGCGTTGAAAGTATTTATCACCTACGATACTAGAAAAGGGTCTACATAAAAGTCATGACACGAGACTTGCCCCGCTAGAACTATACAAATGTATTGAAACACAATATCTATTAACCTATGATCTCAAGTAACATGACTCCGCCAAAACACATCGACCAACAGTTAACCCTTCAATGCTTGCATAAAATGCAGGTAAATGCAACAGCGTTATTGATTGCGCCGAGGGGCAATCAGTTGTTGGACGGAATGACGAATTGGCAAAGAAATCCCCACCTCGCTAATAAGCCGAAATCGAGGAACCTCCGTTTAGAGCTGCAATAAATTTATGGCGGGCTATAACCCATTACGATAAGGCAGGGTTTGCACTGGCGCACCGATGGTTGCCAGTACGCGACTGTTAGCGAGTGACTAACCTATTTTTACACATATGGTAGTTTTCTCCCAAAAGGATACATATGGACGACATCCTTGTATTTAATGGATGCGATCTATTTTATATGCACTAGAGGCAAAGCGGAGCTGATTTGTTGCAATAATATACCTTACATACAATAACGTATGTTTTATTATGAATATACTCTTACTCATATAAGATCAATCGAGTTGTTTTAAAAGTGCCTACACATAATAATAATAAAAAACATATATACGGTCGAATTAAGAACCTCTTTTTGAAGTCGGTTGAAAAATAAACACATAAATTACAAGATAAGCTATTCCGTCTTATTATTGTAAAATAAATATCGTATCATTTCCGAGCTAATTAACCGACTTCAAAAAAAAGGAGGAGGTTCTCAATTCGACTGAATGTTTTTTTTTTTTTTGAAAATTATGGCCATGCATAAGTGATAATCTGAAATTAATATCTACGAGTAATAACAGCAGATGCTAAATTAAAAGGCATTTCTGATCAAAACAAATTATTTATTAACAAACGATGACTTAGGAATTGAAAATACATCACCTATTAATTTTGTAACGAGTAACTAATTGCTTACACATTCACCTGTTGTATTACCGGCCTAATTACAATGCACTAAATAATTTCCTTCTTTATGCAGGGTTCCTGAGAACGAGTCCAGGTTTCCGTGGCCACTTACACAATTAGTATTTATATTTAGACTATAAAGTGGACGCAACGAGCCATAAAAATGTTGGATGTCAACGCGACATTTATGTTGTTACAAATCGCTTGTCCTTTCAGAGTGCACTAATTAATATGTCGCTATAATGTATGCAAGATAAATACCGACCAATTTCAAAATCTCTCAACCTATCCATGAATTTCGTTTCAACCGTGTTGTATTGGTCAGTTAATCTCTATCCGAGTGTTGAAATAAGCCCTTATATTAGTTATCAAATAACTTTATACGGGATTTAACGATGTTGTAGGCCTAACTAAGGAGAACAGGCTAAAGTGAATGGTCGTGTAACGGATGTCTTACGAGCGGCAATACTCTGCAGGGCCTTTGCCCTTAGGATCGTTAATAAATAGAATTTTACACGCACCTACGTTATTCAAACGGATGATAAGAAATTATTGGAGGCACTAATTTATCCTGCTATGAGCATACTTGCGCGAGAAGCCAAGAAGTTCATGTATTTAATTACAATGTTTACAATACATATTTTAATCATCAATATAATTTTCAATAATTAATTATCATCACCGGTTATCAAAAAGAAATTAAAGTTGCATTTACTCACGAACTAACATAGATTCAGGCTTGCACGTCGGTTTGTTTTGGGTACGAGTACGAGTAACATTGAATACATTGTTTGTTAATATTGTTATGCGTTATCCAAAAATACACCTCTTGGATAAGTGAAATCCTCGATTAGCTTGACCCTGAGAAGCACAGTGACGCCGGTTAATAGTATGGCCCTCATTATCACCGTCTTCACACCCATAATATTCTTAACATTATGTCCCCTTGCTAGTCAAGGTCCGTTTTGACCATGATCCCAAATTTGGCAAGTCTGGTTATTACAATGGAGCGTCTGCCATTCTTACCTTTGCAACTCTCAGATCATCATCCTCTTGCCCTTCTCCCAGTTCATCTGGGGTCGGCGCAGCATGTCTTCATTTTCCATACGTCCCGGTCAGCCGTCATCAAGCTATCCACTCCCATTTCTCTCATATCATCTTTCACACAATCCATCCATCTCTTATTTGGCCTTCCTCTTCCTCTCCATCCACTAACATTCATACTCATCACTCTCTTTGTCACGTGTTCTTCCTCTCTTCTCATCACATGCCCACTTTGCAACTCTCAGATACATATCACAATATGTATATATTAATTTACGCAAGTTTATTCCCGATGTTTCCACTCACTGCCGAGCTAGTGGCATTAATACTTAGATTTGAACCATCAAGCGGTATGTACTCATACCATCATACCGCCCGGGTTTATACTCATCATTTGCAGTACTCGTTGTAACATCGTAATCTGTACGCATTTTTGGAGTAGAATCTGCAGTCTCTAGAAATTATACTTGTAGCTAATGTTTATGTTTCGTATAACACCACTGATACTATATCAGATCTCCGTCTATTTCACATACATTTTATCATAGATTGCTGCTCAATTTATTAAATGCCACTAATATCTGTTGTACACTGTTCTTGTCTTTATGATTTCTGAATGAAAGATTTCATTGTGACAATTACAGAATGTGAATTTATAACATCTTAACAACATTGTATGTACATATAAACGGATTTTATTATATTCGAAGCAGTTTACCGGATAAGGAACTATAAATGTTACTGTGGGACATTTATTCGATACAAATGAAGGGGCCGCCTCGACTAAGGTACGGAGCATTCGGAGCTCGAAGCGAGATATGGTATCAGTGAGTTGGCCCATAAATAATTCACACATATGCGAGTGGAGCAGATAGCAGGCGGTTTATTGGTCGCTCGGTGCGAGTAATTAGCTCGCTTTATTAACTCGCTGGCTCGTGGTCCATTGCAGTCTTTAGCGTCCGTTATGGGAGTCAGTTTGATTGTTACTATTTTACGAATTAACTATTTTCAATATCAACAGGTCATTGACGTTAAATATTATTCGCTATTCCCATTCCAGATGGTGAGTTACATACAGTAATGAAGTTACATTAGTTATATACTTAGTGGATTTTTGGTTAATTTTAATAAATTATAAATTCAGTGTAATAATGGGACATAACTAAATTGAAAATAAACTTAATTAAATTTAGGACATACTTAACAATATAACGATCGGTTAATATTAATGAGTAAGCGTTTAAAATTTGTTGATAAGGATCGTGAGCTCTCTTATCGTCCTCTCGTGACTACGTAAAGAAATACTATAAGGACAATAATATGTCAGTAAAATAATAAAATAGCATATTTATTCGTCCATGCTAATGAAACGCTTCCTTCTTTAACTTGAATTTGCTGATAAGTAGATTGACCTCCACTATCGCGTCTTGTATGTACACGATAATATATTACTTAACAATAATAATTATGTGTAACAGTTCTACCGATACCGTATCTTGGGCCAATGATTTATCTCAATATACAAGTATGTTGTTATTTACTAATGGAAGAATTCAATATACGAATTATGCAGAATGATACGCTTATCTCGGATTAACACTTGGTAGTATTGGGCTTTTACAGAAGACACAGTTACGGCTGCTTTTTCACCTACATACATACATAACATCACACCCTTAATTACCCAAGGGGTAGGCAGAGTCAGAGTCACACGACTTTACTGTCTAGTTCTGAACTGTGCGCGTAAAGTAGCCGTAAAATAGCAAAATCAGTGTTTCCTCTTTTATAGGGCAATATAAGTTACTTCACGCTTCGTTTTGGAAGGAATATTATGTCGAAGGAAACGTGGAGAAGGGAAACTTCTTTTATTCCCGGCATCCTGCGGTCTGTCTGCATGACGATATCAAATTTTAGGAAAGTAAGTTATTATGCCAAGTAGACAACCAGCAATATAATTCAAACTAACGCATATCTGTATTTAAACTTAATATTTCCTTCATTATGTCTTATTTCCGGAACTTTGAAACTTTGGTCAAATCGTCCTAAGTAATTAAAAGCGACAACTCCTACAAGAGTAACAATAGCACGTAAACGCGACAATAAATAAATAAATAAATAAATTCTCCAGACGTGACACCAATTCCCTTGTTCCAAACTAAGCTTATGCTTGTGATACGGATACTAGGTAAAAGGATAGACATACTTAAATACGTTTATAAACATCCATGACTCGAGTACAAATGTTCATGTTCATCATACGAAACATTTGCCCCTAGCGGGATTCGAACCCGCGGCCCTTTGTTTCGTGGCCAAGGTCTCTGACCACTCGACCAACGGGCCAGCCAATAGAAGTACAGATTTCTGTAAATATGTATGTGTATATATTATATTTAGTGGAAATCTTCCATCCACCGTCACTGCCAACAGTTAACTCTTATCAAATCTCGCACACAAATTGATCAAAGCACTTAGTCACTATTCGTAGTATTCACCGTGTCAGCGTAGCGTGGCTATGCAGGTGTACCGTAGCGCTACGACACACGCGCACACGCGAGGCGGACAGCAACGCGCTCGCCAACACTGACCTGCCTCAACGCGGCACTATTCGCGTCATCTACTACGTAGCTACTAGGAGAGCCATTTGTACGCGATTGTGTAAAAAACCAAAGAAACTATTAATCTCCGCGAGAACAGCTGTTCGGCGCCGGCAAAAAGTAGGGCCGGGTCGGCGAGCTCCTTGCTTTATTGAACTGCGTCGTATTCGTTCATTTCGGCCGAATGCTAACATTGAGTGTGTTTACTGCATTTAGTGCCTAGTTGGACATTATGCAAATGGATTGTTAAATTGGATCAGATGTGGGTGTCGGGTCGATGCCGTTCTCAGCACAGATATTATACACACTGATTAAATCGAGTTTACGCAATGGGATCACTCATTCATGAAGATCTTGATAACTTCTAAAGATCTTGATAACTTGACATATGACTTACAAAGAAAGCATACGAATTCACTAATGAATGACAAACGACTAAAGGAGGCTTACTATTAATCGTTAATGTACAAGGTAACGAGGTATAAGTGATGGGTAGCATACTTAATCTCTTTAATTGGTATCGGAGCCACATGCATCGTGATAAGGGGCAATTATTCACCGTCACATCCCAGACGCAAACACGACGCGTATTATTCACACATCGAGATCCGAAACCGTTCCACGAGATCAATTTTCTCGTCAATTCGTCTGGTTGGCCGCGTGATGTCACCATCTCGTGCTCCAGTGAACTTTACGTGCTATGCGGCATTTGCAGGCGAATCGTCGATCACGGCACAGCTGCCCGACTGTAATAGGACCGCAGCGCTCTAATAGCCGCGCCGAGTACACATCGCTTGACGCTGAATTGGACATGACACGACATACCTAACAATCTACTATACACCTAATGTAAATGCCAGCATAATTCCGAACTCACAAACTCACTATTCAGTTATATGGGAGTTGAACTCATGATTTGTGTGTTTGTGCAAATAGGCAAATCATGAGTAAATAGGGGAAAACTAAGGATAATAAAATCAGAGTAAACAGGGAACCGAGGTGTCATCGTGAAGAAAAGGATTAATCAAAAATGCACTAAATAAAAACGGAAGCAACAACTTTTGCGCTTGTTAATTCTCGTTAAAACAAGCCGCAAGTGTTATCTTTCAACCGAATTGTTAATCTTCATAAAACAAGGTATCATTGTCGAACCCGCTCATTATATTACGCGCTCACTCGACCCGCCTTCCTCGAAGATCATCAATGCCCTCCACATGTTCGGAACATGACACCAATTTCCTGCGCACCGCAGGTCGATGTCGCGTAAGCGTCATTGTTTTGCCGATTTGCATAATTAAATAACATTATGCATTCATTCATTCAGGTCACCCCTGCGACGTGCTGTCAAAACAAAGCGCGACAAGAAAAACACCGTCCGGCAAATAAAAAACATGCTAATAAAAGGAGCAAAAAAATCACGACGTAATCGCTCTGACAGTTCAATCTCGGGCAGTTTCCTTATTCAGCCGCAAAAAGGGAAAACTGTTCCGGACGCGAATTAATGCTCGCCTGAGAACTTCCAAATTAATCCCCTTGAGGTGGACGCCCACATCGAGAGCGTAAAGAGTAAACATTTATCGCGGCTCGGAGCCGGGTTCGCGGAAAGATCGGGGTGTTTCGCGAAACCGATCGGCGACGAACGCGGCCGACCTGAGGGCGGCCGAGGTGAGAGGAAAGCGAAACCTCCCTCAGTTTTCCCCCTCGGCGGGGGCTGGGGTCTTTGTCCCCGCGCGACCCAGTTAATGACCGCCCCCGCAGACGCGGCGCATAGCCTCGTTCCGATATAAATACGCCTACTACACTTGACCTCCAAAGTTTTTATTGGAAAGCACGTGCCGGTATCGAGATCGTGGGTGTTGTAAACAGTATCGCTCTGTTATGTAATTGACATAGCTATTTCAAACAATACAGAAGGATGTAATCTTATTCTAACGGATGTTGATTTAGCGTTCCGTAGTTCAGATTTGCTTGTTCTTTGCAAGTAGGTACAATGAGCGACTTTTTCTTGTTAGAACAGAAAGATTGCCCCGAAACTTTGAGAATGGCCCTAATCAAGAACCCACTTGGTTAGTGCGTGAACTTAGTTCGCCAATAAATCCTTTCCAAGTTGAATGGGAACTTAAAAGGGTCGGCCGGTCCGTCCGCGCGGCCGGAGGGGGCGGAGGGGAAGCAACAGGTCGCGAAACAACGTTTTAATTGTTGGCCGATAAGCATCGACGTCGCCGGAGCGCGACACCTACTGCAGTAAGGTACGATGACCGCGCCCTAAATGCATTCACTCGCTCATTTGCTGTGAAATTGTGAATCTGTTTAAGTTTTTTAGTGCTTACGTTTGAGGGGGACCGATCAGCTCAGGTGGCCGGTTCCGCAATCGATGGAAATAGCATTTCAATGGTGGTTTAAACGCATCGGGGAGTTGGCTGATACCGAAGTTCTACCTAATAGTTGACTGAGAGCGGCCAGCGAGGAAGGAGCCTCCGTTCTTAAAGGCGTCTGAGATGTTCGATAGGGTTTGGAAGGTCTTCGTAAATGGTGGCGACGGCCAACTTACGCCCAGAGCGATAGTTGCATAAAGCGTCGTTTTGTTGCGTCGTTTTGATTGGTCGAATTTAGTGGTAACGTTGCTGATTTGTTAGAGACGAGATACACCCTACGCTTTGTTGGTCGCATTTGGGCAACAAAGTTTCCGTGTATGGACAATATTTTAGACGAGGCGAGTCGAGTGTTCATAAATACTTATACGTCGGCTCTCGCCCACATGAGCAGCTTCCCGCCAGTCCAAAGCCTCAGCCTCATTGTGTTCAAGTGCTTTATGTCGGCTTATGTCTCTAAAGTTCGAGCCCGTCGGTTTTACGACACGTTTCGAAATCATAATCAAAATGTAGCCGGCCTGTAATGAACTCGCTCTGTTACGACGTTAGTTTACGAGTTTAGCGAAATATCACGTTTAGGTAACTTGTAAATCTTAAGAAAATTTACTTTTATCACACAAATATACAACACGATGCCAATCGAAGCAACTCCTAAACAGACTAATCCTCACAGACACTTAAACGCGTTTACAAATGAAAATTGATTGCGAAAACTAATTTTCACACTTGTTTCCCAAGAACGTTAACTTCTCAAATAACTTCACTGTGAGGTCTCGGCATTCAAGTGTTTAACTGCTTTAACAGTTATATCACAGTCTAGAAAATTACAGTAGGTAAAGAGCAGTTAATTTAAAAAAATCATGCCCGCATTTTCGATTACAGGGTGATTTTATGTATAGACGGTAAAATAATTTTTCATTTATTCTATGAAGTATTTTAAACACATTGAAGATAACCATAGTTTTATTCTTATTTGTCCTTTGATGTTGAAATATGTTGCAGGCAAATTACCATATCATTACTGAACGAATATTTTGGGTATAAGGGTAAAATTCCTTTAGACTACCGTGTGAAGCAGTTAAGCAATGTATGCTTGATAATCCACCAACATTCCATCCTCGTTCGTGCGGCGCAACTTTGTTTATTGCTAATAACACAAACACGAATAACTTATTGGCCGATACTTTATTATACAACGTTTAACTGGAACTCAGTCGAATTTCATTCCAAATTGCTCATCAGAAAAGGTCTGTTGGCCGAATGGTCAGACCCTGGTCACGAAACTCAAGAAGGGGCCAATGTTTTTCGACATTGTATTCGAGTACACGAATGTTTATAAGTATTAGGTATATCAGTCCGTTACCTAGTATCCATAGCACAAACATATATGCTTAGTTTTGAACTAGTGCATTGTTGTGTCAGTGGAGAAACGCATCTTCAATCATGTTCCTAGCGTTACGTCCCGTGCTTAGACGGGGTCCGCTTAGACCATGATCCAGGATTTAGCGAGTCTGGTAATTACATTGAAGCGACTGCCGATCTAGCCTTCGTAACCCTAAGATAGGGGAACCACATTTTTTGGATCATGGTTACAAATCCAAAGTTTTTTGAATTTGCAGGTTTCATCACGACGTTTTCCCTCACCGCCGAGTGGTATAAATACGTACATAGATTTTAAAATTCCAGAGATACGTGCTCGGGTTTGAACCCGCACCCCTCGGTTATAAGGCGCGTGTCCTTACCATTGATTGAGCTACCACCGCTCTAGAAAAGCATTTTCAATTTCTTCCAATAAAGGGGGGTTCTGTACAGTCGAATTCGATTTATTTGTATTTAGGCAGACCGACTATCGGGGAATGAATTGAGTTTTGTGCAACGAGTGATTTGGTAAGTTTACGGCGCGATTTGTCAACGGCGAATAAACAAAGCGTTGTGGAGCGTTATGGCTGCGTTGTAACGCGAGGCCCGGGTCATTGGTCGCTCGTAAATAGCGATTCGGGGCAGCCCTAAGGGTCAAATAAACTATGGTTTTGTCGAGTAATATTTATTGGGTGGGTGTTGTTCGTGATCAGGTTACTGTAACAGCTAATCTCGAGTTACCGACGGATTTACAATGAAAATCATTAGGACCATCTGAATCAGTGTTTTAAAAGTGTAGGTCGCTCGGCTTTTGCTCCGGTGTAGATAATCTGTTCAGGGTAGTCACATTCTATTAGAAGATTAATTAACAATAGTGTAAATGAGACTTTTTACATTATTCCTTTCAAGACATTCAATACTAGATACACCGTTGCTTATACCATGAACATTTCTGGTGAACAATAAACATTTTAGTGTTTCTATGAGTAATATACTCATAAGGCGAGTCTTTTAGCCCATCCTCCAGTATCGAATTTAATTATGCATTCCTCCAGTTGCAGTTAATTTTAATGCACTCTCCATCGTTAAATTGTCGTTAACTAAATTTTAATAACGACCTGGGTGAGGCACGCTCATCCAAAGACCACGACCATAAAGATACTTAAGAGTATATTATATCTTCATAGCAAGAGCCACCCGTGGCTTATACAATTACATTTTTTATAGTTCATATATTACACATCCATGTAACATTCCTTGAAATACATTGCTGTGCAACGGCGTACTTCGTTCTTGATTAAACTGTCACTGAATTATGAATTAATATACTAGCCTATAATGACCTCTGCACTAATTAAGAACATTTGACGTAAACAAGTTCGTTCAGCCGTTCGAACAACCTCATCATCACTCATCACTTTAAAAGCAATTCTTAAGTACCATTTAAAAAACGTAGAAGTGAACACTTCTCGCATTAAATTGAAAGAGGAAACGTACGTTTAAATCAAATATTTCATCACCACGCACAAAAGCAAGTTTACGAAAGCAGCAAAGTTACAAGTTATCAAGTCGAGCACAAAATTTGGACCTCGAACTAAGAAAAGGCGTTAATCATTGTTTTTTACGCCCCAAAAAAATAAAAGCTTAGATTTGAAAGGGCCTTTTTAAGCGTTCCCTCGCGTTATGTATGCAAATGAAGCGTGTAAAAGGCAGCTGCCAAATATAATGAAGAGCAGTGAGATGCTTTTGTCTGAAATTGAATTCAAGGACGCCTAACTAAATATAGACGCGACTGTTTTGGGTTCTATGCCAGAAATAGGATACGGCTAAAATACTTTTTTAGTCTTGAGTCTTGTCTTGTAGGACTAACTAAACTACTCACAGAGATTTTAACGTTACAAGTCTCCCAAATAAATCTATCATAAAACGTAAAGACGATTAGTAAAACTAAAATATAGACGATGCTACAAATATACTCAAAGGACGCGACTTGCAAACTGTTACTTCACTGACTTCCCGTCTGCAGTGTGGTACCGGTTCGAGCGTAGGTACCTCGGTTGCATTAGAGTGCAACTGCAGTTGTTGCAACAGTATGCAGAGGCCTTGCATTCGCCGACCCACGGCGCTGGCCATGGACCGAAATACCCGCTTTCACGCACTAAACTCAATGCCCTACAGTGCACTATTGAGACATCGCTATTTACTGTAAATAGAAATTCTGACTAACAACGAGACTGGCTGCTGGACACAAGTCTATTTTAAATAAATAGAACACATTGTATAACTTAGCGGATATAATATGTATTTACATCATCCTTGTGTATTTCTGATGTAGCGAATATACGCCTCTTAGATTATACAATTGTAAGACAGACGTTTGATCGTGTTTCGTTTAAATGCGCACGATTAGCATTCGAACGACAAACGTTACAGCTGATTAAAGCTGAGCTACAGAGAATACGTGATTAAAATGTAACACTGAGGTTCGTAATAAAGACAACTGTACCTACCTACTAAGGTCAGGTAGTAGTGTGATATGCTACTCCTTCAAGATTGTTGGCATGGCAGGAAAACTTTAAAGACGGTGAGCAAGGCCATAGATTGTCGAGAGCTAAATAAGTAGCTATTTGAATAATGATGAATACGAAACCAAGTAATACGCAACAGTTAAATAACTTTTCACTCCATCTGCGAAAGTTTCAATTGTCTACAATATTACGTACAGCTAATTGTAAAACTACCTAAAAACAAATTCTATTAGCAAACTGCAGATTTTTGCATAAGTAATCGTGTGCTGCAAAAACTGTGTTGTGTGATTACTTGCTGGAATAGAAACCACGGACGTTGTAGTCGTTAGGAACATTGGTTTAGCGGAGTTAGGCACAATCATAATAAACCCCAATCGTGTTGGCGGTTACGAATACGATAACAGAACAAGATTAAGCCCACACGGCACCATAACAGTCGATATAAGATAATCTGTCCAATTTCAGTTGGTGTAGTAAGGCCAGAAACTACTTGAATAGAATCAGGATTTTTTTTGTAATCACTAACAGTTTCCATTTCTACAATTCACGTGTTTCGTTATAAATAAAAATTAAATATCATACTTTTGTCACGTTTTGTACAAATAGAACAATCGTACAAAGTTTCAAAATGCCATATTTATAAACGCTTTTTACCGTTCTGGGAGTGGCTACCACAAATCCTTTTTTACCTGATGCCTACAATAAAATCAACATTCAAAGCATCAACATAGCTAGCCTAGTTCTTACACACGGGTCTAACGAATTCTCGGGACATCCCAAGCAGGACGTGATTTATGGTGCAACTATTACTGGCAGTGTACCCAACAGCGATTGTGGTTTCTCGACTAGCGCGTGATTCGAGTTGTTTACGGGAAGGCGGCGCAGGCGCAGCTCCGAGCTATTGCGTCCTCGACGTTTACAAGCGACACCGGCGGATTTACTTTCATGCTTAGCTCCATTCGTGTTCATGCTTAGCTCAATTGTATGGATAATACATCAATATACTTTGTTATTGAGAATAAGTAAAACATCGAATTCAAAGGTTATGGTAGTTTCGATAAAAAATGTAGAACTTATCCTGTATGTCTTTAAGATATGTTCGAACACCTTGTACGTATCTTATACACACAAGGTTTTATAATAATAGTTTTGTATACTTAAACAATTATAACACATCTAAATCCATACAAGAAAATTGCTTAGCACCAAAACTCCCAAATGTTTACCATACTGCAGTGGCATCATAGTTACCATATTGCATGATCGCATCCTTCAGCCATATTTAGTTCTCGCTAAGCCAACAGGCAAGTTACCGATATTGCCGCGGGCGTGGGCGCATTATCCCGGCTGGCCAGACTGTTTGCGCTGCCCGTGTGCACACCACCGGCTGAGCTGGCTACTGTTTATCTTGTGCGCAGCTTTCAGACGCGAGGTATACAAATTTGAAGCAAGGAGTCTTTCTACGATTATTGATGTCTTCGTTGTGAGCTAAACGACTTACTTTACAAAAAAAATTAAGCTGCACTTTCTTACTTATTTAAGTTTGAGAATGATAGCAAAAGCACACGCTTTTCATGCATCCGTTCACACGAACGGAACAGCGTTAGCGGGAATGTGTAACATCGTTCTAAAAGTATATTTTGTGTTATTCACATTATTGCAAGACCATTTTCTGGTTTTAATCATAGTCCTAATTATCCGACCACGACTACCTTATTTTTAGTTGCTCTAAACTGTTTTAAAAAGTGTACTGCAATTGTATGGAATCTTACATTGTTTGATTTGAACGTTCAGAATTACAAATCGTATATAGTTCTAAAACATTAGATGATGAACATCGATAGTGAAAGACCATCTGCAATAGTGTTAATAACAACCATCACCGCACTGCAGTTAACGGCTACTCAAATGCCATGTATAAATTATACTTCCTATCGAATGGCTAGACTATAAAATCTGACAACTGTTTATGAAATCTCGTACGAGAAGAGATGCGAAGGACGATCAATAGTCAGATATCTACACATTTAAGTAATATTAAAATGTCTTTTTTAAGGTAAAAATAACAGCCTTTATTAGCAGAAAAAAGTTTTATTTGGCTGTCCAGTTCAGGTGTCTGTTTGGTTCATCTAATCTCAAAAATAGGTAGACGGGTTTTGATAATACTTTAATTAGCACATAGTTTATGTCATACAGAGTAACTATGGTTCATTCGAATTTTTTAAATATATGATATTGTAGAAAAAAAAATCTAAAATTTGACGCGGGCATATTCGCATATATCAACTAGTAGACAGTCAATTGAGGCAGGAATTAGCGTTGGCTAAATACATGCCCATATATATATGCAAACGCCAACTAGTATACACGGCAGTAGATTATAATCTCCGATATCTTTACGACTCGGCCGGACCAGACAGTGATTACAGTAAAGGTAAGCCTGGTAATCTGAGATACCTTCACCAGTAATGGTTGCAGGTTTTGCCTAACGCAATGTCTAATTTATGTAACTTGCGTACATTAATTAGGAATAGCGGCGGCTAACAGAACTTATCTATATCTTCGCGTTTTATTGCGTTTAATACACAGCTGATAGTTTATCATTTCTCGAGTATATATGATACAAGTTATACGAAATCGTAGGAATGATTAGGGCTATCCAGGAATGCGAGATTGATAGGATGCGTGGAATGGAACGTGAAACTGGAGTGCGAGTGAAAAGAATGCGTGCGTGCGAGAGAGATGGCGAGCCACGGAAGGTGAAGCAAAGACGACACGCCGACGGAGATTCTAAAATAAAGCGGTCTTAATTCGCTAAGGTGTTCCTTTACAGGTATCCTGATGAGTTCACATGAGGTTAAGGAACTAATTATAAATGTAAGGTTAAGGTCAACATTTGTAAACAACACGCCTGACGGGAAATGTTCACAATAAAACTCCACGGCATATTTAATATTCATAGTTCGACAATGTTCGTAACAATGCCAAATTACGTTTCCTAAGCATAATAGATTTTCAAATCAACACACAACAATGGTGTTTGGGGGCAGTAAAGTCAAAATGTTTATTTTTACAGGGCCACAAAACGCTCACAATAGAAACGTTAAGACAAAGCTCTTTAGAAAAACTTAGTCGTTCGGAACAAAAGGACGTTTCGTCGAAAGTGGGGACGTTAAGGGGGCGTTGTAAATCAATGTAGGCGAATAATAAAATGCGAAGGCTCCTGGATGCTGCGCTGGCTGGAAGCGGCCGGACTGTTACGCGAAACGGGAAACACATCATCGGCATTTTTTATGAACATGATAGTGAAATGTGAGCTTAAAGAACGATATAGGCGCATCTTCTTCTTTAATAGCCTTTGCGACTCTACCCGCTTGGAATTCGAACTCCTTCCTAATTGCAGATAGATTCAAAGGCAAATTTGCAATGGCAAATGGATGTATAAGAACATTATGTATTAAGCGTTTTTTCACATAACACGTTATTAATCAAGGTAAGGCATTAAACAGATGATTCCAATTACACTAACACAAGTACCAAGCTGCTAGTTTGCAATCCAATTAACGTATATGATGCTGTCTACTCATATTAAAACATATCTTAATACAACTTCAAAACAAAAACGCTGTATTTAAATACTTCTAACAAACCAGTGTTTCACTTTGGACTTGTACCAGCATTATTTTGACCAACAATCACTTTTAGAGGAGCTAGCTCCGCGTCGGTTGCACGCTGCGGAACCTTGGTTAGTGCATAAACCGCGCTTTTTAGTGCCGCGTGCTTCGACAAGCCGTGTTTATACCAAGTAACCTACATACTAATAACTGTTCCTTGCAATGGTTATTTTTGAGTTTCTCGCTAAAACCAGTGAGAGAACGTGAACTGGTACTGACAATATAAGGACTTGGTAGGTACCAGTTACATGTGACAAATGAAAATACATTTACTTGGTTTACGTCTAATGATGTCAAAAATTCAACTTATTTTGTAGGTCAAATGATGTCCAATAATTAAACTGAATTAGTTTTTACATAAGTACATAGATACATAACATCACGCCCATAATCTCCGAAGGGGTAGGCAGAGTCAAAGGGGCAGCATGCCCCTTCAACCACATTCAGCCAAAAATAAAGCCGGGCTGGGTTAGATGGAAAATTGTGAAAAAGCAGTGGCAAGCGGCTACCCTGTCGCCTACACAATCACACACCCAAAACCCGATATATCAATTAGTTTTTAATTGTAACAATATCATACATTGAATTTTCTTTTGATCCGAACAATATAAGTGATATTGTTAAGTATTTGTTTATAATCTATTCACTGTTTAATAACCTTAACGTTTAAATAAAATTAGATTTGCAAATAAAGCTAAGAAAACAAAACAAGCGACATGTTTTTTTTTTTATGTACAATTGTATACCGAACTAATATTTGAAGCTATCTTATCTTCTTACTATTTTCCTACACCGTTCAATATATTTGAATTACATTACAAGTTAATGCCGTGTCACACAGGTGCGTGAGTTTACACAGATTAACTTCAAATTAGCAGGCCAATGTCATTTGCGGGCCCGTCAAATTGCCAAGATAAATTATCAGGCCACTAGTTTTTAGTTGTGTCCCCCACAAGCGGTGCATAAGAGAATGTGCAGTGAATCGCGACCATGGCACGGCTCGCGTAGAATGCACCGAGCCAGTATGCAGTTTAGAATAAACATACATATATACGTAGCTACTGTGTATGTACAACGTCGAGGTATAGGCGTGCGCTGTAGTGGAGAGGTTTACTGCTAGCACACTTCACAAAGCGAGCTTTCTCAGATGTGTGAACTACGCACTACTTAAAGGCACAACGTAGGCATTCAGTTGAGACCGACAATGTTCGTTGGATTTGTGGCAAGAGTTGCAGTAATGGTTGTAAACTAGAATTCAGTGTTATTAGAACTTTTAGAAACCTCAAGGCGAGTCTATTAACATGGATAGAGAACGTGTAAAGTTGTAAACAGATAAATACGTACAATAACTTGCGGTTCGAATGTTAGAGACCAAAGCTAATTGAAATCAAAACAGTGTATAGTTTAATTCAACGTTCGGTCTTAAATATTCTTAATACCTAGCTAAATATACATCACTCTGTAGTGCCTAAAGCTTTCAAACTTTAAGGTTCTTAACTTGCAAACCTTAATAATTCTTTAGAGTGTAAGATTAAGACTTCAGTGCAATATACGCAAGAATAAAAACAGATTGTTAAACAGACAAATGCACTTAGCACCATGTTTGGTAACTCAATTAGAGCAGACGGATTTATGCTTTAGACCGATTACGGCCGTCAGAGGCTTCGCGTACACGAAAACACCCCTTTTCGGACTGCGCCCGTTAAGAATCGCAGGCGGAATAGTCCAGTTCAATTATAAAGAAATTAGGTACGTCCACGTCAATTGCGGTTCAAACATAGACATGTTTACGAGTCAATCGATCGGCGAACGATAGCAATCATCCACTTTGTAGCGCCGCCTACGGTCCCGGCTATATATTTTCACCGGGTCCTCGGCCGGCAGTTGTTTGCTCTCCCACACTAGTCCCACGGCTGGAGTGCGTGACTAGTCAATCGCCACGTCACTTAAAGCGTGAACCACTTCTTTTCTAGGGAAGGTGTTTTTAAAACTATTGTGTAAGATTTTTACGGCTATATGTAATACATGAACTATCTATACGTGTTATGTGTTAGGGTTTATCTAGCTTTTTTATTTTATTCTCAATTTATTTTATAGGCGGAGGCGAGTTTTACATTATTTACGGATAGATTAACGAATTCCAGGATTTAACATAAATCTTTTAATAAAATTATACAAACCAAAAAAACCTTAGTGGATGGTTTGAGTGTATGACCCGATTCATCGAAAAACGTGCTTGGTTTGTTAGGGCAACTGTAAAAAAAAATATTTGAGACCCGTGATTTTGAGTCAATCAGTCTCTAGCGTCGATAGCCGAAACCGCAAATATTTTCCATATTCCCACATTTGCTATTTCAAATAGCAATGCCCTCATGGGAACCAAAACTAGCAACCAATTACCGCGCATCGATCAAACAGATAGCAACCTACAGCAAAACTTTAAACGGCAACGATACATCAGTAGCGTAAAACGCGCCGATGCATCATACGCAACGCAACAAAAATATATCAGTCGAACTGTTGTGATCAATAAATCACAAGTCGGACTCGTTTATCAAGACTACTGTTTCAACAACATAGATAAACTGGTAGTGCGGTAGGCGCGTAGAACCGGCCGTAAACAAAGCGAGGGTCAACGCCACTGGACCACTGCAGCCAGCGCAGATAATGTATGTAACGAGACTACCATTTGAGGTACGAATCAGTGGAACTATAGCCTTGGGTCCTTTTTCAATCTTCCTTTCATGTAGCAGACGTCATCAGAGTCTTCTCTCTAGATGCAAAGGACGCTCTCAAATGGCAGCGCAATAAGATATTTAAAAAAATTAATGACATGAAATCAAGTGTTAGAAGTCAAACATATAGTAACGAATAAGATTTCTATCTAACTTAGCCAAGTATTATTTTTGGCTGAATTAAAGTGGCAATCTGCCCCTTCGACTCTGCCTACCCCTTCGGGGATTATAGGCGTGATGTTATGTATGTATGTATATAAGTAGAGCTACTCTCATTGTTCCAGACAATAGTCAATGTACCTAATATTGACATGAAAGAAACATAAAGGCAGAATAATCTTCAGTCATTCCACATGCCCAAAAAGCTCTCAGATATATAGCGTAATAATGTCTACGTATGTGTTTGAACACTGTTGCCTTCATTGTGCTAAAATAAAAAGCTAACTGATTGCGCTAGGCATTTTCCTTATAATGTATAACCAGATTTTTTCGCAACAAATCCGCTTAGGTATCTTAGATACACAGATCGAGTGGAATAATACTATTACTCACAATATACTCAGACAATATGCTAAACGTGACCAATTGGTAGTGTGACTATGACCAATAATAATTTCATCTAACAAACACTGTTATCAATTCGTAAAGGCGAATTAGAGGTGTTCTTGGAAAAAAGAAATCCCGAAACAGCCATCTGTAATAGTCATTATTTTTTTAGGGTTCCGTAACAAAGGGTGCAAACTGGACCGTATTGTATGTATAGACACATTTTTAATTTGAATTTAGGTTAATTTTTAGTATCATCTAAAAGGCACACCAAGGTTTTTTCGTTTTATTTCAAAATACATATGTATATATATAATAATATAGATTGTATAAAAAAGGCACATGTAGCAAGATAAAAAAATAAAAGCAAAAATTACTATAACAAGCAGTCTCATATCGACTTAAGAAATTTGTAATAATACATATGTACAGTAGGTACGACTAAATTGTGTTTTGTTAATGAGGGTTTTCAAAAATACAAAAACCGCCAGATGGCGCGAGGAAGTCTTGTGGTCTTACCACTGTCGCTACTGGCTCCTTGTTGACAGCATGACAGTTTGGTCTCACAACTAACCAATGAGGAGGGTGACAAGACCGCAAGTCTCAGTTACGCCATCTTTTGGATGTTTTAATTAAAAAAAACCCTCATTACACGTCACTGTTGTAGTGAACCCTTTTTGTAAGATTATGCTCCATACCTTGTTTTAATCTACACCTATACTTTTCCCATGTACGTCATCTCAATCGGCGCTTTGGTATAGTGATTCATTTGTTCCGAAAAGTCACTGCTCATTTAAAAATAATTTCCTGTGGTCGTGACCAGGCAACATTTCCCGGGCACAACGCCTCCGCAGCCGAGATGTCCGCGTCCCAAGCCCGCCCCGTGCGGATTTTTTAAATCTCCGCAGGACGACCCCTCGCTGGGCTATTAACAATATTCATAATCAAGCGGTTGGCGAAAGATCACCGAATGCGATAAACGCAGATATAATTTGAATATGCATATGGGATCATCGGGGTTATAGCCGCAAACCTTTTTTCAGTAATTAAATTAGCATTCGCTTTATGCTTAGCTAGCTAGCCAGTTTTAAGCTTCCCTCAGGAACTTTTACTTTGAGAGTATTATCTTAGACTAGATTTCAATATAAGTTTTTATCTTTGTTTGTGCATGATTGACCAATAAAATCAATTACAAACTATAAGTAAAACCAGCGATGTTTCCCACATTTAATAATATTGAAGTTTCAAACACCTATCATGTTAATCACTATAATAATTACGAAGTACAGTGTGACAATCAGATTTCCAAAATTAGTACTTTTTACAGGAAGAATGTCCCCTCCATTAAAAATAATAAAAAAGTACAATAGTAAAAATATTTGAATATCATTGATTAGATCAAGAATGTTAAGTGCTGTTTAGTTGTACTTGTTGCTTTACCTGTTAAAGGTAAATAAATCTTGTTCTAATAGCGCATTTCACTAGGGTCCCGTGACGTCGGCCGCACCTGTTACTCCGTCAGCGATTGTGAATGGCCGACAGAGGGCGTCTGTGTTCACACTGCGCGTGAGTGATCGGTGAATAAGCTGTGACCGCTAGAGCGTCACTGTGTATAATAATGTATAGATTGTCTATCGATAAATAAATTGTTAAACTAGAAATAGGTATTACAGGATCGATTTTAACGATATCATTTAGACTCCTACTGTAGTATTAGATATAGACATTACTTGCGATATCATCGATTTTAGTAACGATATAGCGATTTTATAGTACCGATCTAATCGATAATATTGGTAGCATAATCTGTCGTCAACATTGCAAACTTTGTTTGCCTACATCTGCCAATACTGACTAAGTTTTAACGACATCACGTATCGATACCAGCGCACCACTACCGAGCACTATTTCCGTCGGCGGTGGGAACCCGCCGCTATAGCGAGGCGTGGGCGGGATCCAGTTGCGCGACCTCTTTCCTAACTCGCGATTTGTGACGATGGCTCTGTGACGCAACCTCGCATAATCTGCCGGCCGTTGGGCAACGCGATTGTCTAGGACACATAATATTGACACACTGACACGGCGACAGTTATACGTACATTATACCGTACATTTCATTTTTGAAAAAATAAGTAACGTCTGGCATACTTGGACCTAGTTATATTACTGTAGTACATGCGCGTGCAAAATAGATTTTGTGTTATAGGTTAATAAAAAATAGGTTACGATGGGGCTGACATGTGTTGTGACAACATCCAATAAATAAATCAAATAAAAAAAATACTTCCTGTACTAGGAGACATTCCGAACTACCACTTTATCGTGCTCAGTCCTACTATTAAGACAAATAAAATTGACAAATTTCCACCAAGAGACTGTTTAAACTTACTACACCAATCAATTTTGTCCATAAATGTATTCTACTATGAACAAATTTACACACTAATAATTGTTAAAACCTGCACTACACCAGTAAATACTATTTCGAACTTAGTTCTACGGAAACAAATGACATTAACACACGAATACGCAGCTATTGAAAATGTTCAATTCACCGCTAAATTATTTCGAACACGGATTTTCTAGAGGCAAATAATGTTAAACAGACAGCGGCAGTTGAAAATGTTGTTAATCCAACTTTAAACACTACGTTAGATTACTTATTCTTGACTTATTTAAAATAATAAATAAAATAATAATAAATAATAAATTCGTCAGACTGACACACCAATTCCCTAGTATGGATATGGATACTAGGTGACCGGATAGACATACTTAAATACGTTTATAAACATTGACTCGAGTTCAAATGTCCATGTTCATCACACGAAACATTTGCCCCTAGCGGGATTCGAACCCGCGACCCTTGGGTTTGTGGCCAGGGTCTCTGACCACTCGACCAACGAGCCTGTCAATGTCAGTTAAGAGTCAGTCATTCGTTAATTCAGTAGTGACTGAAATAGTAAATGACAACACCATATCTTAAAATAATTGCACAGCTGCAATGTCTGCAGTTCTTGTGTACTTTTTGGTTATTTATTACCAGGAAAATATATTCTAGTTATCCTAATATTTAAAAAAACACAAAACATTACAAAAAATCCTCTTCAATAAACGTTAAAATAAACGTTTACTAAAGAGGTTTTATTTAACTTCGATTGATAAAAAACGGAACTCAGCTCTGTGAAAAAGAAACCCCCGTTTCTTCGCTTTCCACTCTGGAACGTAAACGGAAATTGAAATAAAAGAATAGCAAGAACACTTTTCAGTCGCTAAGTTGAAAAGCAAATAACGATTAAGATAAGATAGAATAAAATCTGAAGAATTACTCTTAATACCACAAGGTAAACTTAATGAACAAATCCACGAAGAATGACTCTTAATAACATAAAGTAAACATTCAGTGCATACAGTGAGAGTCAACACTCGCATGCCGCAGGAACCACGCTTCCCAGAAACAAAGCCGATAAAGTCTGGAACAAGTTAAAAAAAACTACGATCTATTGATAGTGAAGCGGGAATGTTCCGTTCACAGGACTAATGGCGTTCGTTATTCGTGGTTTTAAATGTGGCACGCGATTGAACTGAACAAAGTTGACGCTAGAACTAACTTGCCGAATGGGAATCTAGTTTTCGTCCTGAATCTAATATAATAGTCGGAGTCCGAATTAAGCATGGTTTTAGACAGTGGAAGTCTTTTAATAAAATTAAATTGACTGTTATTTCAGATTCTTCACCTTAAGCTTGACAAGGAACTAAACAAACTCGTACAACGTCCCTCATCTGAAAACAAGTTTGTCACAATAAAATTCTATTTACTAACGCCGAGTGTACATTCGGAATAAGATTTAAAAAATCTATAAATACGTTGCTTTGCGTTGAACCGGCACCCATTGTATGTGAGGCATCCTCCTTATCTACTAAACTACCACCATCTTGTATCAACATTGTGTGAGAAATTGGTTATCTACTTAATAATATTCGCTCTGTCGGCTGACTTCAAATGCGTTCAATGACTATGCATACAACACATAAGACGCGAGCATGAGTTAAGGCATTTGCATAAATTAGCATAGATCATTTTACTTGGGCGAAATATTAACTTGGTAATAAATTTAAGAAAATATTTAATTGGATTACTGTAAAAACGAATAACTTTATTATTTAATTTTAAGTGAACTTTGTGATTATTACAATAGGCACTCTCAAAATACCTCATCAAAATCTAATTATTTATAGATACAGCAATTAGAATCCTTCGACTAAGCTAATATCGAAGCCATCAAACCATAAATGCATCAGAATACAGAATATTTTTTACTTGACGTAATGTATACTTAATGAATCGAAATCAATGAATTTATCTAAAGCTGCAATAATCGGAACATTGCAATATCGCGATCGAATGAATAAGCTCCCGTTAAGACCACTTCATTCATAAAAAAATTACAGGTACCAATAAGAGTGAAAACGGAATTCGGCGCGTAAATCTATCGTCAACATCGACGGTAATAAATAGAAACGAAATCAATTTGAAGTCCCAAAAGGAAGTATGACATTAAATTCGGTAGCTACCGGAGGGGGGTTGTGTGGGAGGAATGCGGCGGCGCGGCGGGGGAGGGGGGCGAGGCCACAAAAAACTGTGGGACGGTACCTGCGCTGCCGTTGACCCCGGCCCGATTAGCCCCGCTACACCGTAATGCATCGGTGCAACGCGACTAATCCCGGCTTTTTCCGAGGTCTCTTACTTAGTGAAACTTTGAAGACTGTAAATTAATTTATGGGACGGTGTCGTCTCTTTTTATCGCTTTCGTTCGTTTCGTTTCAGCCGAGCGGTTCGGCACGACTCCCGTCGGTTGGCGGGCTGGCTGACCGTTTCGTTTTTTCTATTCCGTTTTCCACAATGCCTGTCTACACTTATTTGTTCTGATGTTTTACCTTGAAGTGTACACTAAATGAGCGTAGTGATTTGGACGACTCGTTATTCTCATCTAGTCCATTTTCTTTCTCACCTGCAACAAGAAATTATATATTAAGTAACGAGTTAATAAGAAATGTTTGGGGAACTTTTTTATAACGACATAAGGTATACATCAGCTGATCTCTAACTGGTATGGGGCGATATTCGGTACCCTTATTTTAACACCAAATTAAAATTATACATATTTCATGCGAACAGCATATGACATGTAATTTCATCCGAACATTCCAGCTGAACTTGTCAGTAATTCCACGAAAAAAAAGCATGTCCGATGACCACTCAGCAGTCAGCACGTTACTACAGTGTAGACGATCGCAGTACAGAAGCGGTATACAGATATGGAACTTTATGAATGCTGATAAATTAAAATTTCATTAAAAAATCTGCCAGCGCTTTTCTATCAAGCATCGTGCGTCCGTTATCAAAATAATGTTACTATGTGAAAAGTGTTGGGGCGTATATTTAGAGCAAAGTAATAAGTGTCCCCCATCGCTATTTAAGTTTTGTATTTCTTATATACCAATAACCTTGTACTGGTGCCATATATCGGAACTGTCTACCACTAAAAACTAAAGAACTAAACTTCGTTTAAAATTACCAAAGTGTCCTTACAAGTACAGTATCAGGACCCAGCTTGAATTGTGATTAATTATTATCAATGTAGAATTGTCAATAATAATAGTAGCGAAATATAAGTATACTAGGCCATACTTATAACAAAATCGAGAATTACTCAAAATCGTAAACAAATCCAGTATAAAAAACGACACAGTTGTGTTTTCTATGTGTACGTGTTTTCTATGCTTCCTTATGAGCTGGTTCACTGCCATTCAACTGACTGTGTCAGGAGCGTGTCCAGAGTATTTATAGTAATATGAGGGGTTGTTGTTCTGTCTGTTTAACATTCTGTCGCCGTGCGCGAGCGCCGGCCCCGGCTGCAGCTTCCTGCTCGACTATTATCTTCGATGGAGACTCCGATTACACTCCAACTTTCGTGATATAACGCGCATTAAGTTTTACTTGGCCCGTGTTATAGGCCTGGGAACATAGCCATATGAATCTAAGGTACCGGTTTCACATCAGTAGCAGTTTAGTGAACCGTTCTCATTTCACTTTTGAATGAATGCGCTTCAGATTATTGATGCACTTTTTTATCCAGACAGTCTGATAGATAACGAATATTCTAAGACTTATTGGCGATTAAGTCTTTGAACTTTCAAGAACGTAAACGTAGGTACCTAAACAGGGTAAGTATAATAAGTTCTAAATGCAGTCATTCCGTATTAACAGCGAAAACATTAATTACACAATTCCATTACACCCTGCAAGTAAATACTAACAAAGTTTTAATTCCCAATCGAAGTGACCTTTCAAGTGCCACATTTCATACTGCCCCAACTAATTAAAACAGAACGCGAATAGTTCGCTTAATGAAATGGTTTGACGATGTTAATCAATTTACTTAATCGGCAGCCGTGCTGGCCGGTACAAGAGCGAAGGGAATTCGCCTCAAATGCATACAAACAGCACCGTCACTAATTGATTGATTAATAGATAACGTACCAATGAACGTTTCAGTGGATAATGACATATTAACATATTGCTTAATTTGGATAGTAACCACAACCAATGAACAATATACACACACATTGACAAGCTCAATGGCGCATTTGGTAGTGACCCTGCCCCATGCGCCAACAGTTGTTTGTGGGTTCCATCCCCACACAGTACAAATATTCGTATGATGAATACTTGTGTTGGTTCTGTGTCTGGGTGTTAATATTGAATATTTATGTAGGTATATATTTGTAATACCACTCTTGATTCTGATATCCGTAACACAAATGCTTAAGCTACTTATCTCGAAGTCAGATCAATGTATGTGACGTAGTCGGATAGTTGGATAGTTGGCGCATGGGCAGGGTCACTACCGAATGCGCCATCGAGCCAGTCAAGTTAAATAACAATAATGTCGACCAATTTATCAATTCATAGAATGGTTACTTGCATCTTTTTAGATAATTGATCTCAGGGGTTTATAATTTATAAAATAACATCACGCCCATAATCCCCGAAGGGGTAGGCAGGTCCCTAGGAGTCAAAGGGGCAGCATGCCCCTTCAATCACATTCAGCCAAAAATAAAGTCGGGCTGGGTTAGATGGAAAAATGTGAAAAAGCAGTGACAAACGGCTAACCTGTCGCCTACACAATCACACACCCAAAAGCCCGTAAACCATTAGTCGCCTTTTACGACATGCTAGGCAAGAACCACAGATGGCACATTCTTTTTTTTGTTCCAGATCAACATGGGCCAAGTCCCAGATCAACATGGGACTAAATAATTTATCTGTACGGAAAGCAAGTAGAGTACCTACATTTGTCCCTGACCATCCCTGATATCCTATGCTGGTCATGTTCGCACTGATTGGGACACGAATCAATATTGCAGGACAACAGATAAAATTGTTACCATAAATTTACAGACACAATTGTTTGCATACAATTGGAAAAAGCGCAAAGGGGAATGCTTTGTTTCGGATAAATTCGAAAATCGTCAATGCAGTCATCGTCAACTGCACTGTTGTCGTTGACCGGTTTCATGACCTTTGTGAATTCAACACATACAACATCACTGTATTCACGTATGTGTATTAATCATCTTAAACCAATATAGGTTTGTCAGCGAAGTGCATTTATAATTGTTTGCTTACAATTGAAAGTTATTATTGTTTACGCGTTTATCATCTTGTTTCCCTATATTCGGAATTTGAAATAATTAGATAAAACTGTTTATTAAATCGAAGTCCTCATATTTATCCGGACTTTATATTCTCACGTATACATACATACTGAGTGTAAATACCAGAAACTATACGTGATATACAAGAAACTGATTTATTCAGCATAAATGCATTTAAAGTCGGGAGCGGCAGAAACTTCAGCCACAGACGTTGCGACTGCCTAGGCCTATGGTTTATTTATCGAATAAAAAGCTTGTAGACATTGTGTTCACGTTTGTTTCCTGCGAGCCGGGTAGTTAGAACACGTGCTGGTATCTACACAGTGCAATTCTGACAAGGCGCAACTCGAAAAATGCTATTTCGGAGAATAATAATAAACATCAAACTAAAGTGATATAATATAAAGTTTTAAGTTGTAAACCGTACTAGCCAAATCCAGTAGAAAAAAAAAAGAGATTTTATTTACCATTTTTATTTTCTATACTACTTAATTAAAACTTAATATTATGCTGAAAGTGGAAACGTGGATTCTTCAATAATAGATATAGCAATTTAAATTAATGTAATTGCCCTATTAATTTATTATTTACATAAATAAACACTTTTAAACGAAATTACATAATATGTAATTTCGTATTTATATTATGTTTAATGTTCAATGTCTGTTGTATTTCCGGAATTACTCTCACTTAACTATCACACCTTAAAATTAAGCTTACATGACAGTATAGTATTCCACTTCCATGGCAATCATGTCCATGAAGTAAAAACACCAAATGTACCAAAAGTTTGAAATAATTCATTTTATTTTTCCCCTAGAGAAGGAGCCATTTCTGTCTTACTCACTATTAGAACTGCACCGACGATTTGTCTTGTCCGAGTGTCTTTGTGCCACGATTTATGGGCTTCCTATCCACGTCCGTGATCAAATAGGGAACCTTGATGCGCGCGGCGGGTTCATTAGCTGCCGATCTAATTCCGGTGCCATCATCAAACGCGGAGAACCATTTACGCTCCCAAGCCACGCCGGCTCGTCTTTTTGCTCCGTCCGAAAATTGTTAAATCGTAAAAGCAAACTAAACTGGAAACAACCGGTCGTGTGTTGCTTTGTGTCAGATATGAAAATAATTTCGTCATTGTTGTGTCGAATGTCTAATGGCACGAGACACGTCCCCTGACTAAAGGGTAGGTCAAGTTTTGTTTTCTTGTAATTTATTGTATCCGGTTTCGACGGCAGGTGGTGGTGTTACAAGGTGTGCGCATTGTGAACTAACCCTATCGGCGTGTATGGGTGCGGTGAGGCGAAATCTACGATAACTCAGCCATTGTAATCTCGAGCCTCAGTGAAGGCATACGCGTAACTAATTGTCGTAATTGATGAATCTGTGGTGATAAGTTTAAATGAGTTTTGATATGATACAATCTCATAACACCGCCTTTAGTGTATCATAAGTTAACCTTTAATTATTTATTACACGCTTGTATGCAATTTTCGAACTTCATTAATATAATTAAGAAGTGAATTTAGTTAAAATTTAATCAAAAAATTCCATGTTTCAACCATGTTGACATATTTAAAAAACAGTTAGAAGATTCTCCAACACGATAGTCCGGTTATCAGATCATCTAAACAACTGCTTTGGAGAAAATCTCGACAAAGCGTAGGCGAGAGTATTTTTTAATTTATTTTATACAAATTAGTAACATGAATTTACACGCACACATCGTACGTAAGTTTTTGTGTCAGCAGCGAAACAGACATTGATTTCGGAAAATTTACATCAGCCGATACTACCTAATTACTTACAGAGACACTCGTTGAATAAATTACAATTATGCACATTTAAATTACGTGCTAGTTGCCAAAATAAACGTAAACGACGTATCACGTTTTCCATGAAAGCAACTGGTCCATTTGACAATGCGCTTTAATAGCAAGCAATGGAGCAAGCTAATTTTCAGATCTTTTGCAAAAATGGTCATAATATGCACCAGCATTATTAGATTTGTACCGGTAAATCTACTTTAAATATGAAAGATACAATGACACGTTTGAATATCTAAGACTTTGTTCAAACATATCTACGAATCGTTCATTTTATATCATATCAATCGTGCCTAAACATACAGAACCAAATTCAATGTACATTCTTAAACACAGGGCAATCGAAGTTTACAAATCAGTGATGTACGACTGTTCCGTCATATTTACAAGTGTAGTAAGTAGGTTTATCATAATTTCGAGAATACGCACTTAAAATTCGTCGATTTAAGTGGCGTTTTGTGGAACCGTCGGCCGTATCCCGAGCGTGTCGCGGCGCCGGCTCCTCCCATGCCATAATTAGCGGCATTATTAAGAGATATTTACGCGAGGGCGCCGCGATTGAATCCGTGAAATAGTGGCAATAAACCGTCACTTACTGCTGCGACGGGCCGAAACAGGCCGATATTTACGGCGCGCATTGAGCCCGATGCATTAGCGAGTACAATGATTTGCGATGCGGCCCCGTGAGATATCTGCGCGGAGCGTGTTACCGCTCTTAATGGGGCTTGTTAGGCCGACGTTTGATTGGATTAACCGACTTTCAGGACAATGCGGAGAGCGTTTTGATTTTATTAGCGAACCGTAACTGTTTGTAGATGCAAATGATTGTATTTAAACAACGCATCAATTAAATTGCACAATATATACTTCTATACTAATATATAAAGCTGAAGAGTTTGTTTGGTTGAACGCGCTAATGTCAGGAACTACTAGTCCGAATTGAAAACATATTTTTTTGTTGAATAGTCCATTTATCGAAGAGGGCTTTAAGCTATGTACATAACGCTACGACACATGAACTATAAAAGTGGGTGAAAATTGAAGCGGGCACAGCTAGTATTTTATATAAATATAAATATATAAATACTAGTTGACGTTTCTTTAGATATTTAAGATGTCTAATTTTTTACAACTGAAGATACTAGTAAAATTTCACATTTTGCAATTGAAGCACATTTTATTTTTAATCGCCTTAAAAAAAGAAGGAGGTTCTCAATTCGGCTGATTTTTTCATAACTAATTTTATATTTATTTATGTTTACACACTATCATTATTAACTTATTAAGACTAATCTGCAATACCTTACATAGGCTTACTTTGAAAATACACATAAAAATATGTAATCGTACTACTTAACATGACTTGGTTATATACCTCAAATTTCACACCGCATCCGCCCCAATCCATGTTTTCCACCAAATATGAAACAACATAAACAAAATAACAGTAAATCCGTCTCTCCCCGGCCTCCTCGCGATCAAAGCGGCACCCTCTGATCGCTCATTAATCACCTGCGTCTGTAATTACCAAGCCGCTCCGCTAATTTCATTTTAGACTTTAGAGTAAAGTGGGCCGTATGAGTTCGTATTCAATAATTAGGGGATTATGAGGCTCTGTTGGTCTTCATGCGGTCAATCTTAAACTAGGTCGAATTATTATTGGGGTTTACGTCTCTATTCTATCTATATCAATCTAAGATTTATATAATGCAAGCGTAATGCAATTACTTTATTTTCGTCTGTTAAAGTTTCGGATAGTAACAGATTTCTGTTAAAGAAACTGTACAATACGTTCATGTTTGATGAGAATCAGGTAAATCAGGCTTTAAATCTATATAGGTATTCAGTTAGTTAACAAGGAAGTTTATAAATGTAATTTATTTTATTTATAAACTTCCTTGTTAATTTATTTCCTTAATTTACCTAAATTATTGATGTAATTTATAAAGTATTTTGGTGGCATATAAAAAGTCATCTTCAGAATACGTTCATACCCTACTATAACATACAGTACAACAGCGCTTTATAGTAAAATGCGTCATGTATGTTACATTCTATCTGTACTAATAACTCGCACAATCCAATAAATTTTCTACCATTACTAATTTAGTTTAAACTGCAATGTTTTATATGATAACAACGAGATATTAAATAGCACATTACACAAGGTCATACAACTTACTTAATTATTCTTCGTGATATATATTTAAAGTTATAAGAATCATGTCTGTGAAACTTAGCCATGGATTTGCATTTTATCACAATAAAACAAACATTGAACTTTCCCATCTTACAAAGAGGTAAAATATTTAATTAAAATACTTTTGGAATACTACCTGCATGATAAATTGCCATGGCGTACGTAAAGAAATACTTATGGAGTTTGAGAAGAGGGAGCCCCTGTTTTACCATAATTGTGGGGAATTCTCTAGCAGCTGAGCCCAGAATTAATATCCAAGTGGTGATGTTCAAAAACAATTTATTTTGGTTAATGCTCAACAAAATTGGCTCCTCTTCCATAACTCGACATCACAGCACTAAAAATATTGAGTGTAACTACATATAAAAAGTTAATAAACTAGAAAATGAACGTAAACGGTAATTATCGGTAATAAGTGCGAATTAAAAACGCACCTGTTTTTCAAGTTTACAAATGAGAAATTAAAGACGCCATTATATTGTAATACTTTCTCCGCTGGCAACCTTGTAGACCGATTTGAATATACATGGACGCCTTCTCGAATGCATTGAGCGTGTAGGAAAGATGGGGTACATTCGTGAGCATTAATCGTTGGCATTAACACATTTTTATTGACACAACACTCGGGTCGAGGCTAAAGGCAGCCGCCTTTAGTTCGTAAATTCTTGCGCTAATTAACAATTTTATTGTGCGGTTGAAGATGGCCGACGGATTCGGGCGTGGATTTTTATTTCCGTTTGTTTTATTAGTCAAAGCGCTGAATGTATGAGCTGAGTCTATTAGTAATTAGTAGACGAATTTGTGAGTTCAGTACAACTGCTTAACTGAGCTTAACTGAGCTTTTACCATCGATCAGGCGTGGCGAACCTTTTTATACTAACGGGCTAAAGTTTCGAAAATGTTTAATGTAATTGGTTCTTTAAGTGCCCGGGGAGTGGTAAATGTTATTGTCAATTATTGTTGATAAATTTGTGATCTCAAAGAAAATACGTGCCTACCATTCTGTATAACGTGCCACCTATACCACGCGTGGCAATAGTTCGCCATCCCTGCAATAAATGGTCTACATTATTAGTAATATGTTTGAAAAATAATTATAAAAGCTTCCATTAATAATGCATTATATACATTCGTTTATAATATTGATTACTTCTAAGAACATTTACTTTATTCAACGATGGAATATGCAATACTGTGTAACAAGAAGCTATATTTTATGCATCATATCTCGCTAATTGTTGCATTACATGCACTACATACAATGAAGAATACATGACATAATTGTTACATTATAATAATACGATGACAATCATGATGTAACATTAATGATGATGACAATAGAACATATAAAGTTTGCACTCTATGTGTAGCTTTTATTTTTTTACCTCCACATTTTTTTAGTTTAATCAAATGTAAATGACATTTGGAAAGAGCATTACCTCAACTACATGATATGTATATGTATAAATGACTACTTACAACTTGACACTTAATCTGAAACATACACTAAATAATAATACATTTAGTAGTTTTATTCCAATTTTAAATCTTGAAAAAAATAATATTTCAAAACAAATGAAACCACAAACTCTTAGAAAACAAATCGTGGGGCATGAACCGCCCAGATTGACCAATAAGCAAAACAAAGAATTTAATAACCCACTCGGTTAATGCAAGCATAAACGGCGGTCGAAGCAAACCCGCATGCACAAGCGGGGCCAGTGACGCAACGCCGCTTGTCGATGCATTTGCATAATTGGTATCGATTGCAGCTTCCGGGCTTTCGGACTGCAGTTATGATATTATTGATAACTCGACCTATTAGCATTTAACTGCAGCAGTTTCGGGTCGGGTTAATTGTTATTGGAATATTTACAATCTATTAGACTAACTACAAAAATGGATTCTCATTTTATCTTAGAGACGGTGGGAAAATTAATTTAAGTAAATTTACACGGATGTTTTAATTTTAGATGAATATTTTTTTCCACTGTATATATACATTACTATACACACTTGTATAAAACCCATATTTATTCGTAGTTATAGGCTATCTAACTAACCTATTTCAATTCCTTCATAACTGTTACTTTACAAAATGTTTCGATCGAACTATCGAATCTGTGTCATTTTCTTTCTCTTTTGGTATCCAAATATTTTCTGCCTAATGTAAATAATCCTTAATAATCCCACAAGGATTGCGTGAATGTTAACAACGTCATTATCAAAATCAAACCTTCATATTAAAAAATTGAAATATTTTGAGGACATGAAACTAAACGCGCGGACCAATTCCGATACTATCCGATTGGCGATGACGACATTAATAAAACGCGGACGATGTACACTCGGTGTCGTAAAAAGTCGATAGTATCGCCCCGCCCTGCTGCCGACACTCAGCCCTGGTAACCCAATATGAGAACTACACGAGGGTTTGCACCCTCTATATAGCGCCAACTGGATAAGCCATGCTGCCATTCTGACACATGAGTTAATCTGTTATTATATCCAAAATTTGCGGATATACGGATGGATATATGTATCAGTGATTGTTGCAAAACACTTTCGTTTTTATTTTAAACAATCACAGTTTTGTAGAAATTCTTATATAAAAATGTTGTTGTGGTGAGATGTTGTTACAGCATATTTTTTTTTCCTTTTAAACTATGTAACTGATGCTCGAAAGTGAAAATGTCCTGTCGTCACAAATGGGCATAACGTCAGCTGTTCAATAAAGGCTACTTGGAGAAAGTGTTTTGGAACAGCTGTCATTTGGGTTTTAATTGCTCGTATCGACTTTACACCTGTATTAATTGAAATTCTACATTTAATGCAACCCCTTTTGGTCTGCACTAACTAGTTTTTTATTATATCGCAAACGTCCTAATAGAGATAATTACACGATCTGTTACATTTATACATTAGCGACCAAAATATTGTAATTATTAACGAAAGTTGTAGTAAATACAACACACACACACAGGCATTGCACCCATTAGCTTTTGATAACTGTTTAGAATGTCAGTTAATATTAAAAAGGGATCAAATTTAACCTTACTTGTACTTATATAAATCTTATGCACATAAATACATACAGACATTAGAGTAGCCATGAAGCATACTTTTCATTCTCTTCGTCTCTAGCTACACGAGCCACCACCGTACTGTCCTAACGTAAAGTGTTATTACTCGAGTCGTCATTGTGCCACATCTAGAAGTCCTACATCGGCTGAAGCGAGCAAGGCGCGGTGTTTAAACAGACCGGGGGGTCCGAGCGCCGGGCTCGGCGTCGGCTGTTGCTCCGAACATATATATTGTTGATGTAACTGCTCCTACAACTTCTATTCAACATTATTGTCCCGTTTTATCTAATCTAACAGATCGTTTGGATACACACAATGGACTGTTATGCACATCATATGCAAAGCATACCGAATAGGTTGAAAAAATACCACCTGATTTCAAAGAAAAGACTTCCGCTTCAGAATATGATTGCCTGACAACTACAGACATCTGTCCGAACGCCCAGACTTAAAGAATTTCAAAAATGTAACTGCCTTAATACATTCTCGGAATCAAGGGCCTAAGTCATTGTTTTTTTAACTACAGGTTGATCTTTTTTATCGAATATCAGACAACGCAGTATTGACTGCCTCAACTAAGCAGGAATGCACAGCCACCATACATGTATAGCCATGAAAAATAGTTGGTTGTGATCTCTTATTACTTCATACAGATATAAGTAAAGATGTGTTTCGAGTCCGTTTTCAAAAGTGCACTCGTAGGTGAGGCGTTGGGCGATTTTCTCTGTTATTTGTTGTGTATACAACAAAATAAGGCACACCCAGATGTAAATACATATACAAGTATAGCAAGGTGCGGGTGGTCCGTTCTCGATTGTTGATCCAAGCTTGCTTGTATATAAATTTAGTAAACTGTTACGCCATCTTGTTACCACTGAACAGTAAAGGGCAAATGTAAAAATCTCATCAATTTGTTTTAGTCAAAAATTTATTTAATAAGCTCATGCGATACTCAGACAAGTACGTGATACAATTAATTTCACGGTCTGCTGAGTGCCATATTTTAACATCATGACTAAGACAAGAATTCATTAAGATTCGCCCATACAAATATCGTAATAAGTAATTTATGAAAGAAAAACAAAGAACTTTTATGATGTTGAAATGATCGATTTCCATCAATAACATGTAAGCTTCTTTTTTCTATCAATTTAGGTTTTTTATCCCCCGGGAATAGTTCTTTACTTTACCCATATAAAAAGGTTTATGTAAAAAAGGAATTTCTGAAACAATCAGCAAATTGAAAATCACCACAGAACATACCTACATAAATCAATCCAATGAATCGCGATGAATATTCTTGAGCTCTCTTTACATATCTTGTTGAACCAATTACGAACTATTTAACTATTGCCTTTTTAAATAGTGTTAAAAGGCGATTTATATTTATTTATGCAATGCGTGTAAGAAATTTGGATTTGCAAAAACAGGCATGCCGCGGGTGGATGTAATTGGTAGTGAGGTAGGCGGACGCATGCGCACCCTTATATGGTATTTATTAGGCGGCGTCGGGAGTGGTCCCGTTACACGGCCGCTGTGATTAGTCAGCTCATTAGATATACCTGGATGCTTCCTTCCTTTTAATTAGGAACGCCTTACTGGAATGTCTAGCTAGAAGTAAATAATGCGGTGCACGTTTAGTTATTGAGAATTTATGCAGAATAATTAATATCTAACATTTAACCCTATTACTAAAGCTAGTAAATGGAAAGGCTGAACAATGTGAAATTCACTATTATTTTAAGTAAAAAAATAGTATGACATAATATACAAAGTGTATTAAGTTATCTAGTATTTAAGCTGATAGCCTTGATTTAAAGGTTTAATTTATTTTTTCTCTAATTCTTTTCGTAAGTGTCTATGTGATATATGTTTTATTTAAACTTAGGCCCACATACTCTTAAGAATTTAACATAGTTATATTAGGTTATCCTCAAAAGCGGTGGTAGCTCAATGGTAAGGACACGTGCCTCATAACTGAGGAGGTGCGAGTTCAAACCCGAGTACGTACCTCTGAATTTTTCAAATCTATGTACGTATGTTCGTATGCTCAGAGGTCAGGGAAAACATCGTGATGAAACCTGTAAATTCTAACAACTTTGAATTTGTAACCATGATCCAAAAAATCTGGTTTCCCTATCTGAGGGTTACGAAGGTCAGATCGGCGGTCGCTCCAATGTACCGATCATGATCTAAGCGGACCTCGTCTAAGCACGGGACATAACGCTAGGAAGATAATGATGATTATGATTAGGTAATCCCACGATATTACCGTTAACGTCACTATCATGTATTGCGGCAATAATACTTACTACGAGTATATTGTTTTAAATAAAAACCCGATGACGCGGTACCTCGTCAGTCAAATAGTAAACAATTCTTAAAAAATCGTCGGTGAGCGTGGAATACCGAGTACGGAGTTTTAAATTTTGCTATAATGTCTGATTTGAATACTATAATATTGTGAATTAGGTCTTATAACAACTTATAGTTATGCGATATTGTACTCTCGTCGATGAGATATAGTCATCATATCGTGGCTTTCTCACAGAAGGGTTAGCAAATCAAATCCCTAGCTTGATCGATGCGGCTCACTTTTCGCGTTGCTCGCGACCGTTCTTGACATAAAAATAAATCTCACAGATGGTCCATTTGTGGGTAGAGCGTTAGGGACCATCTCCCTCCGCGCACGACATCTGAATGGCTCTAATTCAGCGTCCGACAAAGGCAAGGGTTGGGTGAATGCGGCGCGTGGCGCACGCGCACGTGCGCACTGTATCTCGGATTATGCTAATGTATGCAACGTCCACTAGGATGCTGTAGGGTTAGCTATCAATAAGTGTAGCGATTAGCGGGACAATCGGGCTTTGTTACGTTTTTTATTTCAGCACATGGGTAAATATTGTACGGGGTTAAAGTTCACTGTATTTTAATGAATACAGCAGCACACATAAGCCATCCTTTATTCCTTCCAGTAATTATATCAAGGTCGAGTTAAAATCGAAATTGATTTGATTTTTTCTTAAGGTAATGTGACTTAAGCTCTTTAATTGATCGACCACACTTTGATTCATTAAATTTCTTAATCTTCAATTATCAACTACTTTTGCGCGGCTCAGCGATCGTGGTCACACTAATAGGTAATGAAGAAAGGTAACTTAACATTTTTGTCTAACAAACTTGGCGAGTGCTTGTCACTTCGCGCGATCTTTGTTAGAGCCCTTTCAGACGACGTCTTTTTAACGAAGCCAGCGCTGAAACAGTATACTTCACACGTTAAATGCCCCCAAAAGTGCTCAATTAGCAAGAGCAAATCCGTGAGAACCGCGAACAAAACAAAACATTCAAACGAGCTAACCAACTATTTATTTAGGCAATACACGAAATGCGAACGCACGTGCCACCCCCGACGGCATCCCTTCTCATCAAAATGCCACAATTAATCTACACCCCGCGTTGACTAATTTCGACCTTACCGAGTCGCCAATAAGGGCTCAAGAAGTGTGAATACCGAGAGCGGGAGGAGTGTACTCGACTCTTTTAGTTCAAAATTAAATATCATTGTTCTGAACCCTCATTAATGCAATATTGAGCTCTCGCGAGCGAAACGATGGGATTGTAGGACGCTATTTATTGTGTGCAAAATTTATTAAGTACGAAAAAACAGTACAATGTGAGCCAGGGCGACGCATAATGGCCGGTCCGTTTTTCAAGATCGATAATGTAATGAGATTTATCGATTGTGTTTACGACGTGATTTGATGTTACATTGTATTTATGAGCATATCAATTTCATTAAATGCACAATGAATGTAATTTCGTCAGTTTTTCTAGCATAATGTGGGCGTCGCAATGATTGGAATGATTCTTTATTATGCTTTTTTGACTGGAAGGTGACATAAATTGAAATAAGTTAATAAAAGTCGACTAGCGGGCGTTGGAAATTCAGTCGCGAGTTATGAAATATAAATTTACTGCTATTTACCGGTGGCACACGACTTTGAATAAGGTACGTGTGCATTTAATACATTTGGTTAAGAAATGGCTCCTAAAATTGTAATGTGGTTGAATACGCGACCGTTTAGCATATAAAGGCTAAAACTATAAAGAAGAATGATTTGATTGTTTGTTTGTTTTCATTAAATAGGCTCCAAAACTACTGGACCGATTTGAATAATTCTTTCACCAATGGAAAACTACTGCATCAGCGAGTAACATAGGCTATATTTTATTCCCGTATTCCTACGGGTACGGTAACAACGCAGGTGAAACCGCGGGGCGCTGCTAGTATAATATAATTTAGATGAGCAGATGAAAAAGTGCATGACTAATCGTATTCATGTAATGTAAACCAATTTCTGTCTGAATGTAACGGGAGACGTCTCCAAATAACTGTAACATCAAGTAAAGGATACCTAAGCTCAAGCAATTGTGTTATTTGTCATGGAGTCTTCACAGTCTGGGCCGTTTCTAATTTCTAAAATAAAATTGCGCGACTTTATAATCATACGTCAATATAGGTCCATCCATTGACATCAAAAAATTATCCGATAGGTAATGAAAGGCTGATTTTCTCACTATCCATAAAGTCTAGACGTTAAGTTGTTCCTTATCTAAGTGAATAACAATATCGTGATAAGTAATCTTAGCATCACAATATTGGTTACAATCTTATAATAGGCTCTCCCTTCAGCCGCTCCCCCTACCCTACGACCCTCGTTGCTCGCTGGCAGATTTTGATTGATGAGATGAGAAGGAAACAATCATTCCGAACGCCATTGTGAAGTTTTTCTAAATAACAAATAGTTTGCTACCTGATTATTTAATCGCGTACAAGTATGAGAATTGAACCGTCCTTACGAGTTTCAGCTTTTGAAGAAAAATTTACAACAATAAAGACATAGTTCCATCTTTGTCATCATCATCATCAGTCTGAAGGTGTCCTTTTGGGATAGGCATAAGGATATTAGGCATAAACATTCATATAGACCAAAATTTAAAATCAAACCGACCGAAATCCAATGGTTCCTTGCTACCTAGATCAGGTTGTTGGTTCATCTTATTCATTGAATATTAAATTATTCACGAAACTCGACAACCTTCGATGTTTATACCATACATGTACATGGTTTATTGTGAACAATATTTATATGAATAGATATTAACTGTAATTTTGTATTTTATTTCATTTCACTGACCAATTTAGGCAGTCGGTTACATTCTAAATCAAGCTGTTCAATGATAATGTTTGACTACTCCGTAATAATTCTAAATACATTTCCAAGGCAAGTATTTGTGATTGAAATGGCTATAGAAATAAATACCTATCAATGCTAAGTGAAAAATGTTATATGCGGATTGTATATACCCCCAATCATAGTATGTATAAATAAATATACAATTAATTAGCTATAGAGATAATTACCTACCTACTAATAATATACATTACTATGTTTGTGTTCAGGTATGTGATAACATTTTATTAATGGCCGATGGTGAAACTTTATGTAAGTTTACAATTTTTTTTTTTTCAAATAAAGTCCAGCCCCTTTCGTGGGACAATTTTAAAATCCTACATAAGTATTTATATTTATTATTGCCAAGTCTACTTAGTAAAAAAAGTTTTGCTTTAAAATTGACCTCTCAAAAATGCTCGATTTAAATACAGGCGAGTGTGCTCCCTAGCGTTGGGTTGAAAAAGTTTAATTATGTTATGGTGTATAATAGCGTTCGCGGGAACCGGCCAGATGGCCTCGTATCGACCCACTCCAGGGCTGCCTACCGGCGTTTTACAAGCACGCATTATTAATTCAAACTTAGAAAGATTTAGTAACTAGATGGTTTGAATGAAATATGACTTTAATATACGCCGTATGTTGACAAGGTTACAAAATTGTTTATGTTTATTAATCTGGGGTCTAGACCCTTTAGAAGGATACGAATTATTGGTTAAAATTAAAATAGCTCAGTTTATGTCCAATTTATTTTTACAAATAGATAATTTAATAATTCCTAGTAATTAGAAACGAAAGATTAAAATCATATGCGTATGTAATGATCGTGTAAATTTACAAATCGTATTGTGATAAGTGACGTGCGTACAATATGTATTATAAGAAGCTGTGTTATAAACAAAATACGTCAGCTATCTTATCAATTGTAAATCTTATCACATACGTATGCCATAAAACTATTCTTCACGTGTTTGCATTAGTGAGGATTAGATAATTTATAACCTGGCGGAAGTATTAACAGAATTAGGTAGTTCCCAAATTATATAATTAAGTTGACATCTTGAGACGTAAACACGTACGAACCTTGGTACGTGTTTATTCAAACCTAATTTAATTTTACTTCAAGTTCATGATACTATAAAATATCAATATTAATAATTTTTACATAAGCAATATAATCAGTAGAAGTACCTACTTCAATATATTATAAATGTATAAAAGTCACACATTGAAAATCTATAAAATAAAAAATCAAACTACAATGGAAGTTCAGTGACTACACACTTCGTAATAACTCTAGTTTTCCCAATGGCCCCAGGCTACGGTGACCACCCACTATGAGACTGGCATTTTGTTAAGTGACCACCTTTAGTAGCATAAGGAAAAGGAAATTATATTAACCTTCTATATGAAAAAAAATTGAGAAATAAAATAATTCAAAGTAATTTCGCATTATAGTGCGTGTCAGCCCTACTACAGCATGGGCGAACGGCACTATTATTGTTAAATCGCAATCTCCGATTAGCATAACCATTGTTGCGCCGAGCACTACACTACACATGTTATCGGCTAATGAATGGATGACGTCGCGGCGCTCGCGCCGGCCATCTCGCGACGCTAGTTTTTTGGTCATCCGATCTTTTTTGTTCGACCGCTCTAGAATATTGGGTAGGCACTTTAAATATCTCTCCCATGACGCGGAATCGGTTTTTTGGATACGTGTTTTACAAGCGTAGCGAGATCGTGTGGAAATATTATGGCCCTTAGGCTGTTTAGTGATTGAGAATTTTTAAATTATGCTATTTATACAAGTACAGAAATCATCATGGCATGACATCAGTCAAATACGTAAAGACTATGAGAGGAGTTACATAATATGCTGGCACATTCATACAATAAAGTTAAGCACATTTTCATATAGTAGGATATGATTCATGCATCACGTGTAATTTGGATTTTCAACATCTACTGTGGGGTCCACAGGGTCATTTTTTCGGCAAAGACATGAATTTTTACAAAAATTTGCTGTACAAATATAAATCTACTGATGAATATTTAATATTTACTTCGCTGTAACGTAAAGCTGTAAATTATTGCGAAAACCTCAAAATAAATAGGAATAGAGGGCTAGTTTTCAACAACATGCGCACACGCACAGGCAAGAGGTTATAATATAATGTATACCGAGTTTTGCAAGTCTTAATATGTTAATTGGTATATTATCTTATCTAATTTGGTACTTAAAAAGAATGTAACAGCTGTGTGTTACGCAGCATATCATAAAAGGTAATTAATATTGGGTTTGTGTTTGTGTACTCTACTTTTCTTAGGCAGAGTCAAAGGGGCAGCAGGCCCCTTTAGCGACATTTAGCCAAAAACAAAACTGGACGGAGTCAGACGGAAAATTGTGAGAAAGTGTGACGTGTAGTAGGTTAAAGTGGCCAGTTCGTCGCCTACACAATCACATACCCCAAACCCTATATACCATTAGTCGCCCTTTACGACATGCTAGACAAGAAACACATTTGGCACATTCCCTTTAAGTCCCAGACCTACATGGGACAATAGGCTGGGTTAGATGGAAAATTGTGAAAAATTTGTGACAAGTGGCCAGCTTGTCGCTAACACAATCACATACCCAAAACCCCATATCCCATTAGTCGCCTTTTATGACATGCTAGACAAGAAACACAGTTGGCAATTTTCAAGTCCCAGACCAACGTCGGACAAATACTGTAATGAACCATAAGTTAACCAACTGTTAGGCAAGCATTTTTTCAGTTGGCCTTCTGTACCAATGTATTAACTCCGCACCGCCCCGTGGGAGCCGGGGCGGTTGGTCGTTGTTTTGTTGCGCGACGTCGCGCGACCTGCCGGCGGATTACGAGATTATTGTTCCACTGCCGAGCGCTGTCGAATTGTGGTGGTCGATCCGAATTGTTTCGTTTTCATTTGCCTTTCGTCTGTTATTGGAATGGGGAAAACTTGATTGATACGATTAGAATCTTTATTTTAAGAATTAAAACAATAAAAAAAAAACAATATAAGGCACCTCTGTAAATTACTTCCAGGAATCGTTGTGTTCATCAGATTTCGACGTGCCCGCACAACTTCATGTTAGGTTTATAGACCCTACGATATTTAGTGACGAAAAAAAACTTTTTGACTGTTGTATTATTTAAAAAAAAGAAATACCTAAAAAAGAACACAACATTTTAAGCAAAGTATGTACGGTACACGGGTTTTAGATAGAAGAATTTATGTACGGCTCATAATTCTTCTATCTAAAGCCCGGTACTAATAAATGTAATAACGACCAAAGGGTTAAAGTAACTTTGAACAGGAATATGGAATATGGTATAAGCAACAAACAATTCCTGTTAGTACCTAGCTATGTACGTACACCCCAGATTGATTGATTGAACATAAAGCTCATCATAAACTTCCTAGCACCTAATGCTTATTGCTAAAGACGACGAGCTAGTACAAAATGCAACGCTAAACTCAACAAAGTAATTTTAAAATAATTCTGTTCAACATATATATAGCTTAACAAGTGATTCGTTGCGTAGATTATGTACGTAAACTTGGGAAACTGATATCTCGCCTTATCGTGCGTGCCTAGTAAAACACTAACCTCCTGCATGTACCTATTAATTTGCCACTGTTATTTTACTGTCACCGCCTGTATTCCAGCGGGCAAACGCAAGTCGACAACGCACGCGGCGCGGGCGGCGACTAATTGCAGCGCTGCCGACCCGATAATCCGTCCGCAGCGGGCGGCCTCCAAATTAAAAACCCCCTACATAACTGTCCGGCATGGCGCGAAGCTGGATTACCGCTCCCACGGCTCCGCTCCGACCCCCAAAACGAAGGGTGAAATTCTAAAACTTCGCCCGAAATTCGAAATCCTGAGATGAAATAGTAATTTATCAAAGGATTTTAAAAGTCCCAAGGAGCTATGTGAACGATGGGCCCCTTTATCGTGAATTGCACTCGTGTGCTTATCGAAAATTCCGGGAAACAGTGAAAAGAAATCGCAAGAATAATTTTGTTGTTAGCGAATTCGCGCATCGTCACTAATGCGGACTCCGCTGTAATGGTAAATACTAGCTTTACAGCTTTGCACGCATGACGTGCTGTGCAGAGAATGGTTTAGGACGGATAATGAATGCGCGATGCGCTGTACGCCTAAACGAGTACATCGCCGTATTAATATTCAAATGGCCTTTGGGCGACCGGTGCACATGATCCCAGCGGTATTAGCCACTTTAGAATTGCATTGCGTCGTACCTACCGCCGTAATGAGTGCGCCCTTTGTGCGACCGTAAACATTATGTAGTACACGCTGGTCACTTCACAAAATAATAAATTCACATTTCAATTTATCGTCAGCAGCTGCCGACTCCAGCATTATTTTAGCCTCGCACGAAGGTAATGCTTGTTGCGTACAACGCATCTGCACCCTCTAGTCAATTTGTGAGTTAGGAATAGATTAGCGCACTCCTCTTATTTTCCATAGGCGTGATCAGGCGTGGAGCCATTTCCTTCATAGCACCGAACAGCTGTTGTAAAGGTTACGCCCGTATCCTCGCACCTGCCTCCCCTCCCGGTTATATTGTCACTTCACCCCCGAGTGGCTTAATTACAATCCTATTAACGAAATCGTCTCATCGCTCTCCTGCAGTCTGACATTTAGGGTTCAGGTCATTAATATTTGATTGTCCCCAGTCTCCTCTCTGTAGGCTTCATTTGTCGGCTAGAACCGTATCGCGAACCGTTTTCGAGCAGCGTACTTTATTCGTGCACCCGATCAGATAACAATCAATGCGCTCGTCAAATGCAATTCACAGCCCTGACATCCAATGTTTGTGATTGGTTAAAAAGATTCGACGGAACACGTGCGAGGGTATAAATCCACAAAGGGTTCATTTTTTCATTCATAGCACAAAAAAATCCACCGACAATTACCAGATTAGGGATGAAAAGGAGGGTGTACCGATTTTTTTCCTTTCAATCGGTTGCCGTTGGTCTTTTTCTTTCTTGTTCGGCCGAAGTTTTCTCGACGAGAATGTTTTAATTAAAAATCGGAAAGCCGAGCGAAGGCGTCCGCGTAACGGTAGTCGCAGTTTGTAATTCGTATAAAGCGGACTGACTCTCAAGTACGCTCAATATTAATCAAGGGTTCGTTAATTAACTGGGAGCGGCGAACCCGACACCCCATACGTGGTTCTCATCTGATTTTTCGATCTCGCTGGCACCTGTTCGCAACGTCAAAAATCATTTTGCGAAGCGTGTCAGGTTTAATAAGATCATATTTAAATCTGGAAGTAAATTTAAAACTAAAAGCCACATCGACCGTATATAAGAAACTAGTAACGAGCCGCAGTTGTATCTGTTCGTCGAGCAAATAACAATATTTCTTAAAATAAATATATTTCTGTAAACTTACTATCGGTTTATAAAATTATGTCCAAAATCGGATGAGTACTTAATTAGTAAAAGATTAGTACTATCATACAAAACAATGTACCTATGACCCGTCTTTCTAGTTTCTACCTTTAAAATCAGCACTGAGAATATCACCCATAAGAAATGTGTTGGTCGCATAGTTTTGCAAGCTAAGGACTGTAACTAAACAACATTTAGTAAAGCAAATCACAGGGATGACAGAAACGATCCCACAACTCCATACAGTCAAGCTCTTAAATATAAATATAGTAAATGCAAGATAAAAACACGGTGCATCCATACAGAATCTCCCATCCATAACTAAACGAAACAGCCTAATGACCGGTGGGTAGATAAATGCACGTAATTTCGCCCGTCCGCCTAGCTGCGGGCGCGCACGCACGCGACTCGGGTCTCTTCCGAGACCTGCTTTTTTTTAAACTACACACGCAGAAATAGCCCTTAAACACTTGCCAGCAGGGCCCAAGATGCCCTATCATACGATAAGATACATAATGACAGACAGACGGTCTTCTTTGTGCTCGCTAACTTCTGCACCGTTATGTTATGGAAACTGCTTCCGAGTTCTGCATTGTCGGTTTAATATTGTTATTATCACATATAATGATGGTCAACAACATGGAAACAATGTCATTAATTTTTGAGAGGAACTACGTTCGAAGGGAGTATTTTAGTGATAAAATTTTAGTATTCTCAGAAGCGATCTTGGTGTCTTCCAAGCCCGATTTGCATTTTAATGAAGAAATCCAATTTGTTTCAACGGTTTCAAATACCTTTCACTTATTTATTGTATTTACATTTAGGCAGGATTCATATTCGGAAAATATTAATCCTGCCGATTGGGATTAATTTATCTGTTATCTGTATAAAATACAATCTTTATAAAATCGTATATACTTTTAATATACCTAACTGTGAGTGTAAAAAATCAAACTGCTATAAATAATAATTTTAAGATATAGAAATGATGGCATATTACTTTATAAAAAATTGTACCAGTACTCGGCCCAAATCAGACAGATATCAAACACAATGTTTTGGGAAAACACTGAATGCAGTCTGATTAAACACCGTGAAAGTCAATGACCATCAACTGAGACGTGAGCCAAACTCTGTTAAGTTACGAAGTCAGAGCAAATGATGCGAAGGCGCCATTAATTTTTGTCGCGTCCCGGCAGATCGGAGCAGGCGACGCAACTAATGTAATTACACGGCAGCTGTAGGGTCGTGTCAGTCTTGGGCCACAAAAGACGAGCGATCGATCGCGGCGCGTTCGTGACTATTGTTCGCCGGAGCCGCGAATGCACCACCACCGTACATCTGTTTCGTTCCTTTTGCCTCGCCTTGCATAATGAAACCGGCCCATTGTGAGGAAAACATCCACAAAAGAACACGCACCTCGGCTCTGTATTTTATAAGAAAAAATAACAGGCCTCCGAGCCTAAAAGGTGGGCGTAGACCCAGTCGGAAATGAGAAAGTCGATGCAACTGTTATGACATACGCGGTTCGTTAAACGTTGTCGAAAATAAACAACGCTTCGCGCTTTAACAAAGCCAATCTTGACGTCAAACGCCGAAATGTGCTTTTTGTATCGAAGTGCTTCAATAAAACTATAAATAAAGTCATTATTTCTGTAGCAGTCTTTTGGGAAGAAGATGTTCGACGAAATGTTAATTGGTTTCTATGTAGCGCTAACCCCGGATTATAAAGACAGATATTTTACAAATTAACTGATACGGTGGATTTACGGGTAAACGAAAATTTGAAACCAATATTTGACAGGCGAATTCAGGTTTTATCAGACAAAATTAACGTTATTTAAGCCTCCTTACCACAAGATATGAGATAAATCTATTAAATAAGTATATTGTAACCGCTCAGAAGACCTTGTAGCCTCTCAGAGTTTGAACGCAGTAGTCGTATGCACCGGCTAAGTTGCATGTTTATTGTAAGGTAATTGCATCCGCGCGTTGGGAAACATTTGGCCGACATTGAGGTTTTGCCGTCGACACAACTGGTGTTCAATGTAAATACACTCCTTACCGCAGGATTATTACGGCTACAAGAATTGTATCAATAACGCCGTGTATTTTTTTGCAATACGTGTTCTTGAATAATTTTCAACGCAGTAATAATATGATCAGCAAATGAACATTAATTTATAAAAATATACAACAAAAAAATGCGATGGCTTTTATACGGATAAACGTTTTTAAATTAAAAACTATAAAAATATCAAGTGAACTCTTCATGTTATTATAAAATGAGTATTTTCGCTCGTGCCCGATACTCATTTGTGCGTAAAATTTTAATAACAACTTTATTCGCAATTTATAAGCAGCTATTCCCGGTGCCAATAGTTAAAAATCGTTTCACACGCGTTAAAATACCTTTTCGTCTCGAACGTTTCCTGCACTCAAAACTGCATTAACTCGCGCGCGGTAAGTACAATCTGACTAACTGAAATTTAGGGAGAAGGGGCTATCGTAAAAAGTGTACATTATAAACGCGGTGTGGGCCCGGAGACGGCTCAAATCGCCTCGCGGCGAGCGCTTGCGCCGACGCGCGATTAATCGCATTTAATGCCAGCTAAATGTTGCCCGACGGAAGCCGCGGTCCGCCGAATTGTGTTAGGGCTCCGGCTTGTGATTTGGTGACAGGCGCCCGAGTTAGCAGTTATATATAAAATTGTACCTACGTGTGACGTCATGCGCAATTTGAATCCGCTGTATCTTCGCCAATGTTTGTTGTCATATAAATGAAAAAATACTTGTTTTTTTTTTTTTTTTAAATAACTTACTGACGGACAATTTTTTTTTTTTCGTACGGATATCTTCATGTGTAATCAATCATGTAAGACATATCCTTATATTTAGAAGCAATCACGACCAAAATGCAGGGACAACTTTAATCTAATTTATGTCCTACCTACCTACCTACCTACTCGTAAAGTAGCAAGAAATATTCAATTTCGTAATTGGACTCTCAGACGCGTAACAAACGACGCTGGAGTACTGAGGGCCAGCCCTAGGGCTTCGCCGGTGCCTGGGCCTCCCTCGCGCGCATCAAAACTTTTTAACTAGGGTTACCATGTTTCTGATTTGTTATTGTTATAATCTTTATATAGAGAGTTATATAGAATTGTTAAATAGTAATAATTAAAATAGTTAATACATACGTATTAAATATGTTACGTATTATTAATGTATAAAATTTCGACTTTTGCATACCGTTACATTTAAATAGTGTGCACCTACTATACTTACTAACTAATAAGGTTAATAGGTAATAAAATATTATTAAAGCATATTCTTGTAAGACGTGAGGCAATCGTCCATGCTGCCCCATCTCAATCATAAACTGCCCCGGCCCCTCTATTAAATAATTCCACGCAGTAGAGTCGGTAACCCTACCCACGACAGCCCAATCGCTTCCCTCAGCATTATACGGATACCATTACCATAATAATTGCAGTTGTTTCGCGACTATCTAGTGAAGATTTATTAATATACCCCACTAAATTATTTGAAATTTCATTTATTAAAAAGACGAGCAATTTTATATAAAGTAAAAAAAATATGTGCTTATCAAATGCCCATACTAATAAGACTACGTCGTTCTTGCCTTCAAGTCCAAGTATCAATGTTTTATATTCCAAATACCAATATGAGAATCATAAAGTCCAAAGAATACACTATTATATTAATACGCCGAGCCGAACAAAAGAATAGTTTGCATGCTCATGCACCGATCAGTTCCAAGTGGAGCTGCTCTTAATTATCGACTAATTAATCTGGTCGTTATCGGCCATCTGCCTTTTTCATATTTGGGGCTGCGACCGACGACACAATATCAACTTTACATCCGAGGTATTACGTTACAAAATGCATCGCGGGGTCACTGCGGGGATTTATCCCGACAAAGCTATGATCCGGTGCTTCGATATAAAGCAGGTGCGACACTACATTGTTACGGTCATCGTTAACTCGACGACCGCTCGGATGCAGGCTCCGAATATTTACGCTAACATTTAATTAGGCAGCGATTTAAACTTCGCTCCTCTCCGCCATTCATGCGCGCCGGCGCGCGCAGCCCAACGCGCTTCAATAAGGCAATTAAACTGAAAGCAATAGCAAGTTACTGCTCATAAGATCGATAAATGCGAGCCACATCAACTTTACTGCTAACGTACAATTTTATTGCCGCAAGATATAAAAAGCAGTCAAGATTATGGAGGAGACGATGGAAATGTCATGGCGCATAACCATTTAGATAGCAATTTATGTAATTTTTAATGACCTGATAGTTTTAACGAACGGATAAACATGCGAGGGCTTTTGGAGTCGTATGTATTTTTTACGAGATCTAATCGGGTACAAATTGATCATGAAAGCATTTTTAAAATTTTGGTATCAATTAATACATTTTTAGCAAAGCTAATGTCAAACGTAAATATCAAGGCTATTAAAGTGTACTACCACTATCGATGGAACTTCAAACATTTACAGTGAAGGCTAAGTCCTTCTTCAGAGGTAAATCGAGTGAAGCTACGAGTGGCTGCGGAGTGCAGCCGGAGCCGCGGGCAAATCTTGTGATGCGGCGAGACGTCTCGAGTGTCGATGCTACCTGTGTTACCCTCCTCCATAATTAATGTTTCGCGTTTAGGGCTTCGAAGTTCCTCCGGCGTTCATTCCGCGCTGCTCTAATTAAAGAGACCGTTCAGACACAAATCTTTGCTAACCATTGCATTCAATGTTACGTTCTGTCAACACATTATCCTATCTTGATCGCTACTAAGGTTTCGGATCGCTGAATAGGCTCATTTAATCATTGTTGCACATCTGAGCAATTTATCAGATGCCTCGTTTTCACCTAATGTAAATTCATTCAGTTTTGTAAGATCAATCGGCAACTCTATGAATTACAAAACATTTTTTTCCGTAGATAGCGAGACTGGTCTGGAGATACTGCAAAGGACTTGGACAAATAGGAACTCGAGAAATGTTGTAATATCTCATATCTGGACTTGCATATAAAATACATTTAAGTTGAGAGTGAGCGCAATAACTGTTGCCCAAGTACGTTGGACATGTCCGAGGATGTGACAGTAAAAACTTCAAGCTTGCGCCGTGAATGCCATCTGCGGAGCTCGTCAAGACATGGGGAGCGATAAAAACGATCGCATCGCGCATGCGAATATCGTGTTACGACGCACTCATACCAATGGCGATGAGGATCCACTTACAATATGTGCTTATACGGCCGCGCTAGATATGCGAGCCGATACGCGGTGCTAAACGTGATAACAAACCGTCGCGTCGTCAGGACGGCCGCCGCTAACGCAAGCTCCGTATCTACGGCTGTTTACAGAGGCACGCGCCTTATGTCAATGACACGGACGCCGAAAATCATTACATAAGGTCCCGCTGCAAGGTCAATGTCGCGGCGAACAAAGATCGCGAAAGTGGTCCAACGTTACGTGGGCCCGCGCGGCTCACACGGATAATTGCGATGTAATCGGCGTAATCCATCCACGAGGCTGGTTTCCTTTTACGGAACGCAGCTTGCGGGCGCATAGAAGAAACAGCTGACCGCCGGCACGCGCCTCGAATGCATATTAATGTCGCACCCGCGGCAAAAACGCGAATAAAATCGAAATGTTACGATGAAATATCGAACCAGTTTTGAGTGCAGATGCCTCAATTATGCAATTGTCGTATGCGCGCTACGTAAATCAAACTCGACTTGTAATAATATATAATCGTTTTATTTCTTTGCCTTTGTATTTTGCCACCCGCCGCGTTCCCTGTTCTTACAATGTAAAACGTCTTCGTGAACTGCATGGCTTTTTCTGTTGTCATTTACCGAGTTTGACATATTCGTTTTTGTTAATCGGATTATTATACAACGTTATTATCAAAGTACCATTTCTATAAATAAGTACGATACAAAGCAATGAGGTGATCGTTTATCAAAGGAATAATGCAATTTTATACTCATGAAACAATACAATACTTCATTACAGAAGGAGGGCTGGATAATAGACATATTCCCACTCGACAAGTCTAACGGGGAGGCCTGTCGAACGGCGCGACGCGCTCATCGGAGGGATCTCATTGTCCTGTTCGTAAGTGGAGCCGTGACATTTGTCCCCCGCGGAGTCGCAGCTGTCCTTATCATTACGAATACACACAATAAAAACTAAAACTTAACTTTCTACGCCACAATTACACGTTTACACACAATATGTCCAGATCTTCCATTTACTAGTCGCCTACAAGTCAATTTGCATAACGCACGCGAATAATTTTGCGTTTTATCACTACAACATTTTCTCGACGACTTCTCAACATTCATATAAAATGCCGAGCGTTATGATTGTCTAACGAATCGCCGGTGCAAGTAAAGTCGACACAGCTGCTTAAGGCACACGTACACGATAAGTAATCATATATTGCTAATGGATATTAACTCGATAAACCGACGGGGCACTCAATGGGGGTTGGAAACGATCCAACGAAAGATAGTTTATGAGCACGCATAACAATCAGCGTACACAACCGGCGTTCTTCTGGAGGCGATTACGTAAATTACTGTATTCATTGCTTGAGGAATCACTTCCACAACGTATGCGCTACATTAACCCTTATTACCATTTCTTACGATATGTTTGATACACACAAATGGTGATAGGTCGTTATTGTTGGCAATGTTATATTAGCTGTTTGAAACTTCAGCTTAGGAATGCCTGGGGACACCAGGTTGTTAAGTAGTCCCTTATAGTTTCTTAATAGAAAACATGCAATTTTTCTAGAAAAAACTATGTAAAGCAGCAGGTGGTGCAAGGTCGATGACGTTAGACCTTTCTATGCTCTGTCGCGTGGCCTGACTTATGCACATGCTACACTGTGTTATTAATGTATTTCTAGTAACGCGGGCGCACGACGCAGGCTGTCAGCATCCAGCTTTTTATGAGCGGCATAAAACAGGCACTTTGTTCGAAACACGCTTTATTTAACGATTGCCAAGTTTTCTGGATGCATCACAGAAATATTCTGTGTGGTTACATCGCTCGGGCCGAAACAAAAGTAAATAGTTGGTAAACGAAATTATTACGTGCACACTTGCCGTGACAATGAGAATACGTAAATAACTTTTCATAGAAAAAAAAAGTTACAACAAGCGCGATACAAACGCGAATATGGAGGATGAGATAATTGTATTTTCAAATACATAATAAGACGAGTCATACGCTAGGAAGTGGATATAACAGCAAAATCAAATAGTCCTCGTTTTCATCTCGATAATTATATCAGCATACAAGTATCTGCGTAACGTAAAATTTCGAGGAAATATACGAGGTGTGTGAAATGTCAATGGAAATTCAACTACTCTAATAAATCTGAATTCACAATTCACTTTTGATGACAGTTTTAATTTACATATTATTATATATAAATTTATCGAATTTGTTTTTTGTTTTGTCTATAGCCCATAGCCTGTAAAATATTGGTTATTCTTCGACCGATAAATTCAGTAGAAAAGCTTTACGCTAAAGAGAGACGGAAGGACCTTAAAGCCGCATTGGTAAATTCGTCGAACAAGTGCCGTTCCAAACCGTTATATCGGCGAATAAAGTTTCACGTGCGGCTAACACCTAGAATTTTCCCAACAGCGCAACTGGCATGTCGCAAGGGTGCCATTAGCGGAACAGGTCCCGTAAGTTACCACGACATCGAGGACAATGCTTCCTAAACTGGCCTCAGCACCTGCCTTCGGAACGAGGGGCCCAAATTCCATTCGAAGGGTGCGCTTCGTTTGTTAAGCACCTCCTGTGTACGACTCCAAGAATGCAATTATAGAAAAAGCGAGTTAGACTTGGACAGAAATGGTATCGACGCAACTAACTATATAACATAATAGTAAGATATTCGTTGTATGTATTCTGACAAAATACCTAGTGTGCGGCCACGGATAAGGTCGATTCAATTCAAAATAAATTAAATTTTAAAGCAGGGTATTTAAAATTAAAATAAATTTATATAGTAAATAAATGTTATTTCGCCGTTACCCAGTTTGATAAAGTAAGATTTAACAAGTCAAAATGACAAAAGGGTATTTTAAAAATAATATACATTTTATTTGTCCGTCATCATACGCGTAGTATTCTCTTATCGGTCTAAATATAGTCTCGAGGTCGGCAGCATTGTGAGTGGTGAAATCGATTTTTGATTGCAGAAACTTCTCGTCGCAGTGAAGACCAAATTGGTGACCGACTATCTTACTGCGATCAGAAACTAGATTGACCAAAGCCGACTCGTCTGTAGTGTGCGCGTATATGGCTGTAGGTCCAGGGTACTTTTGCACGAAGATTGCAGTCGTTACGAAGGAATACAGCCATTCAAGCTGCTATATAGATAACGATGATGGTAATTACTACTAATCAAAATAGCAGCTATGAAGCTAGATACAAGAGAATCCTGATAGTAGGTAAAAAACTGAGATCTAGCTATCTCAGTTTTTTTACCAAAGGCGGAGTAGGTGTACTTAGATTTAATAAAAACACGAATATTCGCTACGGCTGCGTACGGCGAGCCCGTAATTATAAACTGGGCGAGTGAGGCGAGGTGTCGAGACTGTCGAGCTATCGCGATCGTATCGAAACATTCGCTTCGCGTTACCGGCGCGTATTTAAACTGGGAATTTAATAAAACGGTCAGCGGCGATGTCGCTGGCGATTTATCATGGCTGCGATGGGAGTATCGATACGAGCCCGATTGGTGATCCGATCGGAGCGGCGTTTTTAATATATTCATCGGTTTTTAATTTAAAAAAATCTGACGGAATTTAAATACTTAATGAAACATTTCGATAACTTGCGATACTGCTCGAGTGAGTTATACTATACTAATATAAATAGCAACAATTTGTGCAAATTAATAGTGGGTAATTATTGGTATAATTTTAAGCAAACGATACTTCAATTTAATAACCCAGGTGGCACAGAAAAATGCGATGTTTTTACATTATACAAAGTCACAAAAAAACTAGTTGATAAGTATCAGACAAACGAGCCAGACTACTAAATATGCCTACTTCAAAGTCTGACTACGAAAAACTTGTCTTCTTATTCATATACTGGTGTTTGATAAATTAATTATCTTAATAATATGCATAAAGATTGAAAAAAAATACGCAAAAGTGACACCGTATTCGACTAATATATCTCTACATAATATGCTCAAACAGTGCTTTATAAGAACGAAACACTCTTCACATCAACCGATTTACACCTACCTTCAAAATCAAAAATGGCCGTTACGAAACAAAAGAACATGGTAACTAGTCAATCGCAACGTGTCGCGAGGCACGAACAAAGTCAAATGTCATGCAATCCTACAGACGGAGTCCTCCCCGGGACACGGGACATCACGCAGCCGGATTACCATCCCATTTGGGCGGCGCCTCCCGAATTGGGTTTCAGGTGCCCATGAAATATTGATGCCGGCTTTACGGCTAAACCGAAACGCGAACACGTGTCACTTGCGCGAGTAAGTCTTTCACTGGCGGACGGCACTCGAACTTCCAAACAAGTTAAAAATCATGATTGATTAGATTCTGACCAACATCGACCGCCGAGAAAATGTCATCATAATATTTATCATTCAGAATATACCATATGAACTAAGTACAGGCATTTATACTTTACATCACCATCGGAAACTTCGTGGTTATTCTATACGACTTCTTTACACTAAGGACTTTTATAATGACGTTGTTAAATAAAATCAACAATAAGTATTTAACACTACACACTACTTTACTTTATTCATCTACCTGGTAGGTAATAAGATTTACTTAAAATAAAGGTTAAATGTGTTACTAGAATATATAGATAGAACTAGGTAGGTAGTTCTCGCTAAGACGAAAATAAGTACATATTCTAAATTACAACCTAAACTAAATTCTACGACGCTCTTCATTACCCGAATGGTGGTAGAATTGAATTGAGATCGACTTTGAACTAATACAGCAACAGTTACAATACCGACTTCTGATGAAGTCATAATTTGATGTGTTAATTGACTAAAAATAAACTGTGGCCTTTCATCCTTATCTACCGGAAATTCTGATTTTAATGAAATCATTACGTTTTCATTTATTAGTTTACTTGATATTTACAGTCAATTATTAAACATTCCAAAAATACTCTATAAAACTTTATAAATAAAATATTTTTGTCCTCAGCTGGCAATTCTACACTTAAGTAAGTACATATGTGTAAAAACAAAATACGCAAGTACATAAGAACTGAATGAATAGGGGACGGAAAGTTTGATAGCATCGTAAAGTTTCCGACTTGGAAACCTCCATCTTCAGTGCCGGAAAGCACCCCGATACCGTTAATGTAAAACGATTGAGTTCCACCAACTTCAGCGGACAAGAACTGTCAAGTCAGCCCAACAAATTACAATGAGCGTGAAGAGGCAAAATTAAACAATACTTATACCGGATAAACAAGGGACACCGGTAAAAAGCTGGACCATTAGTAGGAACCAAATACATATTCCCCTGTGGGGAACCTTTTACGGACTTTTTGTGTGCCACGATGAATATTAACAGCGGCGACATATTTGAGCTCCTTCCAACGATAATTTTGTCACATCATTAGTTTCAATAACCCATTGTTTTGTCGCAGACAGTTTCAAAGTGTAATAAAATATTTGACATAATAAATTATGTTAAACATTCGTATTTTGTATTTTTGAGTTATATACTAAATAAAGATTGCAATCTGGCTGATAGCCGTAAATAATAAGGGCAAGTATGGCGACGTCCAACGTTCGTCCCCACACACAATTCATTTGATCCGTTCGCTGACAAACAATCGATTGAAAGAAAAATACATTAACCGTAGTGTGACGTCCATTGTGAGAGCCCCTCGCACACGCCCCCCGTCCTAGGCGATTGCGTCGGAAGCAGCAGAAATGCAGGCTTACGAGCAATCTGCCATCGGAGGGCCCCCCGCCGTATCGTGTTGCCAGGATTAATTGGTGTTTACCCCTGGCCCCGGGCAAATATTCCCGAATTATATCACGCGAAATTGGCGACCGTTGTAATGCCAAATTAATAATACCCTACAACCGCACGAAAAGGTACAATCTTGTGGTTGAATTACGGGTACTGCCGAATAAAGCTGGCGGAACAGGTGTTTCTCTGTTAGGTTTTCCGTTACAAAATTCAATCAATTTAATTAACACATTATACCTTATAGTGATCCATAAGAATATTACGCTAGCTTTTTAAATTAAACGACGTTATTATTATTAAATCTGTTAGCTTCAGTTTGTGTTCTCACATATCCTAATAGCTAGTTTAATAGTCTTGATCAATCACATCAATCTTATAGTTGAGAGGTCGTTGACCGAAGAATAAACGAGATAGTTTTTTCAGTATGCAAATAATTGATACGCACAATTCATAAACTCGAGGCACCTTGCGCAAAATTAAAAACGATAATCAAATATTACTTTGAAAGCATCGAAAAACATCTGCGTATAATTAAAGAGGACAGATGTAATTGCCGAGACCATGAATTAGTATGTATTAGATGGGAATTCTTGTTATTAAGATTTAAAAGCAATTAATAAAGTGGACATTTGAATCGGTCACTAAATTCCAGTCGGCGGTGCGGGCCCAATACGAGGAATGCAATTGGACAATGCGACGGCGCCCATCTTGATAGATGGTATCCAATAAATAGTTGACTTAACTCTGCCGAGGAGCTACGGCTGTCTTCGAGCTCAGAGCTCGTAAAGATATTCTTTATTGCGTACGAAATTTACAGCGGCTGGCGTTAATAAAGACTATATCTCGCGAGCAACAATTACCTGGTGATTGCTCGTACGACCTCTCAGTAGAAAATTTTTCAAGGAAAATAGACAAACTTTAAAGGTATTGAAAAAGTTCAATTCTTGACGACTAGTATACATTGATGAAAGATAATCTGACAAACGTATGTCTACCACCTTACATCGTATCTTGAAACGAGGCTTGCCGTAATAAAATGTGATCAAATGTGAATATTGTTTGTATGTCTAGGCCGTCGACAAACCCATTGTCTAACAGCTATTTCCCGACGGGATGTTCCAACGTTATTCGGAAGCCATTATTCTCTATCTGTCGCTAGTATGCCAGACTAGGTACTGAATTGTGTAGTATAATGTATCGATATAAGTAACATTATGAACAGATGTCTACAAATGCACCAATGCAATTTGGAACAACACAAAAACACACGAGAAAAACTTACACCATTAGCGTTTTTTGTACATAATAACAATCACTATTGACCTTCAAGATCCTTCAATAAAACTGCATCCAGACGCTGATGTCATGAATTCGTGTAAGCGCCTTAGGCAACTAATGCAAGATTTATGCTTTGTAATTTAGATAATAACTAACTAACTAACTAACTAAACTTCACGCCACTTCCCTAGCGGGGTAGGCAGAGAGAACCGAACGCCATATGGCACGATCCTTACACACCTCACTCGCCTCTTCAACATTCATAATCCTTTTCATACAAGCTCTACGATTTTTATGACTCCTAACATCACCTTCTTTTAATACACGACCAATCTGGTCGTGGTAGGTGAGCCTGGGCCTTCCGCGGCTCCTACATCCTTCCACATTCGCATTGTATATCTGTTTAGTCAATCTTTCGTCATCCATTCTTTCCACATGTCCGAACCACCGGAGCATGCCTCTTCTTACCTTGACTCCGACGCTGTCCTTCAGACCAACTCTCTTTCTTACATCATCATTCCGAACGCAGTCTGTGAGCGATACACCGCAGATTTTCCGCAGCGCACGCATCTCGACCGCGTTTATTCTACTTTCATGCTCTTTCTGCCATACCCAACTCTCGCTTCCATATGTTAGCGTAGGAATCAGCACCGCATTGTGTATGGCGAGCTGGGCCTTCTGGCTTAAGATTTTGCTGCCTAAAAGTTTTCCTAACGCTCCATTCACCCTATTCCCTGCATTCACTCTTCTTTCTATATCAGCGGAGTACCTTCCATCTCTACTAAATGCAGATCCTAGATATACAATTTCATTCACCTGTTCCAGCACTACATCGTCAACCGTTATCCTTGTATCCGTTCTGGTTTCATCTCTTTCAAACACCATAATCTTTGTTTTCTTCGCATTCAAATGTAAGCCTCTCTCCTTGCAATCATCTTTCAATGTTGTGACTAGTTGCTGCAGATCCGATGCCGACTCTGCTAGAAGTACGGCATCGTCCGCGTAAAGCAGGCAGTTCACAACCAGGTCACCCATACGCACTCCAACATTCATAGATCTAATCCTCTGGAGACAATGGTCGAGATATAGGATAAACAGCAGAGCAGACAGCACGCATCCTTGTCTGACACCAATATTGACGTCAAACCAGGGTGACAGGCTGCCCTCCACTTGCACGCATGCCGTACATCCCACATAGGTGGACTGCGCAGCACGAAGCAATGCTCCATCAATCCCATATCTCGGCAATATGTCCCAAAGGTCCTTTCGTACAACCCTGTCAAAGGCCTTCTCCATATCCACAAAACCGCAAAAAACCCTCTGACTTTTGGCCAGATGCTTCTCCACGATGTTGCGAAGAGAGAAAACTTGATCCGTGCATCCTCTACCATTCCGGAAACCTCCCTGTGCCTCCCACAACATTCCATCAGACTATGAAGCAGTCCTTGGCCCATATGGAGACAAGAGAGTGAATGATGCTGGTAAGCAAATCTTGGAAGTATGTTTGGAACGGAACCTCCTTGTGGCAAACACTATTTTCCGTCATAAGGATATTCACACGTATACTTGGAGACGGAATGACCAAAAAAGTGTGATTGATTTGATTTTAGTCGATAGCCGCCTCCGCAATAGTATATTGGATACAAGAGCCTACAGAGGCCCTACTCTTGAAACAGACCACTACCTGGTAGTATGCCGGTTTGCTGGGCTTTTCAAGAAGTGGAGGCACTGGCGAGTGCGTACTCCATGCGGAGGCACTGAAAGGATAAGGAATGAAAAACTGGAAGATGAAAGTGTAAGGAGTGTGTATGTAGGCTTAGTCAATGAAAGACTTGCGAATGCGAGTCTTTCTGGCTTAGATGTTGATGATTGCTGGAACATTTTGAAAGAGAGCATGGTGGACAGTGCAAAAGAGGCATGTGGATGCGCAAGGAGACGTAGAACAATGAAAGGTGACGCATGGTGGGATGAGGAGGTCAAAGCCTCCGTAGCGAGAAAGAAGAAGGCCTGGCTTGATTATGTCTCATCTTTGCAAATGGATGAAAGTATGCTTGAGATGAAGAAAGAAATATACCGTTATTGCAAGAGTGAAACCAAAGCTTTAGTGAAAGAGAAGCGTGAAAGAGTAGCTATGAATGAAGAAAGGAGACTGACGAATAGTTTCGAGGCTAATTCCAAGCTCTTTTGGAGGGAGGTTAAGAGGTCTCGGGGATATTCATCGGCATCCGGAATGAGTAAGATTAAATCTAAAGCTGGTGACATTCTTGCAAACCCGAACGAGGTGTTAGAACGGTGGAGTGAATATTTTGGAGAAATGTATGAGTATGTCTCTGATGTTGGCACTGAGAGTAAGGCTATGTCTGATTCTGTGGTGCCAGCGTCTGATGAAGACATCACCATGAATGAGATTGAATGGTCGATACGAAGTCTGAAAAGTGGAAAGGCCGCGGGAATAGACAAGGTATCTGCGGAGATGATCAAGCTAGGTGGCGCTAGCGTCCAGGACGCTTTCTGGTTCTTGTGCAATCTATGCTGGAGAAACGGAAAGGTCCCAATGGACTGGAGACGGGCAGTTATCGTGCCTCTGTACAAGGGTGCTGGGTCACGTATGGACTGTGCCAGCCATAGAGCCATCAGTTTGATCAGCTTAGCAGCAAAGGTGTATGGCAAGATTATTGAGAGGAGAATGAGGGTGAAATCTGATGGAATGTTGTGGGAGGCACAGGGAGTAAGAGTTAAGGGATACTAATGAACGTCCATGCAAAATCGCCTACACTACATTTGCCCTAAAAGGCTTGCCACTATAAACATCGCTGAAATACGAGCTGGTACACTATAAATTGTAATCAGAATAACCTTTCAACGATAACGAACGTACCCTATGTACACTATGCATGTAGATTGTAGAAAGCAAATTAAAGTATACCTAATGTGAGTAAGTTGTTTTTCTCTCACAACAGCTAATTATTGTCAAACGATAAGCATCTTATTCTTTGTAAACAAAGAGAAAGGTTAAGTCAAGTCGACGTCGTAGCATCGTGACACAGGACAGCTGATACAAGTCAATTACGAGAATGTGAGCAGATAATAGATTTATATTGTTAGATAGAAGAAACTAGTCGTGCGACGAAAACATTTTCAGGCACCGCTCGTTAATAAAATGGTTTCGAATAATTGACGCGCATTCGGTGTCATTTATAAGATCAGAAAGCAGATAGTTTTATAAAAATATTTATATAAAACATTGCGGAATGTCAAAGGTGAAACAGTATGACAGCAGGCAGGTGTTTCAATAAGTGCAGCTGCAACTGCGAATCAGCAATAACAATGTCACCCATGTATATTCTATAAGTATGCAGTTTACAAGTAAAATACTCCATAAAATGATTTTCGAGACCGCAATTAAATACAACGTTTCCAATTACAACATGGTACCACAAAAACACCGGTTTGATTTTTGATCTTAAACAAAGGATACCTATGGCTTCTCAGAATGCGTGCAAATTGCTCTCGGAAATCGATGAGCCTTGAAAATTGGAGAACAATTCAGACTTGGGAATCGCTAGTATAAAATTGTTAAACTGCCTGAAACCAATGAATGGTTTTTTTGTCATTTTAGATGCTCAGACGTCATTTAATCCCGAGATGCCGTATACAATAGTGATACTGTTGTATGTGAAACCGCAAAAAAAGAATATTCTAGATTATTCGCGCGCTCGGCAACTAGTTCAGGTTAAATTTCAAAGCGGAACATTTCAAAGTGCCCAAGCACTGAACTCGCTGTGGGTTACTTAGCCCGTCCCGACGAAGCAACCGATAATTGCATTAGCGGGGAACCAGTTTCTTTCTGTCTCGCACACCCTTTGACTGCACTGATTCTTCTTGACAAGAACACGAGAGAATCTTTGTGTGGGCGTGAGATAGCGACCAATAATCATTAACATCCATTAGCCTATTGTTGAAGTAAAATTTTAGTACCGTGTCATGGTCTTTTATTAGAAATTAAATTGGCATTAATATTTGTGATTAACGAATTTGGAAACTACAAGGAAACCTTGTTTGCAATGATAATTCTAAATTATCCTGTACCTACATTAAATCAAAAATTTTGTCGTTCAGCTAACGTGAATCTAATTTAAAACTGGCATTTGTGTTTCCATTTATTTCTATGTTTAATTCTTTGAACTAAGTATGTGAGAATAGGTGTCGCGGATGATCGCTAGATCCAACAAAATAATCTAGGTCAGATAAAATTCATCAAGTAATCGCAAAGAGGACAGAACAGCAGTAGCTATAGTGTAGTGTATTAAGTTGGTATTTTCCAAGGCTGTTCACATTCCACATTCACCGAGGCTAGACTTGCGTGACCTGGCTCCGCTTGAAACGAGTACAATATAAAATCTCGATTAACGTAAAGCTGTGTTAGGTACCGTTAGCAACAGTGGTATCGACTATGTAGTTTAAAAATACTTGAGACATTAATAAGCGTTTACATTCAATGTATGTAAGAACTAACAATAATGTTTGTTAATTTATATAAGTATATATATTTACTTTTCTTGCTTGTTGTGTATAATTAATTAATTTATGAATTTAATTGTGTCAATTATGATAAACTTAGCCGTCACATCGTGAAACATCGTGTACAGGAATAAGAAGGTCTTGTATAGAATACGCAATTTCACATTTCTAGCGATTGGATTCAAAATGTCAATCGCACCAGAATACTCACAGGCTTTAAAAAGCAAAGAGTACGAGTAAGATGAAACGAATTACGACAAATAAATGACAGCTCCATGCTTTATACTCCTCAAACTGGTTTAGTGTGCGTTGTCTCCGCTCTTTACGACGGCACCGCACGCGTCAAGGCTCCGACAGTAAAAATATAAATAAACAATAATGAAAGTTGAACGACCAAGCGAGCTGATGAGTCAGATTTACCTGACCCGGCCCGGTGTACGGGCATCTGGTCATCACAAAGAGCGATCACTAAGTACTATTCGTCATCTCATATCCTAGTATGATTAAGTTTGTTTGGGTATAATTCCGCCAATAAGACATTGCAGTCACCGATGATGATGATGATTCGATGTGTTTATAGCAGCGTATTGAGCGAGGATTATTTAGTTTAGTTTCGGCTAGACATAAGCCGACAAGGGGGAAGCAAAACATTGTGTCCCGGTATTGTACCGCCTCTATTACAACTATAGATTATGTTCTAGATATCGTACAACAGAAACTTTCATATTTATTACATAAGTTGTAATGAACAAAAGTTAGTAAAAAGGATCCGAAATGCAGTTAAAACTATGCATACTTCGCAACAACTGGTGGAATGAACATTAGTCATTCATTGGTCAACAAACGAGAAATACATAGATTTTTTCTATAAAGGTATGAACAAAAAGTATAACGTATACCTAGTATAACAAAAGAACAAATTAAATAAAAATAAAATAATGTTTCCAAATTTAAAAATTATAGCAATCATTATCCGTTGCGCTGGGCGACAAAGAGATACATCGTCGGCTAAACGAAACAACCAAGATACCAGCTACTAAAGCAACCTACATTCAGCTCAAAACGTTCCTTGCAATCCAAAAGCAAATTTCACCGAGTGAATTTCCTTCGGCCGCAAGCCGGGGCACGGCGCATGCACGGCGAGGGCCAATGCGCCCGCGCACGCTTCTAATGACAGGGCCGCGGGGGCGGAGGGGGACCGGTCGCGCCCGCTCCGAGGTACGTACCCGTCTGCAGGGCGCTGTGTACTCAGCTGATGCGTATTATATTACTCTTTGTTGCACAAAAAACAATTTTTAAAAGTACTTAGTAATGGATTTATTATTTTCGTAAAGCAGCGTACATGCAGTTATGTAAATAACCTCAATGATAATTATGATACTTTTATTAATCAAGTATTATTAAACCGACACATTTTGTTTTATTTAAAGCCAGTTCGGATGTAAAAAAAAAGGCATTTACAGCTGATGGGGCTTTTAAATTTAAATGTACGCTACAGAGGTAAGACGTCGCATTTATAGAATGAAAAGATGCGTTGTGTATCATGAATTTGACGATTATCAATAGAACCCACCGGACTAGTTTAGCGAGAGGAGCACGAACGCGCGCAGGCAGCCGCTTACCGCAGCGCAGCCGGGAACCCGTTCGGTGTCCCCCGGCGCGCCCGGTTAGAAGTCCTAACTTTTTATTTTAGAGCTCACCCTTTGTGGCTTAGGTTCGCGTGAACGCCCTACTGCCGCCCGAGACCGGCTCGTTCCTTTTGTTACGTGCACACGTCAACTGTTCAACTTTCGCGTCAGTTATACAATGTTTTGCTATGTTCCAAAATGGTTCCATTATACTCATAAATATTGAAAAGCTGCGAACTGCCACAGATCATACGCTGTCCGATAAAATCTGGCTGCCATCGTTCCAAGGATTTGTTGGACATTTAATGTGCAGCTCTGCGGCATTTACATTCAGATTTCGAGACAGCTGTAGTAATTAGTGCCAAACAGTCATTCATATTCCCATTATATCCAACACTTCACTTGAAATGCAGTCCTTTCCTACAGTAGTTAATTCTGATGCACCAGAAATCAGTCTTTTGTCACCTTGGTATTTATTACAAGAAATTTTGGGATGTTTCCTCTGGGAAGACGAAATACTATCATGGTTGTTCCCTTAACAATTTCAGGATTTCGAATGATACGAAAGTAATTTATGAATATAGGTAGTAATATTAATAAAACTGTGGAGTTAGGACATTGAAAATATTTCAAAACAAAAATGCCTTGAAATCGTAATAAATCTGTAATCGTTTTCGTAATACCTACGTTTTCTTTATTTGTTTGCGCATCACGTGAAAACGGTTGAATAGATTTCAATGCGTACTTCCCTAGCAGGCGAAGGGAATCTTAGTTAGGTTATGGGTAAATAATATTTATAAATTGCTTATTTTATAATGAAATTAGGTCGACACTGACAAAGATAAAATACAAGTAGCAATTATCTTATCCTGTCGTAGGCTTAACAATAGGTCTGATAATGTGTGATCGTGATGACTTCTGATTAGATGTCATCGCACGGCACATCAATGAGCCAAAATAAACACGTGATTTATCATTGCTACTGTACTTTATTACACAAGTTAATTCAGAAACCGGTTGTTTCGTCGGCAATGAAAAATTAAATTTAAAGTCAATGTTTTGTAAAACAGTCAGAAATACGTTTTGTGAACTTTGAAGATTTAAAGACGACAGCGATTTTATTTTGAGAAATAGCACGAAGCCACGAAATATACAAAAGTGTCCTTGAGTGCGATTTAGTTCAATACCGAGCCTTATTTAATAAGGATGAAAAGAAATAATTTGTAGGTATTGACAGTAATTCGCTACAAGCTTAGCAGTAAATAAAAATATAAAGTGTTTGGTTATTACGCGGTATCTACTTAATTACTTGGAATAGGCTAGGAATTCTTGAGGGCTAGACTGGTTTTCTAGAATAAGTAAATAAATAATAATGCGTCTGCATGTATATATTTCTGATCGTCAAGCTATAATAGTTAGGTACAAATATATTATGCATTAATGCCTACTAAGATTTTTAAAAACCTCAGGACGTATTCGGCTTTGAACCAAAAAATCTTCAGGCCCTGACCTGGTACCAATTATCACCGCTCGGCCAATGAAGACTCATTTTTTATTTTTAATAATCTTCCATAATATCATTTTATCGTCATAGTTTTATGTTAGTTTCCCATAGTAACGGCTGGTGTAATAATACACAGGATTCCAAAAACTCGTGTCAAGTGCTATGTTATCATCAATTATTGGCTGAACCCTACGTGAGGCCCTTCTTATCAGAACTTATATCGCGAACACGAGTGGTTATATATATTTAAACTAGGTCACTTTAACCTACAAATTACTATATAATTAGTGAACGCTTCGTATATTAAAATATAAATAATTCTTAATTCCGTATTTTCCCCAGTCCCCATGAAAAAAAAAAGCCCCAGAAAAATCCGGAATCAGGATCTTTTGACCGTTCTAAAAAACGGTAATTTGTCGGAATTCCACAAAGGTTTCGTATCAATCGTGGAGTTTTCAAAATTAATGTCAAAATATTTTTTTCTTGTTTGGGAACTTCGTTCAGTGAAGGTTTGTTACTCTTTCCTCTGTTAAGTAACTCCATTAATGATTATAAAATTTTCGAAACACGGGTAATGGGTAAATTTCATTAAAAAACAACAAATAATATAAACGTATTATTACCGAGGAAGAGATGCATATTAAAGTGGGAGAAGGCGCGGGAAAAAGCTGGCAAACTGTAAGACACATTTTAATTATTGTTTACTATCCAGTTATTTGATGTGACCAAAATATATTTCTTTGCTATAAAATGCCTCATAAAATCAATGTTTATTCTAGTCTTTAAGGTTACTCACGTTATATTGTACTCAAAATAACAAGTTAAATCATTAAAATCATCAAAATACAAATTAAATCATTAAAATATAATCACTCAGTGTATTTAAACACACCCAAAAACAAATTTCATTTACAAAATAAGGACACGTCCTTGATCGTCCTTGATGATGACTGATAAGCTGTTAATTGCACAAACGAAACCAATACAATCCTCAATATGATTGCCATCTTATAGTACATACTTTCTTAAATATTGTTTTATATTTTATGTCACACAGTAAAATTATCAGTTTGGTTTAAAATAAAACTAAGTATTTGAATAATAATTTACTCGTAACACTGGTCAGGATCAGATTACATCAAAGGCAAAATGACGGTGGTAGCATGCCAAAGAGGGATGGAACGCAGCATGATGGGATTAAAGAAAGTTCAAAAGATAAACCACTCCTTGATAAGAAAGGAACCAAAAATTGTTGATGCACTTACACACATTAAGAAACTCAAATGGAAATGGGCGGGTCATATCGCAAGACTACAAGACAACAGATGGACATTCCAAGTGGCAACTTGGAAGAGTTTCTAAAAAGAAGGAGAGATCGACCTCAGTCGGTCACGATGGACTGACAATATAGTAGGAGTGGCAGGACTTAGCTGGGTTTGGAAGGCCCAAGACAGAAAGAGATGGCAGTATCTGGAAGAGGCCTTTACCTCATAAGGGTTCTGGAATGAAGAAACCATTGTTTTAGAGAATATTAAAAAAAATATATATAAGGCTTTTTTATTTTTATTTTATTTATTTATTTTATAGCAAAGGACACTTATAAAGGTTTTTTTTCATCATAGAAATATCATCAATATTTCCTAAAATATCATCATCATATATGGACATACTTTAAATATATCCTTATATTTAAAGTATGTCCATATACTAGGTACCTTATAATAAGCAAAGGAGGATTTTACCACTACATTCTTGCTTAAACACTCAAGCAATAGATATCGTACATGAATAGTAGTGACCCACATATAAGCACTTAGCGTTAGATAGTGTCTATCATATCATGCTTGCGGGGAACTTTTGTCACCATTCTGTTATAGGTATAGATATAATACGGACTACAAACTAATAACAATTACAATTTTAAAACAAAAGTGACTTAACTTTGAAATATCTAGGTATTATAATTCAAATTTGATGAGTAGGTAAAAGAATAAGAAAGTCTTGCTATCTACATTAGTAATGTGACAAATACACACAACACAAATAAAACAACAATTATTAATTCAGGTGATGCTATCATGGGAATCAAAGGTAAAGTCAAAATATTCTTTATTTATATACTTAGGTTTCAATGAAACACTTATAAATTGTCAAATACAGGTATTAAGCTATATGATTCTACCACCGGTTCAGAATGTTGTATCTACCAAGAAGAATACGGCAAGAAACTCGGTAGTTACTCTTTTCAATTATGAATGTGTCATGAATAGAAGCCATAAACTGAAAAAATTTCCTCTTTGAAGGAAAATATCTACTATTGAACCTTATTCAACGGTGATAGGGGAGAATTTTTCAACATGCTAAGCTCGATAAGGTAATATACAAACCAGCAAGTTTTAAGTCAAAATAATTTTCTTATATTTTTTCTTATACCTACAGTATTATCAATACTTATTTATTATTTTATTGTCTTAATGTAACATACTGTGTGTAAAAGTTGAAGGTCATAGTTTGTTTTATAATCAATGATCTGGAACCAGGCCGCATTCTACATGCAAACCTGAATTTCTTTTAATGATTCACACATTCTAGGTATCACTCACATATCAGTTTATAAATATAGTCACGCAGGTTGCTTGGTTGCTGTTTAAATTTTGATAAAAACATGTTACGTAATTAAGTATGAATAATGTCCTGAGTATGTAGCTTTATTAAATTTTTTATCATATCAAAAGAACAACGTCTTTTGATAATGACCAACATTGATAGTGGCACTGATTCTAGTCCAAGTTCAATGATTCTACATTAGGTAAAGAAGATAGCAAAATGATGTAAAATTTGATTACCTACATCATATTTAAATTTGGAATCAAATATGGTTTATTGAATCTTACAAGGAAAGTTGGGAAGACTTTTACAACGAAGTCAGTATATTTAGACTAGCAAGACTTGGCACAACATTAAACAATAACACGACATTGGATAGTGTCTCAGTCACGGGTCATTTACACATATATTGTTAAAAAATAAAAAGTTATTGAGAAGTTAACAAGGTAGTACCTACTAAGAATATGTAACTACCTCAAATCTTTACCAGCTTTTATTCTATTTTTGTTCAGAGTCACTCATGTACATATTGCATGCATTTCCACAGGAAATGCAATTAAAAAATAAGGTGTTATGACATCATCATAGAAGTGCAAGATGCCTTTGGCTCCCTCATTTCTAGACACTCAGCTGTTACTTTTATTTATTTAAGTGTGTAACATCTACGAAACTGCCTAATTTGATTAAAGAATCTGCAGATGTCATTGACCTGGGAATGTCACTTGATGCAACTCAGAATTCTTACCAGAGTTGACACTGTGATAGATACTTTTTAATTGAGTTATTTTAAAGGTAGATGTGGTGTGAATACAGTAGAAGAAAATTTACAACAGTTAGTGTTGATGATTAAAGTATGTAAATACGTTTGACGACAATGGTTACACGTGCGGCCAAATTGCTATCTTATTACGTAGATACCCATGTCTTTAGGTAGATAACGTGTATGTTTTCTACAATTCCCTCTGACATAAGAGTTGCCGTGTGGATTATGCTAGCTAGTGCGGCGTATACGTTATTGTAACTTCCCCCCAGCCCAAGTAATGGGAGCAACCTGTCTGCGATCTATCTCCTCATTCCAGCACAATTTGTTACTATTACGAGCACGACTCCGGCGATTATTTAACAAGTCAAATGCTGAGCGACGCGCCGCGCACCCAGCGGACTATTCCGAGGGCATTCAACCGCACCACCACGACCTAGCAACACCACGGTTTTCACAGTGGCCATGACATCGAAACAACAGCCTCCGGTTACTGGAGCATTGACTCTTTCGACGCCGCCAAAACCGCGACTTGCATTTCACGTATTTACTAACAGAAAGCTGCACACGCTCACCTGTCAGAAGATTCCGAACTGTCGTATCTGTCGAAGCATCTCTTCTTCCTGTCGTCGCCGTCTTCACCGTCTGCCGCGCGCGATTTTCGGGAATTCGTTGTGACGACCGCCGTCGAACGATTGGCGGCCACGCCGCGCGTATCACTATTCTCACACGAATCACTCGTTTCTAGTTCGGTGTAGAACGATAACTTCACTCTATCGCCGTCAAATGTTTCGCCACTACACTTTTTTGTGTCACCATGTCCTGGACCGGCCGCGGAAAAAGTTAAACCGTTCATTTGTTTCGGGCCGGTGCGGTCCTCAGGCGACCCATCCGCCATCTTTGAGCGCACGAGTGTTTTGTAGATAGTTTCGGCGCGGCTCCGCAGGCGACAGGGGCGCTGTAGTCGCGCGTTGCAGACGCGGGGCGCGGCGGGCGGGGTGTGACGTCACGGCGGCTGCGCGGCCGCGGGGGCAGAGCGCGGTGACGTAACGCCCCGCCCCGTGCATGTGCAGGGGCGCTGTCATTGGCCGCGAGTTACGCAACGCGCAAGCCTATTCAAATAGCCGCGGAAGAAGGGAGCGTAGGGCCACTGCGATAGGGACAAGCCCGTCCCAACCCTAAACGTAACAAATAATGCAGCGTAATGACCGTGCAGCGCACGCACACACGCACCATTCGTCCACGCTCCTCCGGCCGGCGAACAAGTGCATATAAATTAATGATATGTTAACCCTGTAATTTTTTCGTACTGTAATTAATAATTTGTCATAAAGTACTAGTAAGTAACTTTTGCTTTAATGAGCACTTAATACTAGCAAAGCCTACTTGAATAAATTCCTGAAATAAAATGATTCTTTCCATGAAATACAAGTGATTCCCTATTGAAAATTATAATGACAAAAGTAGATATACTTATGTAAAATTGCATTGCATTACATTAAGTTATGTATCACAAAAGAGTCAAAACTTATGTAGATTAATAAGTGAACATTTAATTACAAGAGCAAAATAAATAGCAGAATATTTCCAAAAAAAAAATGAAAATTAAATATTATTTTAAGTACCTTTCTCTGGATCAATAACATCTATTATGTTGAAATTATAGCTGTACCTTGATATTGTGATAACGACTTGTCCAGAAGCGTAGCTAGGTCAACATGAGCCTAGTATCAAATGTGGCTACCGGCTCTTTTCGTCCTTTATTGTGTTGTCATGTTATGAAAAACATCTGCAATTTTTTTCTTACTAATGTGTTGGGGCCCGTATCATTGATTCGGCTGAATTGGCTTTAGCTATGCCCCTGGACTTATCTCTTTTGCCCAGATTTCCAATAAGATCAGCCAAGCAATAAGCACCCTGGGTTACTATCAAAATTAAGAAATGATAATAGAATTCGCCTTGTCATTGATAGAAAAAAAATTTCATAGTATTTTTTTTTAGTCAAGGTGTTTATTTTACTTCAATCAAATCAAACGTTTTTTAATATTCGCGGTTTGAGTTACATGAATTCTTAACGAAATCTTAACAAATTACAGAAAAAAACTTTATCAATGAAGTTTCCTCGCCAAATTGCCATTAGTCTGAAAAATGCTATTAAAAAAAAAACATTACGAATGGATAACCTATCTAATTATTTCCAATAAACCTGACGAGGATAGACTGTACTTTACTAAAATATCCACCATTAAATCTTACGGGCATATCATTAAAACTACTTTTTCACAATTTTACATCTAACGCAACCCAGTTCTTTTTTTGGCTGATTGTGGTGACTCAGCCTACCCCTTCGGGTATTATGGGCGTGTTGTTATGTGTATCTTTTATCTACCTATGTAAATTAATAATATTGATCAATCTAAAAAAAATACTTGATATAAACCTCAGTGTATGTACCTATATGAGATTTTTAAATAAAAAAAAAAAGAAATCCGTCTATAATTGACGGAAAAATCGGTGAACATACATAAAAAAATATATATTATACCTACATACAGACGAATTGAGAACCTCCTCCTTTTTTGAAGTCGGTTAAAAATAATACAAAATCACTTTATGACCTAATTCAATGTCATACCGATATAGTCGTCCCGAGACTATAAAAAATCATAACATTACTTATATAAAAAACGCACATATTTTTTTAAAATAATGTAGATAAATGGGTCACGATAAAAGGCTATTGACGTTAATTGAGTAAGTACCTAGGCACTCATTTTTACTTAATGTTCATCAAACTATAGCATGAAACTATTTAAGTTTCAAAGTATATTTTATTGAATAATATCATAACCATATCGTTGGTAACTATTACACATTTCTATTCAAAACTATATACATATATAGGTAAGTACATCAAACTCTTACTATCTCAGTACTAAAACGTTATCACTTAATTTTTATCACAATTGGCCGCCTCTAATGTCTGGCCGCCCTAGGCCAGGGCCTACTGGGCCTTAGGGTAAATCCGCCAATGCCACTCTACTGCCCCTTTACCCGACTGGCTAGAAGGGTTTAATAACTTTGTTTACACAATTTAGTATATGAGAGACCGAAAAACAAATATTTTTAAGGTCGGAATTCCAAACTTCAAGAAGAGGCAATATCATATCCCTCAGTGGCCCAATTTATAAAGTATCGCCACCTAACGTAACGCCATCTAGGGACAAAGTTGATTCCGGTTTGCCCTGCCACCTAGCAGACACTCGTGAGAAACAGATAGCTCAGGCACTGTGTAAGTTTTGCCGTTTGTTTTGTAATACTCACTTTGCCTGCAGCAGGCGCGCTACTTTGTAGATAAATAAATGTCCATTGCTTGCACAAATGTGTGACTATCACAGCCTCAGGGATCAGACCCTTTAATATAATTGTACTTCTGCTATACGAATCTTCTACTCATAAGACCGTGATTATAACATTTTATTTGTTTGCTTCACTTTTTTGTAATAGGGGTTCATCCAAAAGTAGATATATTAATAATGAAGTGCGCGTTTGTAGTGTTAAAAGACAAATTTGTAACGACAAATGAAAGTACGTAGATATACTATCTAGAGGCACTTATAAAAAAAGGCTTTTTGTTTTTTTTTCATAGCCGACAGCCGCACCGGAAGATTTTCTAAATAAAAGAGAGCCTCCTTTAAAAAATCTTCCGGTGCGGCTGTGCGTGTTGAGCCGCAAAACCGTAGCAAAAGACGTGCGAGCGATACAGTTGTGCGGGCCAACACGCTTGTGTGTTTGGGAAGTCGAGACGGCTGTGCGGCGACCCACGCCTGGCGTGTTACAAGTATTCCATACGACAGTGCGGACCAACACAGGCCCTGTGTTTAGTGGTTTATCATTATTTGGCGTCTTGACTATCTTATTCTATGTGTTTATAAAATAAACAATTAACCTAAACATCATAATCTTATTAAGATTATTGTAGGATCATAGTCCAATCGCTAGAAGATACTCTACGACCAATTACTTGGAAATTGTACATAACACTTAAACTGTCACGTCAGCCAATATGGCTGACACTTACCAATAAAATTAGGCCGTGTCAGCCATATGTGGCTGACGGTATATTGGTTGTTTCCAATGTAAAATTTAGAGTCGTCAGCCACGTTTTCATTCTCTTCTATGTAGAATGGCTGACAAGGCCTTATAGAACTTAGCTGGATGATTGAAAACAAAAAAAAATATGTTAGAAGTTAAAACAATTTTGTAAATAAAACGAATAGATTGTGTTTTAATAGCTTTTATTCATACTACTTAAAGAATTACCTAGAATACTTTTAGAGCAAAATGAGCGCGGCACGCGCGCGCGTAATTTCAAATAAATTGGCTGACGCGGCGTCAACGCATTTTTTTTGCAATGGCGTCGCGACAACCTTATGTGGCGGACAGTATTATCTTTTTATTTTATTTTACTCTAAAGTGTGTAAAATATGTAAATATTATGATTGTACGTTATTCATAATCCCAGTCTATATTTCAGAAGAAAAAAAATGCATTTGATTAATTTGTTAATAAGGCATTATTTGTGATAAGGACTGGAGCATGAATAAAATCGAATTACTTAATTAGGCGGAGCTTTCAATTAAAACATGGAGCTTTAGAATTTCACAGACGGATAGACTCGCAAAGGATTTAGGTAAAATAAAAAAAAATATACACAATCATAAATAAAATATATTTCTTTTAAAGACAATACAAAATTAATAATTTAATAAACATTATTAGTATAAAATAAAATGGAAACATTGAAAGGAAAATCAATTATATTAACCTGATTAATAGTCGTGTCATGTTCACTAAATCTATTACATTTAGATATCGGGCGATCATGTTTATTTCACAAGTTTGAAAGGTATGGTATGGTATGGAATGGAAAGTTGCACATAGAATGTCAGATTTGTACTTTAAAGTTGAAATTAATTAAAATTCACTTAACTTACCGTTTAGTACATATTAGAACAACACAGTGTATTACGAACAACCGAAAATATATTCAATCACACTCATTAAATTAATTAAAACAAAACTGCCGACACAGTCAAATGTTAACACATGATTCATAAATGGACGTATTACGAATATAAAAAATCATATATGTGACCGATTTACAAACATTATTTATGAGTACATCAATAGGGTATATAATTGGCAAGCATCATTTTAAAACATTATGTCAAAATTGAAAAATTACCTCATAATATAAATATTTTTACACTACAGTCCAAGGAAACTCAGATACATCACCTTATTTCTCATTATGTATGAATAAATTAATTCTTTGCAAAACATTTAAGCTGTAAAAAAATTATAAGAAATAATACATATAAGATTCGAATAATAACCTTAATTTATGATCCAAATAACCATAATTCACATTCACATATCACTTTTTCATATTGATATTTAAATTCTAACTCAGCACCTTATTCTTAAGAAACTTAATAACAAATTATTATATTAATTTGATCGATTTAAATATTAAAAATACTAACACTTATTGAAAAACAGTATGCTATTGTTTAAATAAATAGGAGATACATATATAATCTCATAAAAATAACGAGGCAGTTTAAAGAATCACTAAAATTGTTGAACTTAATGGCTAAAAATTTGTTTCTGGTGGTAGGTTTACGCACAGACTCTGTTCTCTTCTCATCAGTTTACTTACCAAGTCGATTCTAATAAAAACGGCATTTGGAAGCCTAATCAGAGAATCTTTCATGTAAAGTTTACAAGGATATAATTATCTAAGGAAATATATATATATCTATCTAAGGAACCAATTTGTTAATACATATCATTCAAATATTTATAATGTTTCTACTATTACTTAAAAACATACGTCAATATAGTCTTGAATGTTTTAAAGGAACTTTTGCTCATATAAACATATTAAAGAGTGTTGCAGGCTATAAACAAAGTACAATTCAAATTATATTATTAATAGATATTTTTCGTCTTAAAAATAAATTATATTCTTTATTAGATTTTCAATCCATAATTCATATACATAATTATGTAGATTAACCTTATTCGTAAAAGCAAGGTACAAGCAACAAGTGGCTTGACATTCGATGCGCGTTGCATAAGTGAAGTTTTTATATAATTAATCAAAAATACATGTTATCAATTGATCCCCAACGAATCCAACATAAATTTTGGTAAAAGTTTTAACAGTACTAATCAATAGATGCCTTATATACGGGGTTATTTAAAATAAATTGTGCAGAGTTTAGTTGCTATTTTCTATGTTGATTCTAGTTAATTACATTGCTTGTACCAAGTGGTATACGTCCTTCAACCAATTTTCCGTTCGAACTAATACACACACAGTCACATAACATCATTCTACCGAAGAACGCGGGTTGGTAGTTTCTAACATCGTATGCGAGTCTGTATAGAGACCACATACCACATTATCAAATGTATTCTAAGATCCTAATTAGAAGCGATTTTCGTAATTCAAAATTGAAACAAATGTATACCCAATTATAAAATAAGTACAATTTGTCGATTCCTTTGCACCTAATAAATAAATAAATGAAATACTAAATAAATATATTATATATTTAATACTGTATTACTGAATTCTGGGATAAATTTCATACAAAACGACGTTTACCTCCTACTTACGTTACGAGATAAAAGTTCGCATCTACTTAGATGGGAAAAGAATGCTTCTAATTAGGATTTACCATTGAGAGTGCGTCTGCGCACGGAAGGCGTTATATCCTCGTGAGAATCGTGTTACGTCCAGAGGGTCGATATCATGCCCTCCATGGAGGTGTTTCTCAGCGTAAGGGCCTCGTTGCTGAGGCACTCAAGACGTAGAAATTTGGCGCCAGAAGAAGGCTTCTTATTTTCTACTATTAAGAATGCGTCTACGCATGGGAGCCGTACCTAACCTACGTACATAGGTACTTGTGAGAACCACCTTACAACTCATCCTTAAAATGTTCCTTATGTCCAAAGGGCAGTCGGCATCATGCCCTCCATGGAGGTGTTCCTGGGCGTAAGGGTCTCGTTACAGAGGAACTCAAGAGGCAGGTCGACGAGGTGGCCGCGGATCAGGTCGATCTTCCTGTTGGCGAGCGCGCGGTCCTTGTGCCACAGGTTGGGACAGTTCTCCTCTTGGTACTTCTTCAGCTCGGCGAACGTGTGGACTGCGTCTGTTGGGAGGCAGTGGAACACCTGGAAAGAAAGTTTTCATTTTATAAGAGGGTAACTTTATGTACTACTTTTTCAAAAACCCATTTTTTTTATTTACCGCGCAATTTTTTTTTCTATCATTAGAACCTTAACTTGACTATAACAAACACAACTAAAGGAATTAGCGAAATCGTTCTCAGCTGTTCTCAAGATTTGCGCCTAGCAACACATTCAGCGATTCATTTTTATATTACAGATTACTAATTTTAGTATGTAGCCCTCGAATCCTTGCAACGTATGTTCGGACAGATGTTATTTTAGTTTCGGAAAAATATTTATGACTTGGTTCTTATATCTGTATTAATTCCATAATTATTAAGCGGAGGACCTCTAAAAGATGATTCCTAACGGAATTTGTGGAAATCACAGAAATGTTACACCGTTGAGACAATCTGGCTTTATAGACCACCAGAGATTATCCGAGACTAATAATCATCGACATCATCAATCAAAAGAAGAACGTTAAAGGTTGAGGTGTTAAACAGTAAGTAGCAAATTTCTTTCACTCACCTCTTCATAAACATCAGTGTTAAGCTTCGACGTGGCCTTCCACAGGTTCCTGTAGAAGCGGTCGTCGCAGCAGTCGTCTATGCTAAGCTCGTCGCGCAGGTCCTCTTCCAGCAGGCCCAGGTGCTCGCGGAACAGGCGCTTGCGCAGCGCGCCCGCCACGCGCCCGCACGGGAACGCCTCGCCGTTCATCGTGCCTTCCGTGAATTGCTCGTCCTGGTTACAAATGCGGTAAAATTGTATTTTATTGTAATGTAGGTAATGTAGTAGGTAGGTAAAAGGAATTGATAAGAATTTAACTTTAAGATCCATATTGTATGACGGAATTCCTGACGGACGATGGTAATGTTTTTTCTTTATTTCATAGCACCAAAGCGGCAGACAAGTATACGGTATACTCATTCTGACTGTGAAACTGTTGCACAAAGACACATGAAACACTAGAATTAATGTTTGTTGTATATGTAGCATCAGCTTGGGGTCAAGCTAGAGTGGACCCAACTGCGATAGAGTGAGAGTAGCTATTCGCATGTCGGTCTCACCTGCAGCAAGACGGCGATCTCCGAGTCGCGCGTGCCGATCATGGAGCGGTCGTTGATGTTGGCGCTAGTGCCGATGATGGTCTTGTCGTCCACGATCAGCAGCTTGGAGTGCACGTACAGAGTGGAGTACGTACTTGGAGTGCACAGCTTTATGTGTGACGCGTCAAGCTACTATGAGCTTTATTGAGTTAGTGTGAGAGTCGCTATTTGCGTGACGGCCTCACCTGCAGCAAGACGGCGATCTCCGAGTCACGCGTGCCGATCATGGAGCGGTCGTTGATGTTGGCGCTAGTGCCGATGATGGTCTTGTCGTCCACGATCAGCAGCTTGGAGTGCACGTACAGAGTGGAGTACGTACTTGGAGTGCACAGCTTTATGTGTGACGCGTCAAGCTACTATGAGCTTTATTGAGTTAGTGTGAGAGTCGCTATTTGCGTGACGGCCTCACCTGCAGCAAGACGGCGATCTCCGAGTCACGCGTGCCGATCATGGAGCGGTCGTTGATGTTGGCGCTACCGCAGATGATAGTCTTGTCGTCCACAATCAGCAGCTTTGAGTGCACGTACACCAGCTCGGTGATGGGCTCGTCGTCCAGTATCGAGTGCGTACGCAGTCCGTGGAACGTGATGTATTCTGATGGGTCTTGGATGCCGGCGTCGTACAAACGGGTGATGATGGCGTCGCGACTCCTGTGCGGAACATATTTCGATTATAATCTAAGTGTAGGTATTTATTATATATGAATATGTTAGTAAGCAGGATCTATGTCTTTTAACTACTTTCAGCTTAAAACGAAAGTGGCAAATTCGTCGCCTACATATTCACAAACCCAATACACCATTAGGCAAGGAATACAGTTGGCACATTATTTTTAAGTGTAAGGTTAGCCTAAGACACGGACAGCAACGGCTTCACGTCCAGCACGCACAGCCGCCTCTGCCGGGTGCGGCTGTGCGCAGACGCTGCAGCAGCGAGCGGACCTGCAGATGCTGTGGTAGTTCCAGTGCGTGACGGCGTGCAGCGAGGTGCCGGAGGGCGCGCCCACCTCGCCCTCGAAGCCGGGCAGCAGCGGCATCACCACCAGCACGCGGAACCGCTTCTTGTCGCGGTGCGCGCGCATGATGCGGTTGAACAGCGCCTCGCCGATCTGAGAACACATTGTGCATACTATTAAAAAGTCTCGGAAACCATACATATAGTGTCCATAATAATGCATTTTAAATGGGCGGCCAAATAAAAATCAGTTAATCATATTCGTACTAAATCGGAATATGTAGTGAGAGCAACTTTTGGAACTCTTAAGGATAGGAGTTACTGTATCATGGGCGGATCCAGGTCATTCAACCTGGATTCGTTCTAGGTCGACTATTGACTAGCGAATACCGCTTCAGGATTAGCTATGTGGCACTCTGCCGCAATAAATTTCTTGATTAACTATATGACTCCCTTGATTTGAAAGCTGGATCTGCCCTTATCTTATATGATCAGCTCGCCACGCTCCGGGGGACCAGCGAGAGTGAAGGGGAGACAGTACACCAGCCTTACCTGGTTCCTGACGGTGGGCCGCGAGAGCGTGATGAAGAACTGGTTCTCGATATAGACGTAGTGCTGCGCGCGCGTGATGGCGTCCACGTATGCCTCGTGGATACTCTGTTCCACCGTGTCCGGATCCAGGAAGCCGCATGACCAGCTCGACACGCTCCGGAGGACCTACCAGAGGTGTTCATTTTAACGACTTTGTTGACGTTGAAAAGAATGTCAGCAAAACTTTGGTACACATATGCCTTAAAGCAGGCAGAACGTGTGTGAACGAATGTGTTAAACTAAGTATACTAAGCAAAAGGTAAGTCTCAGAATGATTAAAGGTGTTTTTAACTCAAAAAAATTTATCGGTAATTTGGGAATATCAAAGCCAGTGAAGCCACATTTTATTTCTACTAATTCCTAATCGATTATGAACCAAAGCCAAGTACGAACTAAACTGAACGATAAAGTAACTCACTTGTCAAAATGAGAAGACCTGTCAATATTTTACTAACGACATCGTTAACACTCTAAGATCATTCGTATTGTAGATTTCCGTACTGATATTTGGTACCTTATTGTCCTAATATAAGCTCAGTATACTAAACAACATACCTGACAGGATACGTTGGTGATGTCAATCTTGAGAAGTTCCTCTAAGCCTTGTAGCCGATGGATAGAAGAGTAAGATTTCGGCACTAAGTACGGATAGTTTGAGTTTTGCCTGTAACAAACGCAAAAAGTATTTAATCAAAGTTATACATAGAAGATATTTATGCGAAAAAATATGTCAATATCATACAGAAACAATAGCTCCAAGTTTAGCAACGTGGTTTATTGAAATAATACCTTTAAGTAGGACAGACAATTAATCGCAAAATTAAATATAATATTGTTTTAAACCGTTAAATGGTTAGACACGCTGTGACGTCATAACATGTGCCTACTTTCATATGTCTTCGTAAAGCTGTTTCCGTACCTAGCCTTCTCCAGTTTGATGGCATTCCACCGCTGTATGAAGTGCCGCGAGATGTCTCTGGCGGCGGCGCCTTGCACCACCACCCCCACGTCGTGCCAAGGCATTCTCGGCGTTGTGTTTCTGTCCACTAGGTCTGAAATACAAATGGAGGATGGTTTAAATTATAAAAGTGCAAGGTAACGCTTCTCCTTAAATACTAAAAACAAGTTTTGTTTTTGCATCGTAATATTTAACATCATGACAAAAAATAATTGAATGTTGTTCATGTCTGTCAGTATGAAGTAATTCATTAATTATTAATTCGTCTCCTTCATAGGCAGGTGCATACTATAACCATAAATCATAATACAAGTAATTATATATAATATAATAATTTTTAAACTAGGAAATTGATGTATTGATCAATAATTTTCTACTCATCTCTATTCGTTTACTACTTAATTACTTCACCATAAATTTCAAGTCAATTAAAACGAAAAGAATTACAACTTACCCACAAACGGCAGATCTAAATTGTTAAAGTCTTTAACGATGAAGTTCACATAGTCCTTCCCAATCCACAGCTTCGAGTTCCCCTCCAAGCCTTCTAACACATCCTTGGTCGTCTCCGTGATCACCCTCCCTTCCACAACTTGAGCCAACGGCGTAGGTTGACTGACAATTCTACTAACAGTACTAGGCAGCGCATCGGTGAGTAGAATTTGGTCAGTAGACAAAGCGTACTTGACAGCTTTTTTCCTTTCAGAGTCATCAAACTTCTGCTCATTCCTCTCCTCCTCATACGGAGGGTAGATGATGCTGATGATATCCTTCCCTCTATCCGTGATCTTGTTGAGGACATTCCGCTTCTGCACTTCGGGAGTATCGAACGCGGAGAGGTCTTGAGTTTGGCCAGTGGAGTTGATGAGCAGCTGGTCTCCCGGCTCCAAGACGGGTAGCTGGGGAGCGGGCACATTTTCAGTCTCGCCGACGTCATTTGTTGACCCGTTTGGCGTATCAGATGGATTTTCCATCGGGATCACACTGCGAAAGAGGAAAGTATATTTGTCAATGTTGATAATGGGCATATTCAAAATCATAATCAAAACCATAATTTGATTAAAATAACACATTTGAGATATTAATACAATAATTAGTTGGCTGGATTTATAATTTTAATTTGTATTTATAAATTAAATAAATATTGTTTCTAAATAAATAGAGTCTACATACAACCTGATAAATTGATATAAGCTTATTACAGTGTCCAGACACGGTGTATTGATATTGTAAAGCTTATTGTTTTGCAATAGAGCTTACTGTCGATTGAGCTATTTCACATACATCGGTATTAATTCAGTAATAAACGCTTCTAGCGTATCAGGGTCACTTTTAAAAATATTGATACTCACTCATTTAACCCAATGACGATGTCCTTGGAACTCTTGGCCAGCTCGATGGCAGCCTCGATACCGTTCCCGTATGGCAGGTATATCCCACCGCCAGGAGAACTGGAGGTTTTCTTTTTTGTTTTCACAGACGTTTTAGGCTGCGCGATATTGCCTAAGTCTGTAAGCCTGTGGAATGTTAAACCAATTAATTGAGAGCCTGTTTCTGAGTTAAGCAACCACGTGTTGCAGTAGTGAAGTTAATTTAGTTAGTTAGTTTAGTAAGTGTTGCTGTACAAGCCGTTTTCTTTATCTATCAATATTATGATGATACGTACTGGGATGTTGTGTAGAGACTGGGCAGGCGACGCAAGTACTGTCGCAACACAGTAATAGTCGTTTGCTTGGTATACGAGTCTCTAAGCATGATCATGCTTTCTAATAGAAATAGGCAATACAATACAAAGTGCGACATATTACTGGACCCACTTTTCTTTTGGTAGGGCACAAATTGATGTGATGGATTAAGATCGGCTTTCACAGCAAGTAGTCTACTTTCATATAAAGTATCTTACGGATAGTAATGTATACAAAACGAAAGAAAGTATATAGGGCAAAATATTTTGACTAATTTCAGTGAGTTAGTCTGAATATATTGTGCAAGTTACCTGTGCTTGTGGTCATCCCAGCGGCCGTAGCAGAGGTCGATGCCGCCCACGAAGGCCACGGTCTGGTCCACGCAGACGATCTTCTCGTGGTGCGCCCAGAAGAACACGCCCACCTTCGCGTGGTCTGGGTGACGGAAAACCTACGTTATAATGGACTTGTTACAGTCCGTCCTGACAGATAGTACTTATTCTAGAAAGTCAATTTTAACTACGGGCGTAACGTTCTAAGTGAATGGGAATATTAGATTATTCCAATGAAGATACGCTGTTTATTATAAAACGTCACGATAAACTAAATAAATACTTGCTAAGTTTTATATGAGTAAGTACATAATTATAATTTTCGATCAGTCTTTCTTGACCACCTCTAGGTTTAACCCGGTAATTGATCAAAAAACCCAGTAGTTTACAGGGACTTCATCATTGTTAGTTGGTTGAAAATGTAAAACAATGAGCCGATTTAAAGTGTATTAAAATCAATATAAAGCTGGAAAAAAATTAAAATATATCTCACAAAATGTTCGTTCCTTCTTTCACTAAGACTTCGGTTAGCAACCATTCGGTTAGCAACCAACATTAGACATTGACGGAATAAACGCGCTAGCCGCTTCCATGCCCATCTAGGGCATGGAAGCCCATATAAAAATGACAAATTATTAATAACTAGCTGACCCGGCGAACTCTGTTCCGCCTTAGAGGCAATAAAAAATAAGCAGATTTTAGATGTTATTAAGTTAAATTTTTTATTACCAATTATTTTACTTATTGAAATAGTTCACTCAGCAGTATTTCTGGGCATTACCATTGATTCTAAACTACAATGGGACCGTCATTTTATACTACGTTTTATGTCATGTGACACGGGAACGCGGTCGAACGGGATAAAAAGTATCCTTTGTTAGGCTCCTGGTTCTAAACAACCACTTCACCAATTTTCAGCCAAATCGGTCCACTTTCTTTTATATAAATAGACATAGATTATCAAATAAACGAACCCAAAAACTTTAAAAATTATACCTATATTAATTATTCAAACTTATTGTTGGGCTTATACCTATCACATCCATTTTTTAACCTTCTTTATCGAAATCAACGACCCAAAATTCCTCGAAAATGATACCCATATCGATTTTTTACATTTTTATCCTTAGCACACCCCTTAATCATCCCCCTGAGGGTATTTTTTTTGAGAAAACAGGAAACATATACCTATTAATTAATTTTTTTTTTGAGAACTTAGACAATGTATGGGAAAACCATGAAAACGACATCAATGTTGATTTTTAGACATTTTGCCCCTTCCCGCCCTATTAAGGGATGATAATATTTTACTTCTAACATTTCGGATTTAAAAATAGATATCATTTTTAAAATAAACGACCTAAAAACCTCGGAAATTATAGCAATATCGATACTTGTCTTTTTTATCCCTAACCCACCCCTTTTCATCCCCCTGTCAATAAAAAGTATCCTATCCTTTATCTCAGTATCTCACCTACCTATTTAAAAAAAATCATCCAAATACAGCTATCAGTTTTTAATTTCCCATACAAACGCTCACCTCCCTTTTCACCCCTTTAGAGGGTGGTTTCCTGGATAAAAAGTATCCTATGTCCTTCTCCTGGTTCTAAGCTAACTACCCACCAATTTTCAGCCAAATCAATTTAGCCGTTCTTGAGTTATAAGTGAAGTAACTAACACGACTTTCTATTATATATATAGATAAGATTTAAGACTCTTAAATTTATTATTTAGAGGAAATTTTCTTTATAATGGAAACATTTAGTTTGGGCAGTTCATGAAACGTAGTAAAATTAATTGATGAGTGGCGTTTGCACACACTCAGTAAAAACTAGTTAATTATAAGGATGTCATGAATAGCATTCAATTCTTAAACGAAACACCCTATCCAATTAATTTGACCCCATTATACGTAGATAATAATTATGCATTGTGTGTATGTTACACTGTGTCCAATAAAAGAATTTCATTCCGTTATAACAGCTCACTGACAGATGAGTTAGTGATGTCCGATTAATGCTCGAATGTGTTACGATTCCGATTCTATTATTATCATTAATCGAATTAAATACGTAGGTTGAATCGAATTTAATACACACGTAGGTATATATGTCTATACTGCGTACGTTATAATCGTTATAGATAAATATATATTTAGATTAAATTTTATCTTGAAAATTGTACTGTTATGTGAAATAAATATAAATCCGTGTGTGTTTGTCAGTCTTTATTGTTTAGTATGAAAACCAACCGCCTAGATAGGTATTATCGTAGGAATCGGTATAAGAAAAACTTAAAAGTAATGTTAATATTTCTACTTATTGGTTTTAACTTAACTTCATAATATTGTTATTATCTTTCTGTTCAAATAATGTATTAAACCTTATTAACATGAGATTTATAACCGATTGTAAATCATTACACTGTTTTCATGCCAATAAAAAGATCTAATTACCAGTCGCCATAGAACGTAACTGTATTTTATACGCAAATGATTATCAGTTGTCTTGTAAAATCTCTTGCTTTTACGGTCTTTTAATCTATTTTTGATGTAATAAATAAGCTAATTGAATAAGATTATTGAGTTAATATATTGACATTGCTATGAATATTGAAGTGAATTTATTCGTACTCTGAAACAGTGACGTTCTATGTGAACTGTCAAAAAGAAATTCTTAAGATGGACAGGCTATAACAACACCTGCTTTCCGTGTTAAAACTATACCGACTTCCTAGTACATATTTTTTTGTGTTCCGTCTCAACAGGCAATAAACTGCATGTTTAAAACAAAACCTGTTCGACTACCTACATAATCTCAGTTTTGATAAAAACTAGATTTCGCTTTGAAAAGCCCGTTTGGCGTAATTATGAACTTTTTACATTTATTAGCATCGCCGATGGAATTTTTGAATCGTGACCGTATTAGTCGTGATAACAGACAAATACGAGGCTGAATAAAACAAGCCATGTAGAAATATGTGTATCTTTATAGAAAGTAACTATGGAATCGTTAATCAAATACAATTCTTACGATACAAATCTATTCAATATTTTTATTGTATAAAAAATAATATAAAAATACCGCTTAATATTGTCTAGATTGATTAACAATTATCACCCTGGCCACAATATCAAATGTTTTAGGTATTCATTAACTATAAAGTGCATTTATAATTCTATAATTCTATCTATAATTAATTAAAGATAGAATACCTTAGGGTTATGCTTATTTTTGAGTTCGAGAAGGCGTTGTCTGAACAATGTATAATTCATTTACATCATTATCTTTCTTTTCTAGCCCAGCCCGGTTTTGTTTTTTGGTTAAATGTGGTTAAGTGGGCTACCTGCCTCTTTGAGGAGTGTACCTCCGTATAATAGCATTTACCTTGATGTTCTCACTGGCCAGTCGGCTCTTGCTGTAGAAGCTGTTGATGCCCAGTGCCAGCTCCACCTCTTTGTACAGCATTATGAACACCTTCACGCCTTGTTCCTGCACGCAATGTACAATATTATTTTATTAAAGTTATTTTATTTGGTACAATAACTACTAACCTAATATTGCCCCAGTTTATTTAAGAATTATAGTATTGTTTAGGATGAAACCGATGAATCATGTGTTGCTGTAATGCCCCAATAAATATTGTAAACATAAAAGATTCACGTGATTTGATTCCTTTGTACAAAAATAATAATAAATCGTAGTATGAATGTCAGGCCGTAAATATAATGATTATGAGCCATTTTTATTGAAATAAATCAATTGATAGACATACTACAAAAATATTCCTACACAATCATGTGATTGTGTAGGTGACGAGCTAACCATTTGTCACTATACTAATACTCAGTTAAACTATACTATCGCGGTCGAAATCTCCAAAGGGGTAGTTAGAATAAAAAGCGCAACAAGCCTCTTTAACTACTCCTTACATAGTAACTAATCAGTAATCTGTGCTTTCGGGTATAGTATATTACATGTATCTATGTCTGAAATAGTTATGATACGCGTCTTCTTACTAGAGCAAGCCTCGAACAGCTACAGCGAATCTCAAAGAACAACACTCACCGCCTTCCTCTTAAGTATGCAGTCCAGCCGCCAGTAGTTCCCGTCGAGCGCGGGCCGCTTCATGTATATCTCGGGGCTGAGCCACCAGTCCGCGACGAAGATCTCCTCGCGCGCCAGCTCCATGGCGTCGGCCACCGCCGCCATGTACGCCGCGCCGTCCACCAGCGTGCCCGCCGGCGTGGCGGTGCGGAACGGCGCGAACGAGTAGTGCGGGTTCGGCGCCGTGAAGTCGCGGGCTGGGGAACGGTTATGGTCACATATCTGTCGTCTACATGCTTTAGGGTCAAAGGCTGATTAAGTGTAGAGACCGCCTTAAGCAAGCATCTAATTGACGCCCATGAGCTGGAATAAGATAAACTTCTGCTAACGTAACCCACCGGTTATTAGATGGTCTAATTACTAAAGGGTAATAGAATCAGTAATTCCAACTGTTTCATAGTGAAGTAATGCCTATACTGTTTTATTTGAACCTTTGTGACCTTGACACATGCCTTGTTTACCTTTGAGATAATCCACGTCTGCTCACGCTTATTAGTGTGACATTTCTTAAAGGTAGTGTCGTAATGTTGACGTCATGCTAGTGCTCTTTATCTCTATATTTTGAATCGTATTGATATTTATTACATCTTTATTACATAACTAAACGTGACCCTATTGCTTAGACTCCGCTGTCCGTCCATCCGTCTGTCACCAAACTGTATCTCATGAACCGTGATAGTTAGACAGTTGAAATTTTCACAGATAATGTTTTACTGTTGTGTATTACTGATGTACTGTTGCCGATACAAAAACAAATACTTAAATAAATATTAATGGGCGTTCACATACAACAGAAATGATTTTTATTGCCGTTTTAAAGGTCATGGTACGGAACCCTTCGTTTGCGAGTCCGACTCGCACTTGGCCAGTTTTAGAATATTGTAACTACTACATATTAGCGCCCCGCGGTTCAGCAATCAAAATCTTTCCTCTTCATAATATTAGTATAGATTAATTTAGACATACATATATCTTATCTTAATTTACCAGACTGTCCGGCGACCGCCTTCAGATACTGTATCCACTCCTTGCTCTTGCGCTTGGTCCAGCACTTGATGACCATCTGCCGGCTCTGGTTCAGGATCTGCAGGCCGTGGTTCAGTCCCGTGGAGTACATGCCGCTCGACACTTCGAACCTTTAAACGGTGAGGATGAATGGCTTCAGTCAGCGCGGATTTGTTAGGTGCAATGTAATATTTGAGATTATTGACACTGGTGAGTAAAGTTTGTGGGTCTTTTGTAATGAAATAATAAACCTTTTCTATTTGACCTTAATAAGGTTTATTATTTTTCGCTTTTCAGTTTTTCGGCGGTTTAATTTTTTGTTAATAAGTTTTTGTTTTATAATTTTGTATGGCTATAATCTAAGTACTAGTTACTACATGACCAATTTTTATTATTATTAAAATAGATAGCTTCCTTACTTTATTTACCTATTAACTGTACAACTATTGCATTAAAGTCTGTGAGTGAAAAATAAATAATTCCTATTTTCCCACACTTAGGATAGGATTTTTTTCCCAAATTTATATGGGACCAGCTTCGGAGTATACTCTATCAAATAAAAAGAATTATCAAAATAGGACTATTCTGTATAAAGTTTTGCGTGGTCATACATAAAAAAATATATACAAGTCAACTTGAGAACCTCGTCCGTTTTTTTCGTCATTTTTAAAAGTAAAATATAATGTATGGTACAACCATACAGATCAATTTTGACATTATTAAAACGAAACTAAATTGAAGCCATATAAAGTAGGTAAATAGTAAATGCCTACTCGGTGCGTTATTTGTTAATGTTAATTGGCAATGGCTCATTAAATTACGACAAATGAATGGAATGTTTTGGTTGCACTCAATGTAAGACGAATACTTAATATTAATCATAATAGTACGTTAGGAACTGTGTTTTATTTAGTGGAATATGTCAAGGTTCTGAACAAATATGTCAGGTTAAATAAAAATAAAAACATCATTACCATTAAGAAATGTCTTAAAATAAAAGCAAGATGCAGAATTAACATAAAATAAAACTGTTTTATTTATAAGTAACATCAAATTACGACCAAATAATGTAGTAAGCAGAGACGCTGTGTTTATTAAAATATGGGCAATATATCGTTTTCCTTATAAATGAATGACAATCGCTTATACACAATGTTTAAAACAAAAACAACAAAATGTTATTGTAATTTTATTAGCACTGCTTAAAGTGTTGTGTCGATGATAATATACTTACTCAATAGTCATTCATGGGCTGCATGGAATAGATAAAAAGATAAATCATTTCAGATATGATTAAGGGCATGTCATAATAACATGGCATTTTGCTTTTATATATAAAAAACTTAGCTTTATTATTAGGTGTTGCAGTGTAAAAGATACAAAATATAAAATGTGTACCTAGTGGCGGACTAAGCCTGTTTTAGGCCTGGGGCGGCAGAGCTGTACGAGGTTGAGTAGGGATACGAGCAATGTTGCATGCCCGAAATGCAGGGGGGGGGGGGGGAGTGTTACTGTTTGTTAAAGGATGGTTACAGGAACTTGGAGATGATATGAGGCCCCCCAGGACCTGAGGCCCGGGGCGCACCGCCCCTTCCGCCCCCCGGTTAGTCCGCCACTGTGTCTACCGTCAAATATAGCAACTAGCCACGATGTCGAGACAATTAAAATCAATTACCAATCCGTGACTTCCTTTAAATAAAACTGATGGTCAAAACGATATTCACGGTCACTGAATAGAGGGAAATATAGTGGTTAAAAAAGAAAGAGAAAAAAGATACAGGCGCCATAGTTGACGGTCATGAAAATAGATACTATTATTACGACAAAACCAGGTTATTATTCGTAGATAAGATCATGTTGTATCTAGTGCCGTAACTTAGGCGGTGCCAGCGGAAGCTGACCCTGGATAGGCGCAGGAAACACCTGCCCAGCACAATGTGTTGGGTCATGCGTATGCGCAGTCGTAGAAGGTCACACTGACCTCCTTTGTAGACGATAGTAAGGTTTGACCCAGATCGTCTTGCAAATCGTCAACCCTAAAAAATGGGTTGCTTACGCAAATGATCGCTTTTGCAAATGGTCACATATGCTGATGGTCATTTTCGCAAATAGTCGCTTTTAAAGTAACTATGTACCATTCATTTATGATTGTGCTTTAATTCATCATACATTGTGAGTGATGTTTTACGTAAGTGACCATCTACGAAAATGACCATTTGTGAAAGTGACGATGCGTCAAAATCGATAGTAAATCTGTCCTCACCCCTGGTCAAAGAGCATGATGGCCTTAATAACGCCGTCGTGGGGGCGGATGTAGCCGAAGAAGGTATCCTTCACGAAGAGCCACCGATCCTGCCACTTGGCGCACACCAGTCCCGTGCAGAAGTAGTTGCATCTGGAACAGTTGCGGTTATTAGACGGGGGAAAGAGACAGAGATGAGAAGGGAGAAAGACAAAAAAAAAATGAGGTAAGGCGAGTTTTGTTTCAGCAGAAATAAATATAACTGCTTGTGGCTTGCTAATAAGGGTGAGATGACCTAATGGTGAAAGAAAGAGAGAAAAGTTGCTTCACATGGATCTTCGATATTCTTTTGAAAAATTAACTTACATTTGTAATAAGGAAAATATTTGATAGATTTATTTTATCTACGTGTAATCTTACTGCATTTTAATCTATTGATAAGCTTGTTACGGACTGTCAAAACGCAAATAGATTTGTATGATTGCGAAAGATGACAAAGAGCTATATTTACTAAACTCTGATTAAATTATTAAATGATTACAAAGTTATGAACAATTTATTAATTAATGTATTATTTTAAAGGACAATTATGTCGCAAAATTATTTACGTGCGTGTCAACATTATGATTGTATTACATATATTATATACCAGTTAAAAGTCTGGAGATTTTTTTTTATATACAAGTTAAAAGAACGATGACCTTATCACGTAATAAACTCTCTCATTCCTTGTCCACAAAAGGTAACTTTATGTAAACATTTCAAAGCTCTAAATTTTAACTATTAGTTAGTTTTACGCCCCTACGCCATTTCCCTAGCGGGGTAGGCAGAGAGAACCAAACGCCATACGGCACGGTCCTTACACACCTCTATATCCAGATGATGGATATTGCTGTGTAATCATTATTTCAACACTTCTATTTCTGCGCCTAGTCATTATGCACAAAAATTATTCTGTTGTATAAAATCGACAAATTGTTGCGTACGAGAATAAATGAATTTGTATCTTTTGCGTAAGTTGTAGTTAAAAACATCAGTGTGTAACAAGTTTTTCCAAAAAAAATAAGCTGTCTAAAGGTATGTTTTTGTTAACCTCTTGACTTAAACTCGTTATAATATGGCATTGAATGATTTACGTTATTGTACATACACTGTACGTTTACATAGCATACTCTTAAAAATACTATTATCTTGGAGCGTGAAACATAGCGTGTGTTATTCTAATGTATAAGCTCATCATCATCTTCCTAGCGTTATGTCCCGTGTTTAGACGGGGTCCGCTTAGACAATGATCCAGGATTTTGCGAGTCTGGTAATTACATTGAAGAGACTGCCGATCTGACCTTCGTAACTCCAAGATAGGGGAACCAGAATTCTTTTGGATCATGGTTGCAAATCCAAAGTTGTTTGAATTTGCAGGTTTCATCACGATGTTTTCCTTCACCGTTGGTATAAATACGTACATAGATTTGAAAAATCTAGAGGTACGTGCCCGGGTTTGAACCCGCACTCCTCAGTTAAGAGGCGCGTGCCCTTACCATTGAGCTACCACCGTTCTAATTCTAATGTATAAGCTATACTATTGTAAAGTTTCATTAAAATCCATGCAGTACTTTTTGCGTGAAAGAGTAATAAACATCCACACTTTCATCCATATAAACTTTCGCATTTATGATATAATTATATTATATAGTAATATATATTCCAAGACTTCCATATAACATTTATATATCAACATTCTATTTAAGCAATTTATAAATGCATCATCTTATACAAACAAACTAGATTTTCCATCGCTTTTTATTTAGTCAGTTGAATATGTTAATGACATCATAGTCTGCACTTTAGCACACAATCAATATAGTTAATAAAGCTTATACCTATATCAGAACAAAATATAGGCTATATTTGATAAACATATGCAAATTGTCAAATCGGCATCCTTACTTACTAACTAGCTTCTGCTCGCGGCTTCGCTCGCGTGGTACGTCAATAAAAAATAGCCTATATGTTATTCGCTGTATTAGCTACATTATTCTAAAATTGTTCGTGAAAGAGTAACCCACACATCCAAAAAAACTTTCGCATATATAATATTAGTAGGATATTATAAACGCGAAAATAAATATGGTCCCGTGTTGTTCTGGGACTTAAAAAGAATTTGTCAACTGTGTTTCTTGCCCAGCATGTCGTAAAAGGCGACTAATGGTATATCGGGTTTTGGGTATGTGATTGTGTAGGCGGCGAGCTAGCCACTTGTCACTACTTTTTCACAATTTTCCATCTAACCCAACCCAGTTTGATTTTTGGCTGAATGTGGTTAAAGGGGCCTGCGGTCCCTTTGACTCTGCCTGCCCTTCAGGGATTATGGGCGTGATTGTGTTATGTTATGTTTAAAATAAATATGTTTGTTTTGTAATTCACGCTTAAACAAATTAAGCGATTGCGATCAAATTGGCACGCCTGCTGTTTGAACTCTGAGAAAGTACATAGGCTACTTTTTATTCCAAAAAAACCTAGACTAAATAGAACACAAAGAGTAGAGTTTCGAAAACTCGAGAACAGAACGAATTTAACGCGAGCAGAGCAGCGGGCAGCCGCAGTGACATAATTCCTAAATTTAGATAACAAACTTGTTTCATCTGGTTTCTCATGTATTACGGACTCTTGAGTAATAAGACGCAGTCTTCTTCCGATCATTATGATGTTCCCATTTCTGTTCGGAGTGCTCTTGGGCCATGATTCTGGGCTTGGTAAGTGTGGTCTGGGAATCAGACGAATCACAGCAGTTAATGGTATAAATACGTACGTACATAGATTGCAAAATCTGGAGGTACGGGTTTGAACCCACACTCCTCGTATATGACGCGCGTGTCTATATCATTGCGCTAACACTATTAAAATGCAGTATCGTATTACAGCTTCGTGTCACAAGTGGATGGCACAATTGTCTTAGTTGCATGAAAGTTAATCCGTTAGTTTATCTCAGTGGTTCACAACCACAGACAGTCCGAGCTAAAATTGAATCCGCAAAATGTCTAAAACTTAAATCCTTTAAAATAATTATTAGATTTTATTTTAAGAATGACCCCTTTTATTTGTTATTAGTGCGCTGTTTACAACTGTGGGAATAAAGTTATTCTTGGTCTCAAAAAAGGTTGTGGACCAATGTCGGAAACGTGGCCAGGAGCCGTGCAATTATCCACTTGTTCGCACGAGCACTGATAACGACGTGACGCCCACTTCAGCTAATACTGTCGCTTGTATAAGCATTAAGATGGCTCTGTGATGTCTGACCGAACCTTTGGTTTCAGCAACATTCGGTCAAAATGTGGACAATGACAAAAATAAGCCAACATTTTGGCCGAAGACGATTTTTTCTGATAAGCGACGAAAACCGATGAAAAGTAATTGTAATCTAGTCGAGCATTATGTATATAAATGTGGACTAGCGAGTTTATCGTATAGAATAAGTTTTATCGCCAATTGGGATTAGGTATATTTATTTTATCGGTTCTTGTTGTGTTGTCAAACTTTCTTTACTCTGAAACCAGTGTATATAGGAATTCAGAATTGAATCTATGTTCAAGTATATATGTATCTACTTATCAAGGCTAAGGCCGAGTTGTGCCCTTTATAGTTGTGCGAACCCGGGTCGGACCAAAAATTTGCGGCTGATTATTTCAATGTTGAAATTACTCAGTAACCGTCCGGAGTCAGGAAGTTGGTGGTATAACCACCCCCGTGCCTCGGAAAGCACGTTAAGCCGTTGGTCCGGCGCCTGACCTCTGTCCGGTCATGTCGATTGCCGTCTCATCGGACTATGAGAGTGAGTGAAGTAACAGAGAGTGCACCTGTGTTTGCGCACACACTTGGGCACTGTAATATCTCCTGCGCAGATGGCTAATCCTCGTTGAGATTGGCCGCCGTGACCAATATCGGTTAGTTAATTTTGGCCCGAACCGGGAATTGAACCCGGGACCTCATGGTCCTTATGCGGCGCATGCTACCACTAGACTAACGAGGCAGTCATGGCCAGTAGTGGCTCTATGATACGCGCTTTTTGGACCACGTGGATAATAAAAATAAAACTCTTCTCACTACTATTCATGTCCCACCGATACGGGGATTCCAGGTAACTAGTCATAGCTTAAGTGACCTTTTTTCTTTGACCACATAAATGTATTATTATAGAAAACAATGTAAGACTTTCAAATACTTTTGACTTAGGGCCCCTATCTATATGCTTGGTCTAGCAAAATTCAAACAAATTAATTGTCTTTATTTATGTAGGCCTTAAATAAGCACTCACAAATCGTAAATTTTACAAAAATCTGTAGAGCAATGTGAATCTACCACCGGCTCGGAATTCTGATTCTACCGAGAAGAAACCGGAAAGAAACTAAGTAGTTACTCTTTTTAGCGTCAAAATATACATGAGTAATATACACTTTTTTTTAGAGTTCTAGTTAAACCAAATCATACGATCAATGACTGTGGGAGATGACATAATATGATTACAATAAAAGTATAAGATTAACCAGAGCAGACCAGCTCCCAAAGTTGGCATCTGTCCCTAAGGATGGCCTCTACCTTAGCACCTACATTAGGCCGTCCCTATGGATGCCGCCTATTGTGCAAATTTCAACGTTCTTACCTCACACAGACCATGGTCCCCAGCAGGCCGAAGCAGTTACAGCCCGCCTGGCCCGGCTGGGTGGAGCCCGTCCGTTTCTGGACCATGCCCTCCTTGCCCTTGCCGCCCAGTTCGGACACGAACGACAAGTTCGATACTTCCAGAAACTTCACCTGCAAGGTTAAATCTATGTAAATTTAGGTTCCCTAAGGTGCGGTGATATTTATAGGCATCTGTTTATTAAACAAGATTTAGATAAATAAAAATAAATTCTCCAGACTGACACACCAATTCCCTAGTTCTAAACTAAGCTTATGCTTGTACTATTGATACAAGGTGAATGGATAGACATACTAAAATACGTTATTAACATCCATGACTCGAGTAAAAATTTATATGTCGATCACACGAAACATTTGCCCCTAGCGGGATTCGAACCCGCGACCCTTGGTTTTGTGGCCGTATCTGACCACTCGACCAACAAGCATAATTCCAATGACAAGTGACGTTGTTTAGATTGGCAATAACCGAGACGGTTGGTCGGGCCTTGGTTCCCGAGCACACAACACTGAGCTCGGCGGGAGTACTTCTGCTTTTATTTTAAACACGCATGTATATGGTTTGTACACTAGCAGATCACTATTCATACAGTAAGTTAAGGTTCGTCATGATGTTTCTAGCGTTATTCATATTTAAAGGCGGGATCCGCTTAAAACGTGATCCTGGATTTATCAAGACAGGTTATTAAGCTATTATGTTTAGACCTTCGTAGCCCTTAGGCAAGATGACCAGACAAATTGGATCATGGTTATAAATTATTCTTGGGCATACTAGTTCGCAACTGAGGTCGCTCAGTTTAGGTCGCCGCTCCTAAACGAACTAGTTCGTTCTTTTAGTTCGTTGTTCGCTGGTTTTAATACAGTCTAGCTTTGACGATCTAGATCATTCTTTTAGAATTTTAGATCGTCAGTTCACGACTCTCTGGTAAGAACGATATGCTAAGAAATATCTCGATATAGTTCTGTGGATATGCCACTATGCCGCTCTGCCTAGTAGTTCATTAGAAGGGAAGATGCAGATATAATATTTTATCAATATTTTATGACTGCAACTACCTACAAACTGTTTCAGTTAATATAAATAAAATACTCAGATAAAATACTTTGTCATGAACGAACTAGCGAACTATTAACGATCCAAACTGAGAACTAGTTCGTTCACGAACTACACAAGCCTATTACAAATCCACAGTTATATTATAGTGCAAGTTTCTTCACAACTGAGCATGCAGTATAAATCCGTACTTGAAATCTAAAGTGCCTATGTTTCAAACAGGAATCAGCTTAGAAGTTATGGTTATTGTTTTAAAGATACAACACAAATACCTATTTTGAGAAAACCTGTGCATTAGTCATTCATTGATTACTAATCAGCTCTGATAAAATTTCACCCACTGATTAATGTGGTGTTTGTTTTAAAAATTAAGTCGCCTAAACGATGCTTCGTGCATTATACTTAAGGGCTTGTATATTAGATTTAAATAGTACTGCTTAAAACGATACTTACTGTTTCGTGGTGATTCCTATAAATAGATATGTTCAACAAATTGAACAGGTATTCTTCGAGTTGCTTCATTCTTAATTGTATGCCTTCGTAAGTGATCATTACTTCGGGTTTCTTTGGAAACCTAAAGATAATTAAATAGATAAGTTGACATTGCTTATGAAATTGTCAAAAATATCAAGCGATTAATGTAGTGTGAAGTTAAAACGATAAACAGAAAAGATTGATGGATGGATTGATAACTAAACTTCATGCCACTCCCCTAGGGGGGTAGGCAGAGAGAACCGATCGCTATATGGCACGATCCTTACACACCTCACTTGCTTCTTCAACATTCATGTTCCTTTTTATACAAGCTCTACGGTTTATTATTGATTTAAATTAATTTCATTCTAAATAATTTAATTGATAACACTTTTGCCATATAGCTTAGTTAACTTAAGCTGGCACGTACTGTATATTCATATATTGCGCTAAGTGTATCTGTGGATACGCACGGCGTGACGTCATGCATGTATTGAATACTCATCATAAATGACTCTTGTCTCTTTCACACGCGTACACGTTTACTAGCGCAACGGAAATCGTTAATGTTTTGTTTTTTATAGTATTACCAAATACTTATGGCGTGCTACTATTTTTGGAACTCGTTTGCCAGTCAAAGTCGATTTGTTCGTCATTTAATTTGTAGTGTTTCGCCCACGTAGCTTGTGTTCCCGTGGGAATATGGGGATAAAATATAGCCTATGACACTCACAAATAAAGTGGTTTTCTATTGGTAAAAGAATTTTTAAAATCGGTTTTGTAGATCCAGAGATTACCCCCAACAAACTCACAAACTTTATCTCTCTAGAATATATATTAAAATTTGAATGTGTTTACAGTTTGTTTAATAAAAGTGCCTGTGACCGAGTCGGTTTCAGCTCCCCCTCCCCTTAAAATAGGGCGAGGGGAAACCTGAAACTGACTCGGAACCTCTGCTACCGAAGTTCAGAACCCTGCAAAATTACCTGGGTAAAGCACCTCTTCTCTTTCTCGGTCTCCCATCTCTTTTCTTCGAATTACTCCTCGACACCGCTTGTAGCGCGGTTCTCTCCGCCTTCTCTTCCGTGGTTACGGTGTTCTTGAAGCTTGCCCGTCGCGATTTGTGCGTTTTTGTCGGGAACGGTATATCCAGGGTTGCCCTGTACACGGTCAGCTGTTGATGCAAGTACAGGATGTGTTTGTACCGCTTTTTGATGGTCCACGTGAAATCGCCATGTTGAAGGTTGATTGTGTACCTGCGTAAGCAAAAATGTTAACTAGAGCATAGCGGAGCTCGGACGTGTGACGTTCATTCAATGAAAATTAATATAATAAAAAAAAATATGTTCTTGATTACCGATACTATAAAACTTGAAAAATATTTCTTACAATTTTTAAGGCATAGAAGAACTGAATTGATGAAGTCAGTTCTAACTGAGCCGTTCTATGAATTTATATTATTAACAAGCTGACCCGGCGCACTTCGTAACGCCCCGTTCTCGGATTGTCAACACCCATTTTTTTTAATTTACCGCGCAACTTTTATTTTTTTTCTTTCATAAGAACCTTCGCTTGACAATAACAAACACAACTAAAAAAGAATTAGCGAAAACGGTAAAGCCATTCTCAAGTTATAGCTTTGGGGTGGACCACCCTTAACATTTAGTGGTATAAAAAATAGATGTTGGCCGATTCTCAGACCTACCCGACAAGCACACAAAATTTTATCAAAATCGGTTCAGCTATTTCGCAGGAGTTTGGGAACAAACACCGCGACACGAGAATTTTATATATTAGAAGATTAGATTAAATAATTTGTACATACATTTGAAATAAATGGATAATCGTTTAGAGCCAGATAATGTATAAATAAATATGTCAATACAAAGAAAATGAACGCGGGCAAAGCTATAAGCAGAAATTAATTATGTGTTTTATAAATGGTCTTCACGTGAAGTAAACACATCTAGCCGCTAAATACTACAAAGAATATAACTTCGTGTGATTCATAGATTAATATGGAGTGTATCACGCAATAATGATTGAACTACACTCTCAAGTTCCTTTGATCTCATAGACAGGGCCAGATAAGTGACTATATACTTAAGCATTTTCTCAGTAATTTTAATATAATGTATTATTATGTCCTATGTTGGTCTGGGACTTAAAAAGAATTTTCCAACTGTGGTTCTTGTCTAGCATGTCGTAAAAGGCGATTAAGGGTATATCGGGTTTTGGGTATGTGATTGTGTAGACGACAAGCTAGCCACATGTCACAACTTTTTTACAATTTTCCGTCTAACCCAGCCCAGTTTTGTTTTTGCCTGAATTAAAGGGGCCTGCTGCCTTTTTGACTCTGCCTACCCCTTCGGGGATTATGGGCGAGATGATATGTATGTATGTATTATTAAGTTATAACAAAGCGTTGGATTTCATGTACTACATTGTTCGTGTGTGTTGTTACAAGTACATGTTGCTGTATATTATGCACATACTCGCTTCGTAAACTAATATTTATAACAGTTGAAAGATCACGCTAAGTCAGTGATATTGACTAGAAATAGAAATAGAAATATCTATATTCATGTAGGCTCCACAAAAGCACTTATGAATAGTCATAATAATACAAAATAAATATTCTACCGCCAGGTTCGGAACGTTGATACTACCGAGAAGAACCGGCAAGAAACTCGGTAGTTACTCTTTTAAATCGCCATGTATGCAATAACAATGCTACTTTATATCTACTTCTACAAATTTATATAATTCAAATATAATTAATGTAACATTACAATAGTAGAGTAGAGCATGCAAGAATTAGAGCGCAGACTGCAGATTCCTGTCATTGAAAAAGTCTTCAATTCTATAATAGCCCTTTTTCATGAGAAATGTTTTCATATGTGATTTGAATTTATGTCTGACTGTCAGTTAATATTTATGCGTCAATGGCACCAACACTAGATTGTAGTTACAACCATATACAAGGGTGACCTCCATCATTGAGTTGTAGTTAATGATGGTTAATCGTTGCCATTGTTTGTTAGTGACTAAGGACAGCAGCAATGTGATAGGTATTAATTAAGTCATTTTATCTTGCAAAGAGAAGAAAGAAAAATTGAACATTATAATCACTTAATTAATTAACTTAACCCATTTATCAGAAAATATAAAAAGAGAAATACTAATAGCAGAAACAATATAAGTTTTATCTTGTATTGAAAGATATACAATATCATCTTTTTCACAGGAAGATAGGTTTGTTTTGTGGAGATTGTGTAGTGTTATTAAATTGTTAGTTTTATAATTAACCGACTTCAAAAAAGGAGGAGGTTCTTAATTCGACTGTTATTTTTTCAGTCTAATAATCAATAAAAATGTATAGAAATAACTATCATGTACTAATTTTAGTCCTTCTAATTTACTTTCTTTTTTGTGTTTATCGTGCGATCAGTCGAAAGACTATGAGCAGATGCGTTACAGTATCAGCAGTCAGAGTAAATTCCCCACTAAGAATGGGCTATCCAGTATATGCCGTCGTTTCAGCCTTCGCAATGCACAGTGAGTTGATTTGGGTGGTTTGTCAACCAGGTTTTATATTTCAGATTGGAGGTATTGATTTCCTCTTTTGCTGTAGCTGTATGAAGGTTTTTGTGTATTTCAGATACCACATACATACATATATAACACCACACCCATAATCCCCGAAGGGGTAGGCAGAGTCAAAGAGGCAGCTAGCCCTTTTAACCTCATTCAGCCAAAAATAAAACTGGGCTGAGTTAGATCGAAAATTGTGAAAAAGTAGTGACAAGTGGCTAGCTTGTCGCCTACACAATCACATACCCAAAATCCGATATACCATTAGTCGCCTTTTACGACATGCTAGGTTAGAAATCGTGCGTTGGATATCTACTTGAGGATGTAGTTCTAACATCTTTGTATCATACATATATTGGATTAATATTCTGAACCCCACAATGAACTTTATAGATCCATATTGGCTTCAAGTAGATATCCTTGTCAAGTAGATAGCTTGTCTTGTATAGTAGTAATTTTTCAAGTTTGGAGTTCCGTCCAAGCATCCAATACAGACCCCTGTATTTAAAGTTTATTTCATCCCATTTCGTTTGTATATGCTTTTTCCATTTAAGACGGCGGTCTAAGTACATTCCCAGATATTTCACGTAGCTGTTTTGGGGGAGCTGTTTTCGGAGTGAGACCGGTGGGCAGTCTCCTCTTCAAGTACCTAAATGCGACCTAGATAGAGTTTTCGGTACTGACTTTTATTCTTCGTATAGTCAGCCACGCATCTATTTGCTTTCAGTTGTGTTGTAGCGTCATTGAGGCTTCTTTAGACAATTCAAATTAACAAATTACTTTACTTACTATAAACAATTCACACATATAAACCTGTGTACCTACATATATGTGTTCTTTTATATAATTAGTGAGGAATAAAAAACGATTCCTTTTATGTCTTAAACTAATCTGTCCTCTTTGTAGTTATATTGGTGAGGTAGATAAATCATGAAGATAATAAATCCTATTTTCAGACAAAATACAACAGGTTAAGTATTAAACAGTAGGCACAAAAAACTCACAAATTAGGATTGAGCAGATGTGTTGTAACGCTCCTCTCGTTTTCAATAAATTTGACCCTTATCTCTACGCCCGGTATGAACACTTTTCTGTGCACCGAGTTAAATTTCACCGGTGTTGCGTGCACGTCTTTGAATGGCACCGAAGATTTTCGAACATCTGAAATTAAAATACGAATTTGACCTCCTAAGTATTCGTCTGCATACTTATATTTCGCGAATTATACAGTAAGACTAACTAGGTATCAGCCTAATGTACTATGTAAAGTAGAAAATGAAAGTTTCCTTTTTTTTTAGTCTATGTGAGGTTAAATCACATCTTCAGCTTTTTTTCACTTGCGAAGTTCCTGTTAACAGGCCCTTCTTTCCCACTAGGCAGTCAGGGCACGTGCCCAGGGCCCCGCGATCGTGAGGGCCACCTAGTTAACGTTGCACCTGGGCACATTACGAAATTAATTGTAATATTTACCAATAGAACAATGAAGTTATCGATGTGCCCAGGGCCGCCTATAGGTTAAAGACGGCCCTGCCTGTTAAGAATTTATCAAATCGGTCCAGTAGTTTCGGAACCTATTCAAGCAAACAAAACAATCAAACCTTTCTTCATTACCTATAATATTAATGTAGATTAAAATATATAAAAAGCTAGCATACTAATTTTATTATAAGACTAGCTGTGCCAGCGGTGTCACCCGCGTTTATGGTTAATATTATAAAGACTATTTCCGTCATACATGATTTCTATGTAACTTTAACCATTAAGGCTGCACACGCGACGGAAGCTTAAAAAATGGAGTAACTTCTCCCGTTTTCCCAACATTTTCCTTCACTACTCTGCTCCTATTGATTGTAGCGTTATGAAAAGTACCTATACTATAACCTGCCCAGGAGTATGAAGAATAATTGTACCAAGTTTCGTTAAAATCCGTCAAGTAGTTTTTGTTTCCATAAGGAACATACATACATACAGACAGACAAAAATTTTACTGATTGCATTTTTGGCATCAGTATCGATCACTAATCACCCCCTGATAGTTATTTTGAAAATATATTTAATGTATAGAATTGACCTCTCTACAGATTTATTATAAGTATAGATAGATTTAGGTATAATTTTGATATTAAATACATATCATTAGGTTGTTCCAACAACTCAAACATTGCAGTGCATGTATACTGTCTAAAACTAAAGAGATATATAATGTATGTAGTAGTAATATATACAAATCGTTATCATAATTTCATGACAATATATTAGTCACTATAAGTAAACACAGCATTAAGATAGCAATATTATACCTTTCCTTACCTAGTTTTATCTATGTAGATACGGGATATTGTTTTACATGAATTGAAAAAATTACAATATAGGCTACTAATTAGGTACTAAGTACTACTAAGTAGGTTCAATATGAAAATTGGCATAAATTTTACTACTACTATTATAATACTAAACTTCACAGCACTTTCCTAGTGGGGTTGGCAGAGTGATCATGCACTTATCTACCTAATTAAAGACTGTCCTAAATCATTTAATTATTGATAGTAAATAATAATAATTATTCTGAACATTTTTAATATTATCAACATTTAATACCCCTACTAAATTAAAGTATTATAATTTTATCATGTTCAGTTCTAAAACACTTTGTTTACGAATTAGTATAGATAGTAAGGTGTATTTTGTGATTACAATTGTTGAATTATTACAATTTCAAGAGCTGCAGATGCTCTTTAAATGTTGAGGTATGTAACATTTTTATATTAATTGACTAACTATTTTTAAATCAATAATAGATAAACAGCAATAGCAAAGTTCATTGATAAGCCAAAATTATCTAAAACATTTCAAGTGAATATTATTCTCTATACATAAAATCTATAAATAATATTGCATGATAAAGTGATAAATAGATTATGCAGTGGCGTAGCGTAAGTTCCTGTCGCCTAGAGCGGGTCTCAATTATTCCGCCGCCCCACCGACATTGTAATCTAAGACCGATTTAGTAAATAAATCTTTAAAAGTTGAATACTTAGTTATTTTAAATTCGCCGCCCCCAAAAAGCGGACCACCCTCTTTGCCCCCACGCTACGCCACTGAAATTATGGAAAAACTTAAAAAGACTTTTATACAATTTTATATGATAACATTCACAGTTTTATGTGCACTATTATAGTAAAAATATTTTTTTTCACCAAATGACGGCCATATTTTTAGTATTATAATGAGGGCTAAATAGTCATTGCTAAATGAAGGTTTTGCATGATTATGCATATTATATGGTACATCTTGATTTCAAAACAGTAATCAGAGACAGTGATGTGAAAGTTATTGAAAAGACTACTGAACAATATTTGCAAATAAAATCAATATGGATTAACTTATCTTATATACTTAGTGGCATTATACACTTAACCGATAAAACACTCACCATTGTCATCCTGAGTTTCTTTATTATCTGTTTTGTCGATGTCTATAACGGATAGTGATTCTGGCACGGCCAGGCTCTCGTCAAAGTCTGAGTCGAGACCTGGCGACAAGGAGTCCAAGCGCTGGAACAATCCCGGAATGCAGTCTCCAGGTACCGCGGTGGGGGTTGGAGTGTCCATACCGTAGTTTGTATAACTGTATAGTTGCTCATCTAAAAGATACAAGAGTTATGTCAATTGACCGTTGCCAGGAAAATAATTGACAGTTGAAAACATTATTATATAGTATGGTGAAGTTTAGTTAGTTAGTTAGAGCATAAATTGGTTCATTATCTAAATTGAAATCAGTTGTAAATTATCTAATTGAGTTATCATGCATCTTCATTGTTTATCCCATTCTCTTTCAAATAGAGGGTGATTGAGACAGCCACAATACAATTGGATTAAATAAAGACAATGTTTCCTTGCACAAGGATTTATTTATTTCTCTTTGAAAAATGTTTCAGTTGTCTCTGACTTTCACGAAATACATTAAATGACAGAATTAGCATACACATTGGTTTATATCTGTCAAAATCAGTTGCAATCTGTATTAATTGAAACAAATTAACTATTTTTTAATGCTGTATTATAAAACCAATACTGGTTTTATAATATTATAAAACCAATACTGGTTTTATAAAAAAAAGAATGAAAATTGTGATTAGTTGCTATATATATTTCCAAATTTGAAGTATTGGTTTAAAAAGTGGACGCTATGTTTTTGTAATTCACATTTCATTCTCATTGAGTGACTATATACTTTTGTTAATAAATTAATGTAGCTAAATAATAAATATCAGACTACATCACATAAATTGATCTGGCTCCGAGCTAAGTAGCATAAGCACATATCAGAATCATCAGTGGTATTACAAATAATATATACTTAAATATTGCATATTAAAACCCCAACACAGAACTAACACAAGTATTCATCACACAAATATTTGGCCTGGGTGGGGATCGAACCCACAGCTCATAAGGCAGGGTCACTACCGATTAAGCCATCGAGCTTGTCAAAATCATCAGTAGTTTAAATCATACTACTTATTTGGGGGGGGAGTCCAATTGCCCTGCCATTCAAGGCTTAGTTAGGTTAGGTTATATTAGGCAATATGCCTCAATATTTTGGATAGCCTGTCTGCTCTGAAACAGGACTTAAACTAAAGCTTTTAGCTTGTTCCTCTATACAAAATACTTATGAGAGTCTATATCCAACACAATTATACCTAGACACATTCAATTACACACATTATCCACATCTGAAATGTCTTTTTTATCTACAAACCACAATATGTGTCAGTTATTATGACAAGTAATTGTTGTTTACTGTAAAATAGGTGAATAATTTATTGTTTATTATGCAACATACATAGTATTGAGGTACTGTTACTATAATATGCTTCTTTACATGTTAACATTTAACTAACAAAGCTGTCTAATTCAACAAAAAAAAATTGATTTGCCACAAAATTCCTTTTTACTTCAAGGGTCATGAGACAATAGAATTAGAGTCAAACAATAAAACATTTTAAACTTTTGTAACTAACTTCATACATAAAATGACCAATGTAAGCCGAGTGTATTGCACTTTAAGATTATTTTAAGATAAAACAGATGTGTATGTCTTTCCATGACGAAACACTGGTGTCACTGACAACGAAACAACATTAGGATTATCTTCAGCAAATCACATGTGGTGTATACAAAACACATCACCAAAACGTTAAATACACACACTACCTCGCTTGATTAAATTGTGGAAACTCAAAGTCAACTCGCTGCGTTCCATAGGTCCCGCAGTGTTACTACTGTCTACAACACTCTCACAGACACTAGGCGCGTAATGTGTTTTCCATTACACGGAACAAATTTAACACTTGTGCACATAATCTATCCGAGATAAGATATCAAGCTTTATCAGCTATCCAATTTTTCAGTTCTCTTTCACCGCTCGTGTTGAATACACGCGTTAAAATAATTTTAATTTTATTGCTGTAATTTTAACTATAACTATTGTCTTTTGCCCGCCAGTCGTTACAAGACTCGACTAACAAAAACAATCGACGATCAATCAACTCTAAAATTCGATGTTTGAAATTTGAAATGTCCCCAGTGGGACGATTCAGTGCATGGTTCAATGGACAAGGCTGTATTTCAAGGCTTTTTATACACTATTGTCATTAGCGAAATCTTTACTTACTAGTTTTCTTCACTTGGGATTGGGCGTTCACGATGTGCACACGGAGTCGTTTGTAGCGAATGATTTCGTTAGTATAAATTTGAACAGAGCACTGGCATCGTGTTCATAGGGGCTTGCGAAATTCCAGATTGATTGATACAAGTTGTTAGGGGCAAACTAACTTCAAGGTTTCATTAAAGCGGGTTCGTTCGTCATCATCGGAGAAACAACAAAACTCCGAAGAAGGTGACGTAACTGACTGTCTGCCAGGTATTGGTAACATTTTAGAACTTCGGTTTCTGTTAGTTATTTTTATCTTTCAAATAACATTTATTATTAAAAAAAAAACTTCTAATAAGTTTTATATAGCAATACAATATATCATGTAAATGAAATAAAAACATAGATACGCTCGCAAATCTAGATGAGGAAAGTAGACCAAGGTGCACGCAATATTTATGCACCACATTTAGTCAAAAATGATATTGAGTTAGGGTACATAATTAGTTGGCCAATTATTTGCATAGTTGTGCGTGTTATCAATATCAATGTTATCAATAAGTTCGTAGAAAATAGGAAATGAATAGACACTTTTGTATTTTTCCTAAAACCGAATATATTAATTAATTTGTGGTTTGAATAAATTTTAAATTAGTAATCAAAATTAGTAATATGGTCCAACATGCGTTTTATAAAAGTTTGATGGTTTAAAAATCTCGGTTTTTTCATTTTATAATTCGAATTCGATCAATTTTTACACTTTTGTATTGCATAAAAAAAGGTTTCAAATATCTGACGAATGGACGTCACGTGAAAGTGACATTTAAGTTATCGTCCAAAAATCATTTCTCAACTTTGTTACGTTTAGAAATGCGGAATAGAAATTAATCATTGTTACATGATGTGCCTTTAGTTTTAAAAAATGTGCAAATAATTTTAAATGTCCCACAAATTGTTAGTTTTTAGTTAAATAATAAGTTAGTATTGTAACTTTATCGTGTTATGTGTAGCGCCTATATGAAATAACTAGCAAATTTACGTTCACTAAACATTGTTTCTCCGTTTAGAGAAAAAGTTTTGTGATAAGGATAACGTTGATTTTATCACTCAACTAAGAGGCTGAAACATAAATCTATTTCAGTTTTAGGCAGTGGTCGGAGGGGTAGGTTTAGGACTATTTAAAAAGTAGCATAGTAGTGTGTACCATGTTACAGTAAAGGTTTTGCTTTACTTAAAACCCTAAGCCCTAAGGCGTTTGGAGTGGTACATAATTCAGGTTGTTAGTAAGGTTAACCTCCTACATTTATTTAAAAGCCAGAAAGCCTGATCATGTCACCTGATTGTGGAACTTTTAGAAATAGCTTCATTTTACTTAAATATTTTTATTCTAATTAGAAATATAGTGTGTGGCGGATATGGGATTTAAACAGTTGATAGTTTATCTAAACCTAACAAATTCTTTAGCTAATTACACAGGACCACAAAATTACGTTTACCTATTTACTGTTCCAACAGTTTAATTTACCCGTTAAAAATACAAATTATGAGAGACTAGCTGTGCCCGCGGTTTCACCCGCGTTTATTAAAATTATATAGCCTTCCTCGATAAATGGGCTATCTGACACTGAAATCTTTTTGAAATCGGACCAGTAAGTAGTTCCTGAGATTAGCGTTTAAGCAAACAAACAAACTCTTCAGATTTATAATACTAGTATATACCTAGATATAGTGTGCGGTAACATCCTTATTTTCTTACAATGCGATACTTAGGTAATAAGAATTAACTATCTTTAACATTAAATTCGAAAGGAAATAATATATGTAAATAGTTATTGCATATAAACTTGCTAATCAATAGTTTTCGGTCCAGATACGGACAAAGTAAGGTTAAACCTTACTTTAAAATAAGTATCTACCTAATTTATACTAAAATATATCATAATAATATATTTTTTGCATTTGGTAGATATAATTAAAAGGTTGATGCATTATTCACATACCTTACAGCAGAGTAGGTAGGTATGCAAGTAGTAGTTTGATGGGATCAAAATTACAGATTTTGTGTTTTATCTGAATGATAACTACTTGTTCTGGGTGATAATTAGGGATTAGGAAGGCCATCACTCCTAAATACGAATATTTAATGCATCTGCGTATCTTAGAACCCTCCAAAAATATAACAAACCAGGAACCATCTTTGTATCAGGTCTGCAACACCTTGACGACTGCACGTCCAAGATTAACATAAATAATACATAACGTTATACCGAAAACAAGTGATTTTTAGCACCAAGTGTGACATGTCGCAAAAGTGTGCGTTAAATAGGCCACTTGCACATTTTTCAAAAATATTTCGCAACGGTACACTAACCAATTAAACCACGAAAGGCGGAAAAAGGTTTAACTATGGCTCAGGTTGCCAAAGAAGCCTAGACAACTTAACCGCACCGTTATTATGCCAGGGATTATCCTCGAATTAGTAACAGTTGACATGTTGGCCCATCTTGCACAGTTCAGGCTTAACTGAAAGACTTTAGGGTGAAAACGGCAAAGCAGGTATGATGTAAGCGGGTAAGCACGAGCATTACATTTAATTATGCACTGCTTTCATTTTCGAAATTGCCTGAAAAATTGCATCTGAAAGCGGGTATTGTTTCATGTGAACGTAACTCGTTTGAAACACAAAGAGCTTAGAGCCGTGTACACAACATAGGCTAAAGGATCGGCCGGGGTAAGGGTGGGTGTAGAATAGTGTTATCGCGGATTAAGAAGTGATATGGACACACGCGGGTAGCGGTGGGCAGAGTGTCGTGAGAGGACTGGTGACCGCAGTCGCTATCCGCGCACCGACCGGTCTCCGCGCACCCTCGCACGCACGCGCACGCGCACGACGCACAGCCCGCCACGATTCAAACTTCGAGCTTACGTTCGGACACCGTTAAATAATTTTTATTTTTCTTACCTAATTGCGCCTGTGCACTCGGCCGCGACGCCCGAAACGCTCGCGGCTCTTGCCAGTGTCAGAATTGCACCGCGGCCGTTGACATCGGATTGTGATACCGATTTTGGATTTCGGAACGTGAACTCGAATATGTCGGATTTTGGCGGGAAGTGTGTGTGTTGACGAAAGTTTTTCCGACTTACAGTGAGGTGATAAGGTGTTTGCGCTCATATGTGACAGAATGGTGGATTCCACATAGTCTTTATTAGTGTAGAATTATCTTGTGAAGTCGAATATAATTCGAAGGTAAGTAGTGCATTTATTCGCATTTGAGTGGTCGCCGTTACTCAATGATAAAATGTATCTTTCGCTTTCTAAATAGTCGACCATGAGTGGTGGCCGCAGTCACGATTAACTTGGTTTTGCTATTGCTTCGGCAAAACTGAATTCTAGACACGACTATTTGACAAACTTGTAATAAATAACGCTCTAATTTATTGATGTATTTTCACGTCCAAAACTACTATCCGTCGATAGACCTGGAGCGTTATCGTTTAAATCCATCTAAAAATATTGTGTTATTGGATATAATAAGTGTATTAAAAGCATTGAACAGTAATTCCGAGAGTGAATTTTGCCATCGTCCACGGCTACTTTGGAGCTGGTGTGTAAACTTGTTTTATGAAAGTAAATCTGTTAGCCGGAGCCATACTTAAGGCTGCTACATTTCACTCGATCTGTCGCAAAAGGAAAAGTGTACATTTTTCTTTTAATTAACTCTTAAATTACCTAATCCACGTGCGTCTACGGTAATTTTATGTTTTATTACGGTTGGATACATTACTCCTATGATTAGTGTAAAACTTAATTGCGTTAGTTGCATAATTAAAACACCATAATCGTTAACGACCATGCTAATGAATAATGATGAACATTTGTCTTTTGCTCATGTGCCTAATACCGAGAGGGTAGTAATATATTAACACTACTACTTAGTCTTTGCGGCTTCGCTCGCTGCATGGATAAAACATAGACTTTTTGCTATTCCAGTCTATAATCTATTTCTGTGCTGAATTTCATAGAGAACTGTTCAGTAGTTTTTGCGTGAGAGTCACATGCGCAAAGTGGGTAACAAGAAAGTTTTATGAGTATTATCATGATTCTAGATTTAAAGAGTCTAGTTACAGCGACTACTAGAGCGAAGGCCACCTGAGCTTAAGTATTCTCCCCTGTTTGTATGTAAGGCGCAAATTACTTACTAAGCTATTACCACTTGTATCTTATCTTGTGGTATCAATAGAATCGAGGTTTCCTACTTTAAAGGAAGAAGATTTTTTTTTAATAAGCATAACAGTTTTATCAAACAGTAACAAAAAACCGCTTTTCCCAAAATATAAAGTTAAGATTTGTCCTGCAACTGATTAATGTGAGTTATATTTAGCTGCTAATTATTTTATTATTGGTACAAAAAGTTGAGTTCTTCACGTGAAGTAATAAAAAAAAAGATTTCGCGCCACTAACTAGACGTTAAGGCATCTGCCGAGCTCTAACTTGACACGCAACTTATTCACTTATTGACATAAGCGCTCCAAATGCCCATTATCTGGTATTCATGAATCTTACTCACACATGCATAAAAGTGGCTTCACGCTGTAGTACAACAGCGTGGCGTCTTCTTTTTTTTTAAATTAGGCAGTGTCTCTAACAAATCAACTTAAGAAAATCACCTCTTAAGAATGAAACTTTTTCGTTCTTGAGGTCCTACTTACTTATCGCCATGTTTGTACACATACTTACACGTACGAGCAAGAGCTTTAAAGTCGTCATCGTAAACAGCTTTAAGATAAGAAAACTGCTTGATACCAATATTGAACCCAAGTTAAAAGTATATCTACTTATATAACTTAACTTACATTTAAAATGATATCTAAAATGCCCAAAACTTGATTCAAGTCCCCGTCAATTTAAAATCCTGGTTCCCCACTATTCAGATCTGGAACCATTATCAGAGATATTTTTCTTCATCTTGAGAAACTGATAAGATTATAAATGCCTATATAGACTGAAATCTTGTAGCCTTTGTAAAGCTATTGCAATTTATATGCACGATATCAAGGATACTTCTACAGCAACTGAAATTGTATACACTGCAAAATAGTTCAAAATTTTGGGCCAAATTTTTTTCAAGGTTTGGGGTGAAATTATGTACAATATCTACATATTAATTAGCCAATTATACTTGGTCATTCATTATGTTTCTCTTTTTTAAACCGCAAATAGTATTCACTACTTAACTGTCAATCATTTTTCTCAGGTATAAACAGGCCTGATTAACATAGTAAAATTAGCAACAAATTCGTTGAAATTAAAGAGAGTTAGTAGGTCTTTGCCTAAGAGACTGCGGAATTTATCATTCACCCAATGTAAGGATCTTTACATTAAGATTAGAACGAGGAGCGTGAGTTCGCCGACTTCATCCATAAAATGAAGGTTACGTATTAATTCCAGAATTAATGACATGCGGACTTGTGCATACAAACAAAACCGAATAAATAACGTTAACTAACAGCTGACCGTCACAAGTGGGAAGCGGGCAAGTGACGTGATACGCAACTCTTAATTCGACCATAAACTAGGACGTGTCCAATAGTGCTGTAACTTGGCTTGCATTTTTGAACACGAAATGATAACTATTCTCTATAGAGCTTGTTACTAGGGCAGTCGGATTTGCTAACTTCATTGGTAGGTATATTTACAGACTTACACATGCTATCACGCCCGTAATCCCCGAAGGGGTAGACAGAGTCTAAAATGCGATTAGCTCCTTAAACCACATTTATTAGTATACTTTATTTATTTATTATGATAATGTTTAGTCACAAAATAAGTTTTATTTCTATTAACATAATTATACATATTCAACTTTAAATGCTTTAGAGCGCATAATGAAATCCAAAGGTCAAAAAATTTGCGGTATATTATAGGCCTAAAGGATGAGAAAAAATCTGAAATTAGGCGAATCTAAGGTTTAGATGGTAGAGAATTGATATACGGTAAAAATAAGAAATAAATTGTATAGATATCCATTTGAATGAAAGGTAAAAAAAAAAATACAAGCAAGTTAAGCAATCTGATATTCAAATGTATTGAAAAGTGAAAAAAACTGGGCATTCCTCTCTGGCGATCGAGATAGAAAGTGATGCGTGCGCGCAGCTACCGAACGAATTTATACATCTCGCGCCGCACACGCAAATATGCATCGCTGGCTACTGATGAAACTGTTCTCAGCAGATCGATTAGTATCGATCGTTACGAATGATTTCTGTTTAATTTGACATAATCTTAATTAAAAAAAAAACAAATATAATGATTTTGACGGTTTTCAGCGTACTAATAAAAATTTTGCATTTAATGTACGCTGTTAAATGCGTTGAAATAAAGTTGTTCGTAAAGTTGTTCGTATTTTGTGCTACGGCAAACTTTGGAAATAATCATAATAATATTGTACATTGCGATAATGATTGCGAAAAATAATTCGGTCTTAAGAGCGGACCCGAGCTGAGACACATTTGAAAAAAAGATATTTAAAACAACAGCAACAGTTGCTGTACCGCTTTGATTCTCGCGTCAGTGAGCCGTGCGACAGGGACAACTGGAGCTCGAGCTCCAAATTCGAGGTTAGGTTCTCGACGATTTTCTTCTCCAAAATAAGACCTATGCTAAATAAATTTCACCGATGGAATAATAAGTAGTTGTACTAAGCTCTTATGTTTTGTTATTTTTTCTAAATACTTACTGAATCCCCGCACTAAAAGCTTTTAGTGGTGATAAAAATTAGGTCTTTTTAACCGACTTCAAAAAAAGAGGAGGTTCGCAATTCGCAGTTATTTTTTTGAATTTTTTTACGGCGTCTAGTTGCTTGAAAAAGCAAGTTATCGAGAAAAGAAAGACATAGGAGCATAGAAAAAGTAAATGTTTATTTTAGGTACAAAAATAACTTTTTTAGTGTTAGAAATCCGTGTTAGGAATCCGTCAAGAACGTTTGTATGGAAAACTCAGTGCCCGCCTACCCTCTTAATAAGATACTAGCTTTATGAAACAATAACTTACATTAAAGAACGAAATAACTTTTATCTGATTCTAGTATTAAGAATTTGTATTAGTACTTTCTCTATATAATCTCCAAATCTGGTAAAGTTTGCATTCGACCTATTTTGTTTTATAAGTGTGATGAAGAATTATTAGATAAATAGTGGTTAATAGATTATAATAATGTTGAATGAATTCTATAATAGAGAGGAAATGTTCATTACATTTATAGAGTGTTGACTTTCATTAAGGTGAGTGCGTTTATAGCTAAATAATAATAGTTTTATCGTTGAGTTGGCTGAATAGTAAATAACTCTGTCAACGTCTCATTGGATTCTAATAGAAATGTTCCTGATTTTTCAAGAAAATAAGTAAATAATTAATGAACAATAATAAATAATAATAATTCGACTACATCAAACACATTGATCTGACTCCGAGATAAGTTGCTTAAATACTTGTGTAAAGGATATCAAAATCAACAGTGGTATTACAAATATATACTTAAATATTGGATATTAATACCCAGACACAGAACAAACACAAGTTTTCATCATACGAATGTTTGTCCTGGGTGGGGATCGAACCCACAACTCTTGGCGAATGGGGCAGGGTCATTACCGAATGCACCATGGAGCCAGTCGAACAATAGATAATACATTTCTAATTGATAAGATTCAGACGATCGTAGAAGTTATTTGCCCGTGTGTATAAATTCCTTTATTACTTAGTTTGTAAGTAATTGTCTTTATTTAAGTCGTTTCTTCTTTATTTATGGACATCCAAATCGATTTTAATACAATTTCCCTACTTTTGTTAATAGACAAAAGTTGAATATCAATCAACATTCAATTAATAGTAGTTCACCTGGATCGAATATTGAATTTCAACCAGCCACAAGTCTGAGAGCGATGTTCGTGGTTACGTAGCCGTAAAACGCGACGGAAAATCATCTGTCGGTCCGTCCGTCAAATCACAGATTTGTGAGGCCTCATTCTGTTGACGAATGATGCGGACGCCTTAATTGTGATCTGAGAAACGGCATTAATGGTGTTAAAAGAAAAAAAATAGCTTACAGTATTAGACTGTAGGTAACGAGAATGTTATTTAAATGCGGTATTTTGTATTTTCAATATCGCGTAAAAAGATATTAATGACTGTTAAAAAAATATTTTTGATTTAAAAGTGGAAAAGGAATAATTTATGTTATGTTTAATATATTTATGGATGTTTGTTACTCTTTCATATAAAAACTACTAAATGGATTTTAATGAAACTTTAGAATAATATAGCTTAACTAACTAACTAAACTATAATATAGCTTACATACCTGAATAATATATGTGCTATGTTTTATCGAAGTACTACACGACCGAAGCTGCGGGAAGAAGCAAGTAGGTACTAGAATCATTTAATTTGATTATTTCGAACAATCAACTAATTTGCAATTTCCCACATTACCTAAAATTAATATTTTTAAACAACTTTTGCTTTGATAAGATTTAAAGTACACATAAAAGGCATTCCATACAAAATGACCAATCAGCTGATTAAGTTTGGAAATGAAATCTTTTGGAAAGTAGCACAACAAAAGTCATTCAGTTCAATGAGGCAATGCTGCGTAAGAATTCAAAACGCATTCGATAATTGCATGCGTCGTCAATTGACTCAAAACGGTCCTAAATGGGAAGTCTAATGACCTTTACAGAGTTTTCTGACCACGCTATAGTGTAACAGCGTAAATAAAGAGCCTTATGGGAAACAAGTAAGTGAAAGTGCCTGCGTCCTCCGAGCAGGTGTCGGTGGAATGCGATTATATACTCACTTATTTTATAATTAAAGTATGTTTTGCGATGCATCGCGGTGAGAGATGCACGTCACGATGTATTTTAACAAAAGATGATCGGTTAATCTGTAGGGGGTCTAAATTGTATGCGTGTAATGTTAAAAGAAATATTGCCTCTTAAAATGCTGTCATGTAATTTTATTTGAAAGGCACGCACCTTACACGTCTTATTGTGGTATTATTTTAAAGAACACGTCTATAGATTAAAAAAAAATCTCTAAAATTTACCGTTAGCTCAGCGGTGAAAAAACATTGTCAGGAAATCAAATCAAATCTTTATATGCGTACCAAGTGTACATAGTAAGTGTTAACATAAAAGGAACTTACAACTTAGTTACCATTTAGGTAACCTAGGATGTGTGACTATGTTCCATTTTGTTTAATGAAACTTAAAAGATGTAACATATTTAAAATTTTGAAATGTAATAGGCATTTCTTTTTTTACTTACTTAATATTTCAGTTTCTTTAATGTATTAACTTAATCTGGGATTATTGAAAAAGTGACTTTAGCTTAGAACGAAATATGATAAAATGTAAAATACGTAAAGATGAATACATTTTGAAGAGCGGTGGTAGCTTAATGGTAAGGACACGCGCTTCTAACCGAGAAGTGCGGGTTCAAACCCGGGCATATACCTCTGATTTTTTTAAATCTATGTACGTATTTATGCCACTAGTTTGACGGTGAGGGAAAACATCGTGATAAAACCTGTAAATTTAAACCACTTTGGATTTGTAACCATGCTCCAAAAATTGTCTGGTTCCCATAACTTAGGGTTACGAAGGTCAGATCGGCTGTCACTTCAAATTACCAGACTCGCTAAATCCTGGATCATGGTCTAAGCGGGCCCCCCGTCTAAGCACGGGACATAACGCTAGGAAGATGAAAGATGAACATTTTATATTGATATTACGATTTTAATATACATAGATATCTATGTATATAGGTCTGCTTGGTCTGGTCTATTAATATGTTATTTCAAGCAAAATTGCCTCTATATTTTCAATTCAATAATTTTCCATGTTGATCTGGGACAAAAAAAAAGAATGTGCCAACTGTGGTTCTTGCCTAGCATGTCGTAAAAGGCGACTAATGGTATATCGGATTTTGGGCGTGTGATTGTGTAGGCGTCAGGTTAGCCGCTTGTCACTGCTTTTTCACAATTTTCCATCTAACCCAGCCCAGCTTTATTTTTGGCTGAACGTGGTTGAGGGGGCGTACTGCCCCTTTGACTCTGCCTACCCCTTCGGGGATCATGGGCGTGATGCTATGTTTGTTTGTTTGTTCAATAATTTCCATTAGTATTTAATAATTGCTTTTTTTACAAACCAGCTTTTTAATTATTTACTAATGTGTGTTATATATTTTCACTGGCATAGCATTTTTTTTCCGATTGATTAACTGTTATTTGCTAAAGAATAATTGGAGCAATTTGTGTCCACTTAACAAATGGCAAAGCGTGACAATTCAGAATGTGCGCTGCTCGTGCGCCGTTCGATGCAAAAGACATCAACGCGTTCGTTCTGCTGAGTTTAACAATAATTGTTATTAATAACTAGTTTTATTTGATTTCAAATTTTATTCATCGCCTTACTGTTGAAATATTTTATATATATGATACAGTTAACTAAAATATTAAATCAATTATTTTATACAATAGATATTCGTATAATATATATTCACAATTTTACATGTTTTTGTATACGCGTTGATGTCTTTTGTATCAAAAAACGCCCACGCACAAAACAAATGCATTATACACTGTAAAATCACTGAATCTATAAATTTACAAATTGCATTGCAATTGCATTATATAATTAAATTCAAAATACGTTACTTTACATTTGTGGCAAACTTATAAACATTGCTAAACTATAGTTTACATATTGAAAACATAATGGTCCCTCAGCGACAATGTGCACTCTAGGTACTGTATTTCGTTACATAAAGCCTGGCTACTTAACCATCTGAGTGTACTTATTATTTCGACTGACGAAACAAAGACCACCAAAGCCTGCGGAATGGAAATAATATCAACGAAAGAGAAAGAAAGACCATAAAGTTTTTCTTGGCAATGTCAACAAAAAAGTTTCTGCTGCGCGGAAACAGCGGTTGTGCAACGAACATTTAGCCGATTGGAAACACAACTCTAGATTAACCTCAGCCTGGCATCGTAACTCCGTTCTGATATCTTTCCAAATCATTCAACCGTCATTGTTTTTATTATTATGACAGACGGATAGACCGTCGAGAAGAGTTGTCTGTTGTACCCAATTTCCTTACTTTAAAATGAATGAACAAATTTATAAATCACACGGAAATCATATATCTAACATCAAATTCTTAATTACAACATATAAAGTAGGTTTGTATAAGAGAGCTTAGAGTAGAGAACAAGATTGTATGTATGGATGGATTTTTGTTTCTCATTCACAAAAAAACTACTGAATGGATTTTAATAAACTTTAGAATAATATAGCTCATACACCCGAATAAAATATAGGCGATGTTTCATCGTGTGCCACGCGAGCGAAGCTGCGGGCAGAAGCTAGTACTTAAATGAAACTAACCAGAGACAACGTGAAACGTAAGGAAATCTAAAACAAAAAAGGAAGATAAGTCATACTAACTAAACTAAAAATAGATCATTGGTATTATGGGCAGTTCGTCAACAGGCGTATACTTTTAATTAAAAGTAATCAGTAGTTAGACTATTCTTAAAAATGCATCTAATACTGATTAAATGTATCCGGAAAATGGGAATATGTTAACATGAAGAAACATTATAGTATTTATAGACATTCTGGAGCTTGTATGAAGAGGATCATGAATGTTGAAGTAACAAGTGGGGTGTGTAAGGGTCGTGCACTATGGCGTTCGGTTATCTCTGCCTACTCCTGTTTGAAATTGAGTTAGTTAGTTAGTTCTGGCACCCGAGTAACGCCGCGGTGCATAGTTAGTTATCGTATGACACGCGTTTGGGGGTCGCACGGACGCGTCCAGGCATGACCGCGAGGTGCGAGGTGCCAATGCAATCAACAGGCTACGCATGGCTTCTTTAATAAAACACTGGAATTACAATGGCACTTGCTACTAAAATAAGCTACGAGGTATTAAAATTTCAATTATATTCATTTAAGAATGATTACGCCTACGTAAATAGCAGAAGTCGCAATTTGAGCGACGGATCGTGAGACTGCAGTTAATGTAGACTTGGGTTTATTTTATATTAAGTTAAATAATATTTTTTTTAATGATTCTAAAAGCTGACATTTCGATTGTTATGCAAGCGAAAAGTTGATTTAGAGATATCAATTTTATGATCTATGTAGAAACATAAATGTTTGTATAAATATATATATTTTGATATGCGTTCTTCGCTGGATGCAGGTTTTTATGAGAAAAATATTTTGCAAGCTCTTGATTGGTCTTGGGATTTCGATTTAATCATCTAGATGCATAAATATTATATATGCAGTTACTGATAGATGTGAAGAACGATTGATCTAAATGACAGGTAGATCCATATATGGAAATATAATTTGCAAACGAATATTCATGAGATTTCGATTTTTGATCTAGATACATACATTTATGCATTCTTTAAATGAAATTATCTAAAGATGTTAATCGAAATATTTATACGGTTGTATATTTCGACATAAAATCATGACAGAAGAAGAAGAAAATGTGGTTTATTCATCGCAAAGTCGTGAAAACGATATCAGCCTGTAAATTGTATCTTAGATTCTAATTTAGATCTGGATGTGGGTCAAGTTTCAAGCGTTTGCAATATCGTAGAAAGTGGATTAATAACCAGTTTTGGATCTGATTCCGACGCGTTTGCTTGCTCGCGTTCAGTTCAGTGTACTTTCGATTTCATGTTGACACTTGAATATTTTGTCTATAAATAGTCTATGAAGTCTACATTTATTACCTACATTACCTTTATTACCTACATACTCATAAATACTATCATCAATCTCGCAATCCGCGAAGGCTTAGGCCGAATCTGACGATTTGCATGTATAAACTGAACATTAGGAAATATTATGTGTATATGAAATACTTAAGCTATTAATTAGGCAATCTTAGAAATAATTAAATCAAATCTTTTGTCAAATGAACATATCTTGTTGGCTCATAAAATAGTGAAACAATGGATATATTTAAACTCAAAAAAAAAAATTGTAATGAATTAAAGACGTTTTATTATTGATAGAAATACAGAACGTCGTGGGAATACCTATGAAAGAGTTACTGTTATGAAACGAATCAAAGGGAAAATAACATGGATACACTAAATAATTTGGCTTTTTTATATATTTTAGGATCGAAATAGCAGCGCCCCGCGGTTTCACTCGCGTAGTTCCCGTTCCCGTGGGAACACGGGAATAAAATATAGCCTAACATTGGCTATGTAGATACTGATAAAGTAGTTTTCCATTGCTGAAATAATTATTCAAATTGGTCTAGTAGTTTCGGAGCCTATTAGATACAAACCAACAAACAAACAATCAAATCTCTCCCTTTTTTGAATACTAGTAGAGACGATCAAACAGTTGTCGTATATGCACCAGTAGCCTAACCATAGGTCTATAACAGCAACAAAATGATCACAACAATATCTGCTACAGTTATGCATGCGCGAAAATTTCAATTTCCCAAAAAAAAACCATCTCGTTTTTCTTGGGAATATTATGTATACTAAATGTAGATACAATAGTAAATGTAACTAACTAAAAGTCAAACGGATAATTTGAACTCCCGTTCATAAACAAATATGTAGTTACCATAACCATTCAGCACGACCATTACACATCTGTTTCGCTACGGTTGTGCATGACACGCTGTATGTTTGTACGATCGAGTGCTATAGTCTTGTTATTACGGCGATTACAGTGAAATATTTCTCGTCTCGCGTGCGGTCACTCGCTATTACGTGGTCATTACCTGGGGAAAGTGTCATTGATATGTTAAAACAGTTAAATAAAACGCGCTCGGTTTAGAAAGTATGTGTGTACGTACGCGAGGAGCGGGTGTAGCTTCCTCTTCTCAATTGGAGCAGGTAGTAATTGCATAGTTATGTGAATAGGCATATTGATATGTCGAATATGGACATTCCTAACCACAGTTTATAATTTTTTCTAACCTTATCACATGAAAAAATTGCCACTAACGGACTTATTCGAACTCGATTCGAACCCGCGACCTTTGATTCTGTTGCCAGGTTTCTAACTCCTCGAACAACTGTTACTGTAGTTTAGGCGCTATATGCGCCATTAACTGATTTGATTTGATCCGAGTTAGAGAGAGTTATGTTATGATTAATACAAAAGCACGAATCAGTTATAACTGTCAATACGTAGGCTACATTTTATACGAGTAAGAAAAATGTATTTTTATTTTGGCAATCTGTAACATAATGCCATACATGGGGTGCCACTCGCACGTCAAATCTCTGGAGGTTTTGTTGAGGATTCACCAAACCGACCGATTCAGAGTAAGGTTTTTTCGCTCGGCTTAGAAAGTACGTGTATTATAAGAAGCGGCCACACCTTGTAGCTTCTTCTGCTCAATTAGAGCAGGTGGTAATCTGCTTAATCTATCATTCATCTGAGCTATTTGAGCAAGATTAGAAACGGCACTATGGGTCGCGTTTAAAGAGCGAAACTTTTATGTGAATGGCATCTTTATTTACAATTAAAGCCATTTGTTCCGTCTGATGCTTTAAACTTGATGGCGTTTCTCAAAAGCCGCATATATGACCTAGTATCTAAGACTTAGTTCAAAAAGCATTTTGAAGAATATGTCAATATTCTAGCGGATGTTTTTGTTTCCTTTTTCTGGTAAATAAATTACTTCGTATGGATTACAAGAAATACCTTCAGAGGCTGGTCTGCTCTGGTTTACCTTTTACTTATAATAATATTCGGCTAAATCTTTAACGAACATTAAATGTATGACTTGGTATAAATATTAATTTAATCTGTAATTGAAAAGAGTAACTACCAAGTTTCTTGCCGGTTTCATCTCGGTAGATGCGACATTCCGAACCGGTGGTAGATTCAAATTGTTCTATTTTGTACCTATTAATAATACGTACATAAACCATTTTTTTAACTAATGTCCTATATTATTATCTCTGCTTACCCCGCTAGGGAAGTGGCGTGAAGTTTTAGTAGTAGTAGTAGTAGTAGTCCTATATTATTTTATTCAAAGCTAGACCTCCAACACAGGGTCATCTGTAGCACTTGTTTATCATAATGGATATGTCAGACTAGCATATAAAACATGTTATCACCGAAATTAATGAACACTTTGTACATTGTCTGATATTTGGGCGACTTCCCGAAACATTCGGTTGTATTAGCATACAAAGTGCTGCCTCGACTGTCCCATTGTCGGATTCATATGTCAAACCTGTTAACAATCGTTGTTAACGGAGTGGATAATGAGGAATTAGAGTCAAGGTCGTTTGTGTTAGTACCGGCTCTCGTTACATTCTGGTCTAATTCGGTCGGTTGTTGATTCTGTAAACAATTAAATAGATTTATTTTCCTTCATACAATAAGTATTTAATATACCATACATACATATACACGAGTACCATTTAATTGTAATTCATGTTTAGTTGATGCCTCTGAAAGGCATTAAAACATATGCTATGCGGAAATACAGTGCAATTACACATATATTATATTTATTTCTAGAAGTCTCGTCAATTTGCATTTTAACTACCTGCAAAATAAGATTTTATATTGTTTTGATACTTTAAATGGCTATGGTAATTTGAGTAGGTATGCTAGGATAAGCAGCGATTGCACTTTATAAAACTATCAACGGGTTGTAAATAATCAAATCACGTTTTTAGGGTTCCGTACCAAAAGTGTAAAACGGGACCCTATTACTAAGACTCCGCTTTCCGTCTGTCTGTCTGTCTGTCCGTCTGTCACCAGGCTGTATCTCATAAACCGTGTAGGTAGATTGTTGAAATTTTGACAGCTGATGTATTTCTGTTGGCGCTATAAAAACAAATACTAAAAACAGAATCAAACATATATTTAAGGGGGCTCCTATACCATATCATATCCCAGACATGTTTTTTTTGCCGTTTTAATAGATAATGGTACAGAACCCTTCGTGTGCGAGTCGACTCGCACATTTTTTACTTTTTGTTCGTTTTTTTTAAACATGTACAGTTTGCGATCAAAAAAAAACTTGAGACGAATAGCATCTTTATCTCAACCCATTGTTACCATCTCGCACTAATTTAGGCAGCTCTATGCACTTGACTGCATTTGAAGCTTTGAAAATAACTGTCTAGATTATGAAGGTCGGACTGAATGGGTGAGGTTGTAGGTATAATGAGATAAAATCTCATGTGGCAGGATGCCTGTAATGTAGTAATGGATAATGGGTGGTTTCTTTAAAATAAAGGAAATACTGATTACCCTTTATAGTTTCTAAGTATATTTATATTCAAATACTGTTGAAAGAGGTTACTTAGGTGCAATCATTTGTAAAATTATTGGTAATTTTGTTATTACGACTATTCTTAATGGGCTCTCCATTGACTTTTATGTTTTAGGTAATAGTTTTTGGAATTATTATCATTAATATATTATATTATTACAATTTATGGCATAAGGTATCCTTCCGGAAAAAAATACTGATCCTTAAATAGAATAGCATTATGTCTCGTGTTTTAGGTGGTCGACCGATATAACATTTCAAACGAATTCAAAGCCCTATAAAATTTTACTTTTTATTAAAATTACTTAAAGTAGGTACCTAGAAATATGTTTAATGATAGGCAATGTTGTCTACCCTAATAGGTGACGGTAACAAGACAGTGACATAGAACGCAGCGAGGAAACGTCGGATTTCCTTTGCGTGCATCCGGGCGCACGATAGCTCACTGAATTATTGATTGATTAATGAGCTGTAAAAGGAGTGCCTAATAAATAAGTGATGGACAATGAGAGGGTAACGCGCCTATTGTTTACATACATACATACCATGCCACCTGCTATCCTCGAAGGGGGAGGTGGAGACCAAGTAGCAATGAGCTTTAGGAACCACATTTAACCAAAAATCTAATTGAATACATAACATCACGCCCATAATCCCCGAAGGGGTAGGCGGAGTCAAAGAGGCAGCAGGCCCCTTAAACCACTTTCAGCCAAAAATAAAACTGGGCTGGGTTAAATAGAAAATTGTGAAAAAGTAGTGACAAGTGGCTAGCTCGTCGCCTACAGAACTACATACCCAAAACCCCAAACCATTAGTCGCCTTTTACGACATGCTAGGCAAGAAACACAATTGGTACATTATTTTTAAGACCCAGACCAACATGGGACAATGTTGGGCGAATTGTATTATGTATTTGGAAAATTGTAAGAAACATGACCAGAGGCTAGTTCATCCCATAAAATCACAAACTCGACCATGTACCATTAGTCACCTTTTAAGATGTGCCAGACGAAGAACACAGTTGGTGTATTATTTTTGAGGTTAAGACCAATATGGTACCACATCGTTAACCAAAGCTGAAATTACCAACTATTATTATAGGATGAGTGAATAAAAGGCTTGCTTGTGTGTTTAATTTATAGTATCTTATAATCGTTTGCATGGTGCAAACGATAGTAAGTTATAATTAGCAATAAGTTCTTCTTCTTTCCAGACGAAAAATTAATCAAAAATTATTTGGTTGAAATTTCGTGTTACGGCCGGGCAAATAAATTAGTTTGCAGTCATAAAGAGTCAGTCCACCGATCTGTTATAAAATATGCGGACTTAGCGGTTACCAATTTTCCGCAATTTTAATGTTTAAGTAAGTAGAGCAACGCATAGGCGTCCATTCATTTTGCACAACACCCTATTTATGTAACCAGTATAGATTAATTTGTAACTTGGCACGCACGCGCACTACATACACAGTAAAATAAATTACAGTGAGACCACTCCGGCTTGGCTTGGCACGTATATCAATATAATTGGCATATAATCTGATTATTTTCTAAAGGACTGTTTCAGTAAAGTTTTTTTATTTAAACTATCGACCCGCCCCGCTTTCGCACGACGAGCTCAAAAGAATATGAAATATTAAAATTTTTCTCATGAATCGCTATTAAAATTTAATCCTGAAAGTCACATCAACATAATTTGCGTAGTTTAAAGGACCTAAGCGATCAGATACAAGTAGTGACTTTATTATATACTATGTGAAGATAAAACAGATTAATTGTGTCTATGAAGATTAATAGGCTCAGTTAATATATTTATTGATATTATAAGAATGAATACTATTACTTCCTAGACGCTCACATATAATCGCGATAAATCATATGAAATAATCTTGATTTATTTTACATACTTATATACTCGACACCCATTTAAAAATAAATTATTAATTGTAAGTAAATATGAAAAATTAACCTTTACTCCCGATTATTTACTTTGATTGTGATAAAGATAAAGAAAAATGGCGTCATTAAAAATACATTTTTACTGTCGTTGTTTTTACTACATCACACTCGGTGTTCCGACCTACGGAAGCTCGGAATGTTTGCTCGCGTGTAAGTGCTAATTGTACTTGTGTGTAGTGCAATTGACGGCTCGTTAGTGCTCAAGTGTTTGCCTAAGTTGGATGACACGGTCACCTGTGCATTGCGCGACAATTACGGAGTGCGGGTGGAATGTATGGCGTGCTATAGACTTCATCCGCACTTTTGTTTTGTCGCAAATTACAGTTACAAAATAAATTGTTAGTGACTATGCAATACGCCGATTGTTTTTTTTTTATTACGCCTTTCAAGATACGAAAGTCTTAAATAAAAATATAATAAGCAAAACCCTTATTATTATTTAAACATAATCTTAACATAAAAAAAACATTTTTGTATTTAAGTTTTAGTCTAGCAAATTTGTTCATTCAATTCATTAAAATATGATTACTACCTGCAATTTATTGCTATCATAAGTTGCGGAATTGAATAAATGGGAATTTTAATGTAGTTAATCAATTACAGTCATATGTAATGATTGTAGGTTAAAATTCCTTATATTTTAGTAAATACCTTTATAATGAAATTCATTTTAATTATGCGTTAATTAAAACCGTGAAGATTTCTAAGTAAATAATGTATAGTTGTCGTAAATATGTGTCTTCAAATAGCCATAGGTGACTGTCGCGACAAATATTTGATAGAGAAAGTTTAAGATGGAGTACAATTTAGTGCAATTAAAAAAATACACGGCTTTTTGATTTTTGTTTGTGTTCGTATATCATATGTAAACTTTTCTGCAGTATTAGAGTTTTATTTGCTTATCTCTGTAGTTGAAAGGTAAAGATTACACTAGAAATTAATTCACAACTTGTCATTTTTCATTCTAAAGTTTTAAAGCCATTTGCAGCAAATATGTTGGCTTTAATGAAAAGGTACACAGCTAATGAATGGTTGTGCAGTGATAAGTGGCTAGCTCGTCGCCGACACAATCACACACCCAAAACTCGATATACCACTACATAAGTCACCTATTATGACATGCTGGGTAAGGAACACAGGTAGCACATTCATTTTAAGTCCCAGGCCAACATGGGACTAACACCCGATATACCATTTTAGTTAGTTAAAATAAATGAATAACTATATTATCTTTCTTTCCTATAATATTCATACCAATTATCCCTAATACAACCAAATCTGTACCTTATCATATATATACATTGCAGATTTGGCAAAAATCACACCGTATACTTTTGCCTTATCGCTTCGTTCACGGTTCGATTCCGACGCGTGACTAACCACGTTTCAGTTAATTAGTTAGATCTAATTTCGAAACTTACAGGTCATCTATATACAGAACTATGCATTACTCGTGTTCTCCAGCTGTCGAAATTTAGGACACTTAACGCGTTACAGACTGTAACTTATCTAGATTTCATTCTTCTGACCCTGACGTGACAGTTGTCTAATTGCAATAATCACGGCTATCTAATTCGTGGATCAGCACAATATCTTAGCGACTTGTCTTGTAACTAGTGTTGAGCTGAGTCAAGTATGGCACGAGGTTGACAAAGATTTATCAATTACTAGATCGGCGAAATTACAATTAGAAATGTTGTAATTAAATAATAAATATCAGACTACATTACATATATTGATCTGACGCCGAGGTAAGTAGCTTAAGCACTTGTGTTACGGATATCAGAATCAAAAGTGGTATTACAAATATATACTTAAATATATTGGATATTAACATAATAACACCCAGTCACAGAACAAACACAAGTATTCATCCCATTCTAGTCTTGGGTGGGGATCGAACACACAACTCTTGGCGCATGGGGCAGGGTCACTACCAAATGAGCCAGTCAATTATTATAAACTTTGGAAGAAAAACTAGTAAAAGTTCTATACAATTGGGTATATGCAAAAGAAGAGAATAGGTTAGTGCCTATTATCACCTTTAATACTTAAAATTAGATATGTCACTGTAAATTAAAATAAAGTAATGACGAAATCTATACTTTACTAATATTATAAAGAGAGAAAAGATTTGTATTTATGTGTGTGTGTGTTTGTAATGAATAAACTCAAAAACTGCTGTGCCGATTTCAAAAACCATGGGAAAAACCATTCACCATTGGAAAGCTACATTATCCGGAAGTAGCATAGGCTATATTTTATTCCCATATTCTTACAGGAACGGGAACTATGCGGGTGAAACCGCAGGGCGCTGCTAGTGTAGTATAAAGTTGTTGGTTGTTGTACACATACTATCAAATAGATTAAGATCAATTTGTGTCTCAACTAGCTTAAATATTTTAACAGAAATAACTCTTTATATTAAATATCTAATTAAAACTTATTATATGCATGATTATACTGTAGTTAGTTATTTATATTTAAATATCTAACAGGACGAAGTCAATTAGGTTTATTCACTTTTTATTCGGTCTTCCGTATTTTGATTGATAGTTTAAACAGTCGGATTTCCCAAAAATATTAAATCACTTTGTACGAAAAGATAAAGATATCCTTTTGTTATTAATTATGTAAGGATTTCTAGTCTCAATATTAATAATTGTTGTTAACGTTAAGTACAACAAAAAAGGGTTAAATTTAGATGACGCGAAACAGCTTCATAATTCGTTAGTTCGTTCTCAACCACCAAAAACAATTTTGCATGTGTTTCTATCGAGTAAGTCCATTATCAAAGAGACAACACTAGCCGCGGCCCGCGTCTGCGCGTGGAACAATTATACAATTACATCAGGCGTGTCGTCGCTCTATAAAGCAAGTAGGCGCTGTGCTCACCGGCGAAAGCGCTGCAGTTGCAACAGACATGCACTCGTGTGTACACTGCACTGCACCGAACATACACTTAAAGAAATACTAGTACACATTATGTATTTGATATACTATCATGTAAACATACTTCTTCCTATGTCTTTTCGTATTTAGTTTTTTAAAGGGACTATCCAGGATGGTAGCTCAATGGTAAGGGCAAGCGCCTGATAATAGCCGAGGAGTGCGGGTTCAAACCGTCAGCACGTGACTCTGGATTTTTCAAATCTATGTACGTATTTATACCACTAGCTCGGCGGTGAGGGAAAATCTGCAAATTCAAACAACTTTGGATTTGGAGATGATCCAAAAAATGTCTGGTTCCCCTATCTTAGGGTTACGAAGGTCACATCGACAGTCGCTTCAATGTAATTACCAGATTCCCTAAATCCTGGATCCTGGTCTAAGGGGACCCCGTCTTAACGCTAGATCCAGGGACATTCCTATTCAGGCATCATTTGGAACATGATTTTGGATTAGCACCGACTTGATTGTTCACTTACATTGTTATTTAAATGTGCTGTTTCCCTTACGATGATCATCATCATCGTTATGTCATCGCCGGCCTAGTATTAAAGATACATACACCATTTAATATGGCTTCAATATAGCCATAATAGGTACGTTACCGTGTGAGAGTAGCACCTCTCCAGTATGAGGCATATCTCGGAAACATTGAACTTCTGCTACTCTTTACCTTAATACTATATATTTCATTCATATGTGTATATTTACAGAGGATGATTTATTTCCTGACTTAAATAAATCATCCTCTGTAAATATACACAGGAAATCCGAATATTATTATATATAGTGATAAAACATCTATTATTTGACCCATGTTGGTCTGGGACTTAAAAAGAATATGCCAACTGTTTTTCTTGCTTAACAAGTCGTAAAAGGCGACTAATGGTATATCGGGTTTTGGCTATGTGATTGTGTAGGCGACGAGCTAGCCACTTATCACTTGATTTTCACAATTTTCCATCTAACCTAGCCCAGTTTTATTTTTGGCTGAATGTGGTTAAAGAGGCTTGCTGTCCATTTGACTCTGCTTACTCCTTCGGGGATTATGGGCGTGACGTTATGTATGTTTGAAACATCTATCAATCATTCTAAATCAAATTTATTAATGCCAAAATTAAGTAAACGAGTATACAAAGTCTCTCGGATAACATTTAGTTGAACTCATGAAATCATTTCAACATGAATGTTTTAACAAATTACGGTGTGATGAATATTTTGTAAGCTTTTAGGGACTACCGCCAATCAACAAAGTGTTACAACGTAACATGGATTCGTAACATTGAATGCTTTGGCTGATACGGATTTGTTCTCTTACGTTTTTTTATGTATATATTAGATATATAAAAATACTTTTTACGTGGAAGAATTATCAATATATATAAAAATCAATGTCACTTTTCGTTGTAATTTTATAACTCAAGAATGGGCTCACCTATCCAAACTAAATGTTTAGGCTTTGTTCAGACTATTTAGTAGATGGTTTATGTGAAGTTTGCACAAAATCGGTTGAGCGGTTCTTCATTTGTCACTTTAGTAGCGAAGCACGTACCGGGCCGCTAGTTGTCAATAAACTAGCGAAGATTTCTTAATTTAAATTTATATGTTTACTATTAAAACGAAACGATAATTATGTATAATGTAGCTATAGACAATTTTAAACATTCATCTATTATGCAAAATTATTTTTGTTTGTGGTCTAGCATGTCGTAAAAGGCGACTAATGGTGTTTTGGGCATTGGGTTGTGATTATGTAAGCTAGTCACTTGTCACTCATTTTCATCTAACTCAACTCAACCGCTGTCTGTCACAGTTCAGAACTAATTCACCTAGTTGTGAGCGCGACTGTACATTTTAGTCGGCGCGTTGCAATTCGCTCGAAGTAATTGGTGGTTAAATGGTGCATGATTTACTTTGAAATTTGGCCGCTTGAGTACTAGAATAGACTAGATATTTATAGAGGTGTCCGTTTGCACTTTAAAAGTTTTGAACTAGTTTTTACTGTACCACGGACTGCGTCGAACTTAAACTACTAGAGGGACTCTATGGTCTTCCTTAGGGATCTATCATCTTTATCAGGTTAAAAATTAGTCTATGTTCTTTCTCAGGTTGCAAACTTTTACCGTACCAAATCATAGTCGGATAAGTGGTGTTGGTATATAAACCTCAGAGATATGCAGACGGGCAGAGTTATTTTTATCATGATTGTACCAATTGAAAGATTGTGATGAAATTTAGTTCACCAATAATGTTAACGCTGGTAAAAGACTTGGTAAAAATATGTATTTTTTATCTGAGTAAAACACGGGAATAACTCTTTAATAGATTAGAATCCACGTGGGAGGAGCTTCTGGCAAAAGCAGGCCAAGGCTAAGATATTTTTTAAGCAAATTATTTTTAAGCAACTATATGCAAAAATTAAGCGTTATTGAAGCTAAATGATTTATTGGTTATTCTAGAAAGTGCGTGTCGGAATGCGGAGAATGGAAAGGGTTCCGCACTCATTTTTATTTCACCCTGTTCGTTACCTACTTATTAGTGCAACTAGTGGCATACATTGTATACTGTAGTTAAGTAATCACAAGTAAATTATATACGGTCGTATGTAGTAAATTATGAACACATACAGAAAAAAATGGATACAGGAATGGTTTGTTGTCGTTGAATCCAAATCATGAATTACTCGTAGGCATGACTTAATTGTGGCCTACTTTTAGGAGTATATTTTTATTAATATAATACCTTTATTACTAAAATATTGGTAATGTATCAACTGAGCTACTTTATGGCAGAAAAAAACTCCAGGAACTGGAATAATATCAATTGATTATAATTAATATAATCTTACTTGTAGGTATATTAGCATAGTTAAAAAGTTATCATAATATACACATTAATTAATACATAGTTATTACGACTTATATAAATATCTAAAAGGCCTAATCAATTTATAATGAAATGAAAACCTATTCAATATATTTCTAAATTAACTCATCCGACTACCATGATTAATGATTTTAGAATCACGCGCAACAAACATAAGAAAAATAACACGGTCATAGTAAAATGTTAAAAAGTTCAGAGGTGAGTTATATAAGACCAATTTAAATTGGATTCGTGATGACCATGGAGTCATCTGACCATGCATTGATTATTTTGCTTGAGGCTTGGTGGTTCCAGTAGGTAGAGAATTTCATCACATTAACACGCACACCAGAATTTATCTAATTTGATGAGTATGTCAAAGCAATTACAAGCACTATCTAGATGTATGCGTATTATTAGTACTTTGACTGCCTCGTTGGTCTAGTGGTAGCATGCGCCGCCTAAGGACCAAGAGGTCCCGGGTTCAAATCCCGGGTCGGGCCAAAAATTTGTAGCTGGGTATTTCAATATCGAAATTACTCAGTAACAGCCCGAAGTCAGGAAGTTGGCGGTTTAATCACTCCCGTGCCTCGGAAAGCACGTTAAGCCGTTGGTCCTGCGCCTGACCACTCTCCGGTCATGTCGAATTGCCGTCTCACCGGACTATGAGGGTAAAGGAAAAGAGAGTGCTCTTGTGTTTGCGCACACACTTGTGCACTATAATATCTCCTGCGCAGTTGGCTAATCGTCGTTGAGATTGGCCGCCGTGACCGATATCGGTTAGGTGGACATTATTTTTTATTATTAGTATACCTAGTTTCCTAGAATTTCAGTCCGTTTCGCATATTGAAGCAGTAACCTTTAGACAGCAGATGAAAAGCATAATAAGACAAATTGGATTATAGTTACATGTCCATAGTTATTATATGGTGCAAATTTCCTTACGTAGTATTACCTACTTAATCGACAGTAAAGAAAATTGTTGAACGTTTCAAGGTAATAAGTAATTACTTAGATATTAAAATTCAAAGATGAGTATGTGCCATCAATTTCGACAACACACCTTTAAAGTGAGTCTATGTAGTCTACAAAGCGTTGAATATCAACTTCTGATAGTGATATTTCTAAACTTTCATCTTTTAAGTCGGATAGCCATCTTTTATCAGGTGATATTTAAACTATCCCCCACTGTCCATGTGAGTATGAACCTAACTTTTATCAAAACAGAATTGGTAACGTGAGACCTGACTATAATGTCACATACCTGAACTTTAAAAAAAATAAAGCGTATCGTTGATACGAAAGTAAGCTCGCTGGCGAAAGCTGCGTGGGATTGATGCGTCTGCCTTCTTGATATATTAAACGTTTCGTATTACGAGAAGCGAGAAGGTGACATTTAGGAAATACGAGTATATTATGACGAGTTATATGACTACCATTTCCGCTGGTTAAGAATCGAAATAAAATCACGAAGTAAAGTGACAGCTCTCTTATCATAAAATACGACACTGGGATCGTTACGGAATAGGATTCGCCAAGAGAATAATTTTCTTTAATTAAATTATGCACAAAAAGAAATAACACAACGAAATGAAAGGCACCAAAATATTTTCTTGTTCTTAGTGCGCCTTTGTAACCATTCGTTAGGGAAACCAGTCAAATTGGGTTAGGTACCAATACTTATATTTATCTGAAAGTGTAGGTTTCTCCTCTTACTATTTTGAACTAGTGATATACTAAGAGCCAGCGTTCCGCAGACTTCAGTATTGTATCAAAAGCCCATATCAACGCTAGGTATACCTACTATTTCACCTGCCGTAGATGATATGGTGATTCACTATTCCCATCAAGGGTTCTTTTGGGCGTGGCCAGAAGTCTAAAAGCATCAAAATTGACTCTCAAAAGGTGATCGCAGCATGTCTTTCTACATTTGTACTTAGTTTTTTGATGCCATAGCTACGTGCCATAAGCTAAAAAGACTTGAAACAAGCAATGGAATTTTGCACTTTCACCACAAGGATTTGCAATATTATTTTTTGAGCAAGGCCCAAATTGTGGTGCTTCGCGTACCAACTTTCACCGTGTATTGTGTTTATTGCACCAATTTTCACAACAATCAATTATTAATCGTGATTTACAATTTCCTGATATGAATTACTCCTGACTGGTGTTCTAATAGATTCCAATTATTTTGCCTAATTAGTATCTATTAAATTATGAAATTACAAACTGATTTTCTTAATTAGTTTGGTGGATGATTAGAAATACGAGTAGACATAACTTTCTGAGTTATCGGGGTCATAAAAAATATGATGGGACGCTTGAATGTCAGCTTCAAAACTATAAACATTAATAGGGGATTTATAAAAATATTGTATAATAGTATTTATTTAGTTCAGCAAACGAAAAATTACTAAGACAAAGCACGGTAAAATCGGGTCACGTCACTTATTCGATGTACTAGAGTTTTTAATGATAGTTTGTAGCATTTAGTTACGTTAAAGCCAGCATTTTGGTAGGTTGCATCTTCTTCAATGTTTATGTATTCGACATAAAGAAGACTACATCTACACTATAATTATAAAGAAAAAAGATTTTATTGCTTGTTTGTACCGAATAGGCTCCGAGACTACTGTATTGATTTGAATAATTCTTTTACCATTGGAAAGCTACTTTATCAGCGAGTAACATAGGCTATATTTTATTCCCGTACTCCCTCGGAAACTAGCACTACGCGAGTAGAATCGCGGGGGCGCAACTAGTGTTTAATATTTTTGATAACTTAATCGTCTGACGAAATGTATTTTTTCTAAACCCAGGAGGCATCTATATTAAACTAGTATGTAATTGTTGGTTGCAGTGCATAATGCGGGTCGGTGTCTGGTGGAGCGCGGCTGCGCTTACGCTGCTTGCCGTCTCCAGTGCCCTTCGGACCACACAGGTGAGTTTAGTCCATAATTTCTAACTAACTTCTCGCTTCCCTAGCGGCGTAGGCAAAGAAAACCAAACGCCAATTTCATTATTTTTTTTAGACAATGGCAGCCAGACTTTCTTAGCAACCAGCATTCTTCGCGTGGTTTATTCCTGCTAATGTCGCGTATAATAGTGAGATTGGTAATAATCAAATATTGATTAATATTGTTCTTGTGTAGGTATATCGTTATTATCGTTATCACGCGAATTTTGTAAGGATGACTTTTCCTGTAGCCGGTTCAAAACGTTATCGGGTGCTAAACAAGATATCTATGCTACAAGTATCTCGCTACTAGCTTGGTGCACGTCTCAAAAGCAAAGTAGGGGAGGGCGGGGTTGGACGTGCCGATTTGGACTAATCCCTAAATTAATGGCGTAAGAACAATGCTGAGGTTTATAGTTCAGGTTCATCTTATGTGTAATTTAATCTAGATTTTGAATTTATACCCAGTTTCCGTGATTTTTTAATAGTTTTATTTAGAGTATTATATTTTTAAACAGAGGTCGTGCGGCACTATTGACCCCACGTTGGGGCAAGTTGTGCCCCAGGTGAGGTCGGTTGTGCCGTTGGTAATGTTTAGCCTTTATAGACGATAAGAAATTGATTTTAAATAAAAACACAACACATTTGATCGTTTTATATTTATTAGAAGTAAAATTATTAAAAAATCTACAATTTAAAAACATTACTTAGTTCTTATATAAAAACCAATAAAATAAACAACTTGTTACACTTGTTAAATTATAGGAACTGAAAAAAACTTCTAAATTCTTCTTCTCTTCTCCTTATTTAGATAATTACTTTTCTTAAATAATCTGTCACACAAATTATTCGTCACAAATATCTTTGTATAGGTTTTTGAAACGAATTAAAAATCATCAAGCTAAGTTATTCTTTATCTAACTGATCAGAATAGCCATTAGGACAGACATAATATGGCAAGTTTTCGACATCTGAAAAGCGTATGTGCCCAGTTTTTACATGCGCTACATTTAACTAATTTTTCTTTAGGCACACAATTAGACAAAGAGTCACAGCATATGATGAATAAGAAGAAGAATTATGTGTATTCTCTTCATCGATACTTTCATCATCTCTAAGAAGAACTTTCTTTCTGGCGGGGTTCTTGGCCTTGTTTCTTTTTGATTTCGTTCTTTTAGCACTTTTTCCTTTCTCATTTTCCTTACTCTTCTCTGTGGTTTCACTTCCTTTTTCTTTTTTTTTCTTATTAGCCTGTTTTTCTGCTAGTATTTTTTTTCTGGAGTGTTCGATAGAACCGCTGACTTCCTTTTAAGTCGTGTATTAACCCTAGTTAATCCGAGATGTGCTTTAGGTAGTGGTTTAATGTTGAGTAGACCTGGTTTATATCCAGCCGTAAGAGTGAGACCATTCTTTATATTTTTGACATACCGTAGTATCGCTGTGTAACAAATTTTCAATTCACGCGTAACTGTTTTTAATTTTCGTCCCTCCTTGTTGAAAGCATAAGCAGCCCTTTGCTTTTTCTCATTCTTTTAAAAAATCAATAAAGGATATTACATTATATTTGGGCGGGGTCACTTGTGCCGCGGCACAAATGACCCCCATCCAAAGGCACTTTTTACCCCGTATGCAATACATCAACTATTTATCATATTCCAAGAAAATATTCTGTACAATGCATTGAAAATTAACAGATTAATATTCCTTGTTAAGTAACAAACACACTAGTGAAACTCCCATCACCGAAAGACTAAAAATGTTTACATGAGACCAAAAAGTATTGAAGAAAAAATATTTTCTAACTTGACGACGGAGGAGCCATGCACATGCTGCCGATAGCGCCGCGTCGCTGGCGTGGCTAAAATGACCGCCATGCATGCGCAAGGTTGCCGGAGCATCGGATACTATACGAACATGTTGCTATCTCTTACTGTTTTTAAGATTTTTGCATCGGAACAACTTACCCCCGGCACTTCCAACCCCGCCCTCCCCTATCTTGTGTTTATATAATGCGTTTGTCCCTACTTTAGATATGTATCAACTTATTGAAAAACTTTGCATATAATTTCTCCTATTAGATATGGCACTTGCAGTGGCGGATTTACAATCTTGACCGCCCTAGGCCCCAGGCCATAATTCTCAAAACTTAAGCGGCATCACTTCATTTTTATCACGATTGGCCGCCTCTAATATCTGGCCGCCCTAGGCCCGGGCCTACTGGGCCTTAGGGTAAATCCGCCACTGGGCACTTGTCCGTAAGATAAAAAAACAAGAAAAACAACTATTATTGAGTTAAGTAAATTATTAAGTTTGTCCTTGAGGCGAACTCGTAATTAAGAAGTGTTAATCATTTAGCACAAAGTATAAAACTGAACAGTTTACATTTTATTGCTCGAAATTATGATAATTTATACAAACTGCGATGCAAGTTGCATAAGTTTGGGTTCACGAGCAATGCGAGCTAACAAATGGCTTTGTTCATATTTTGTGCGGTGTTCAGGTGGCATTATATTTGAAAGTAACACGTTATACGGCAAGTGGTCAGCGCTGGCTTCCGTGTCCGAAATATCATTGGGGACTCGAAATAAGCGATTATCCGGGAAACATGACATTGTAAATCATTAAAAATATAACATAAAAAGCGGTAGTTTTTATTAACTTAGTTTTGTAGATAATCAAGTCTAAGCCATGTGTAGTTTAAACATAATAAACTAGGAAATTATATTAGTTTTATTGTCAATTACACAAAGACCGTCTTATAGAACAGCTTCTATGTTTCGATCTATAATATAAGTAATTTTCCATCGGCACATAATTCACTGATTCCGTACGTGCTGGAAAAAGGCGAAAAAAAAAACACAATTGTAAATGAATAATTTTGTTACGTTAAAACTGGAAAGCAAAACAAATTTCAACGAAAGTTAAAGAACAATTCAATCAAAATAATATTTGATATAAATTTGAAATCAATTAGCTGGTAATGTAAACTTAAAAAAAACCTATAACAGCGAGATTTTTATGATTTCGATCGTAGTTATAAATATACTTTATTATCACAGCTCTGTAAGATATCTTTAAAATCAATAGATTTTAATCTAGGCGCTGACAATATTTTGTAAACCGCGCTCGTATTGTGTCAAATATTAATCGGGTCCGCAAGCCGTCAAATCGCTCGCTTATTTAATGGCCTACGTGAGCAACAGGGTCAGTCAATTTATATTCAAACACTCGATTCAACACCTTATTACCTTAGCAGCAAGGCCGTTACGTCATAATGCAGTCTGTTTACATTACCAAACCCTTTATTGTAACGGCGTGCACGTTTCGCCAAATGGAATTTGATTTTGCGTTAGAATCTATTTGTTCCTTTGAATGCGTTTAAATTGTTACACACGCAAGTATCGCGTTAGTTTGCTGTGAAAGAAAGATTGTGATGAAATCGTGACGGATTAAGCCAGCATCGGGCTTGTAGCAAGTGCTTATGTATTAAAGTCCTTGCATGAAATCCTGATTTAGTATTGTTCATTATTGGTACATTTTTGTCTTATTAAACAAATTGCAAGTGTACTCTTAACTATCCTAAATAATTTGTATTATAATTATGCAAATATGAGTTTGTTTGTTGGTTACGCTTTTATATTATATTTTCTATATTTTATATCAAGTAGGTACCTATAAATATTGATGCGTAAAAAAAATTGTGACCTAAAACAATTTTTTTACACTTATTTAGCGTCTATATTCGGCATTCTATGTCCAAGGTTTAACATTGTATTTGTATTGTATTAAATATACAAGAAACCAAGCGTTATGTGATTCACCTGACAAAATAATATTGCTCAAAATGTCAATATTAATCGATACCTTTGGACCGTAAAGCATCCTGATTGTAGTGTAGATATGAAGTATTGAATGGCCACAATCTAGTTGATCAAAATTCTTCATTTGATATGACGTTGCCACCGCCGCGTGTAAAATCCCGCTCATGTTATGAATTCAAATGAATAAATTAAATAAGGTAGTTCAAATATTTGACGTAATTATTATTCATGGAAGACAAAGTTTTATGTGGTTAGCTCATCATAATTCTCTTTTGGATCAGCTAGGACTAATGATCCTGGATTTATTAAGTCATCATCTTTCTAGCGTTGCCGAGTTTTAGCAAATCAGGGAATTTTATATCTAAAATAGAATGGTATACAGATAACAAATTCTTGACAATCCTTTCAATCATCGTTACACTTCTATTCAAAGACTTGTGATTGATAAAAAACATTAGTCACAAATTAAGAAATTGTAATAATAAGTAACAGATTGCATCTCGAAAGATCTATTGCAATCATTTCAACCCAGCTGGCGTAATAATTTTGTACAGTTTATTTTCAAGTCCAACACTATAAGATGTATATTGTTGATGCTTCTAAAAGAATAAGATGACTGTAGAGATAATCTTGCCCACTTCATTTATCATCGCAGGTCATCGCCCTGCCATCAATCGATGAAGTAACTAAACCTTTGACAATACACCACAGGTGGTCAGGACTGCATTTACAGCCAAGCTTCTGAATTCGTGTTTAAGGTCAATTACATTGATAAATTAAGTTAATTGATCGGAATCTTACGTACAGACGACAGTGCGGAGCCGGCCAGGCATAACACTAGTTGTCATTAAGCTGCAAGCAGCGTAATTGTGAAACGCAACGGTCAACAGGCAAGGTTGCGCGAGATTGATTTCATACTTAATATCGAGAGGTTGGCTTGCTGGCTTGATAAGACATTGTTCTTTTTTTTATGCTACGAAGGTGGCAAGCAAGTGTACAGACTGCCTAGTGGTAAGCGGTGACCGTAGCCATAGGCGCTTGCAACACTGAAGGGATGTCACTCGTTCGTTGTCGACCCTTTCTAGGTTTTGTTTATGGATCCACTGTACCGACTGCGTATGGTACAGAGTGCATCAAATACTCATAGACCTCTATCCTTGGCGTTGCAAATCTTTGGTATAGAGTTTTGATGGATATCGAATGAAATGCAGCAGGTTAAGAGCTGCTTCTTAACTCTGCTTTTTATTAGTAGCTGGTCCTGGTTTCCTCAGCTCATTCAGGTCGATGCAAACACTTTAGAGCAATTTTACTATCAAAAATATGTTTTATTTTGTTAATGTTTTACTTACAAAGCGTAAGCTGTAATCTTTTGTCAACAATTTAGTAGTTGTTTAGTAGTTCTATTATGTTGCCTTACGATAGAATAAAATGGTCTAAGAAATTTTTAAATTTATATAATGCAATGCAGAATCAACTAAACTGCCCAATTCTTGTATATGTCTAATATTTCTTGTCTCTTTTATGTAGTTACTAAATTTATACGTTTTTTTATTCTAAAGTCTATCAACAGTGTTAAAACTCTTTGTGTTAATACAGGGTGTTTTAATTATTATCGACCTTGCGCTACATTACCACCGATAATGATATGGCGAACGAAGTAAAATATCGTTGTCATAAAAAGCGTTTATTTACTCCAACTAATGGTTCTGCTACGCGAATGTCTTGCATCAGATAAATGACACAGCTCATGAACCGGTCTGTTCACGTAAGTCTAGATCTATAATTACTAGGTCTAGACTGGGACAAATAGGAACTAAATGCGGCTACTTCTAATACGAACGCGCAGGCACAATAAGTTTGTAATATGTTTGATATTGATGTGTAATATGATTCATGATTATTATATATAAAGAGAAAATGAGAATGCAATGTCTGACGAGTTTAGAATTTGCTTTTTTTATCGTCTTTGAAATAGACGGGCAATCGAAATTAAAACGTCATAATTTTTATTTTTACTTTAGAAAGTGCATTAGGCTATTTATTGTGTATGATTTCTTTTAAACACAAAGAAATATAATATTCACCACACGGAATGCTAATCACTTGTGTCGCAAATATGTCTTGTATTACAATGTTAATTAGTCGCATTGTCATGGATCGAAGCGTTTGATAGACGTTACGGTGACGATTCAAATCGAGAAATTTTCTTGCTTTACCCTCTGGTGTCGCCAGGTCAACTATTACATCGACGATAACCATAGCAGAATTTTAGGTAGAAGTCATTTTAAGCTATTACTTGCAGATTGACTTGCCATATTATAAGGACCTGAGTGTTCAATTATAAGTCATTAAATATCAGACGACTTCACACTATTTTGTCAGCTAAACTAAACTAAACTATATTTTTCTTTTTGTTTATATTAATTATGTGTGTCAAATAACGCTGTTCTATTCTTATTCTTTTCTATAACAAAATAAGTACCATAAGCACTTGTATTATGGAACTGAGAACTAAAGATGACACATACATCTAGAATTGCATATACGACACAACAAAACTCACTCAATAACAACTCAACAGCTATTTGTCCCGGTGCTGCAATCGTATCTTCTTGCATTCACATGCAGTTTCAACCATTTGCTCCAACGGGACTCAAAAACCGGGACTTTGTATGTATCTGTGTCGCTAGTTACAATGGGCGAGGCGACCAAAAAATCTGTTTAGTCCATCGGTTAGATTATAAAAAAATTTTGAATACGTATTTTGACATTTATTTGTCAAACAAACATTGACGGAGATACAGTGCATACAAGTTGCGCGTAAAGTCACACCTAGGTACAATTTTGACTTGAAAGTGACGTCACAAACCCCCACTCTAAAGATAAACAGCACAAGTTTTGGAGGGCTATTTATCTTTGTAATTTTTTGTTAATTTGATAAAGCAAAAAATATGGGTCTTGTATTTTTGTATAAGCTAACTGACGGACTAAATAGAATTTGATCCAGTATTCATCCCTATTATTACTCTATCAAAATGGTTTATCTACTCGGTAATACGGGACGGGACAGCGGGTGGCACTGTCCCGTTATACACTAAATAAATGAATTATCGTTTTCACTGAATTTCATAACAGCGGGTAACAGCATCTAATCGCATTTGCCGAGTCCAACGCGGATCGTCAACCTCACTTTCTATATAGGCTCAACGATCGAGTAGTATTTCTCGTGATCGCTCGCTAATTACCTGACCGAGCTGCTGATTTTGCTGGACACGCAATGTAATCTGTCCAACGCGTATGTCGAGATAATTGCTGGCTCTTAATAAATTAATCTTATGAACGCGAAGAGGCGTGGCAAGTGCATTCTTTTTATTTGAGTAACGGCAGTCTAAACCTAGAATGACATAGGATTTTTTAAATATAACTTCTCTGTTTGGGAAAGTACATTGCTGGTCGCATGCTTTTTCGTTTATTTGCGATAGTTTTGAACGCTAAAAGCTTACGCGTTCATGACATTACCTCTTGTACTGACCACACAAAGAAATTAACATCAAAACTGTAATATTTGTAAAGTAATATTAAGATAGAAAATTAAGTAAAACTGTTAAATTTTAGCAAGATTTAGAAGTCAGAAGATGATAATTATAAAAATAATGTTAAAAACATCATATGACCAAATTTATCACATTACCTCTACACTGCGAAAATAGAGGAAGCTTAACTAGATAATGATGATGTTAATATGTCTAACTGAACACATTTCTGGGCTTTTTGAGTACCTAATGCTTGAATTTTTTTAAAACCATTGTGAAGCTCTTTTGATTTAGAAATTGTTACAACCAGATAGCATCTTCTAACTAAGTATCATTTCATAATAATTTATGTAACCAGAAGAGTTCTTGCTTGTAAGATGTATAGAACAATGTAATAATTATAATTGTAGACAAGATATTACTACTCTCTAGTCTTTATGTCAACTTCAACTTAATTATGTATATCTGAATCGTTTATTTCTCGTTGTCGTTCTCTCAGACTAATCTAATACTTGTCACGATTTACTCAACATAATATTTATGTGAAAGAACTAATTATGTTATATCAAAGTACAAATGAATATTGATATACATCATGTATCGATCTGATTTCGACATAAGTAAGTTTATACATTTGTGTTATTGAATTTACAATCAATAAAAGGACCATAAACACAAATACCAAAGACAAATACATGTTTCCACAACAATTGTTCTATAAGGATGCAATTTGCGCCCCTTGCGTTCCGCACGAAATCTGATTTCATTATATCAAATTAAATATAAAAATAGTGAAAAAAAAATCCTATCAATCTCGTAATCCTTAGAAGGAGAATATTGTAGGTATTATTTACTTGCTAAATGGTAAATAAGCGAGGTCAGTCCAACGCGTTGGGTTGATTTTATCATAACTAAGTATACACGTCTGTCAATTGATTAAGGAAATGAATGTCACTATTGCGTACTTATGTCAATTATTATGTTTAACAACTGTTTTTTACATACGAGTAGTGCCACGTTGATTTGATTAAAAATGTATAGCATTTCGTACTATTTACCAATTTCCATCTACTTCAACTCAATTAAATTTGTTTAGCTAAATATGGTTAAAGTACTTGTAGGCGATAGGGGATTGAGGCTATATTGTATAATAAATCAATCTATACTTATAATAAATCTGTAGAGAGGTCAATTCTGTACATGAAATATATTTTCAAAATAACTATCAGGGGGTGATTAGTGATCGATACTGATGCCAAAAATGCAATCAGTAAAATTTTTGTCTGTCTGTCTGTATGTTCCTTATATAAACAAAAACTACTCGACGGATTTTAACGAAACTTAGTATAATTATTCTTCATACTCCTGGGCAGGTTATAGTATACTTTTTATCACGCTAAAATCAATAGGAGTAGAGTAGTGAAGGGAAATGTTGGGAAAACGGGAGAAGTTACTCCATTTTTTAAGCTTCCGTCGCGTGTGCAGCCTTAATGGTTAAAGTTACATAGAAATCATGTATGACGGAAATAGTCTTTATAATATTAACCATAAACGCGGGTGACACCGCTGGCACAGCTAGTAATAAATAAATATCACGAAAATTGATCTGACTCCGAGGTAAGTAGCTTAAGCACTTGTATTAACAAAAACAACAGTGGTATTACAAATATATACTTTAATATTGAATATTAACACCCAGACACAGAACAAACACAAGTATTCATCGCACGAATATTTGTCCTGGGTGGGGATCGAACCCACAACTCTTGGCGCATGGGGCATGGTCACTACCGAATGCGCCATCGAGCTGGTTAGCTATATGTAAAATATGTTTTTTACTTTTGTAGAAGACATTTGATTTTTAGCCACTGATTTGTTGAACTTTTGATAAAATCGGATTGGGGCTACGTTAGGGCTATTTTCAGCATATACCTACCTAGTACCTATACATGTAAATACGCTAATGTGCACCTGAACTGTGTGTGTTAACAACAATTCAGCGCTATTAACACATTTGCTCGGCTACCGCGTCGGTGTGTTTGACACACTCTTTTCCGTACAAAATAAACTAAGTGGGCATTGCAAGCGGAACATGTTTTTTTTTCGGTTAATTGCTACTAAACCTCTTTGCGAGGTATATTTCTCCTAATTTCGTGTAGAATACCTAATAATTAGTTTTGACTAGTATTAAGTGTGAGTGTTCGTGTTAAATTTTTGTCTCATGCGTTCTGTGGAAGCTTCTTTTCTTATAGTAGCAGGTTTAATACGTTATCGAGACCAAAGCAAGTTCTACATAGGAAAAGTTAAGCAATTGTATAAATTGATATCTGCATTATTTTAAAGTACAAAATGGTGATGTTATAAAAAAGGATGTAGGATGTAGGAGCCGCGGAAGGCCCAGGCTCACCTACCACGACCAGATTGGTCGTGTGAATTAACAGAAGGTGATGTTAGGAGTCATAAAAACCGTAGAGCTTGTATGAAAAGGATTATGAATGTTGAAGAGGCGAGTGAGGTGTGTAAGGATCGTGCTAGGGAAGTCGCTAGGGAAGTGGCGTGAAGTTTAGTTAGTTCGTTTATAAAAAAACTATGGTGTAGTAACCATTGTGTATATTATAAGTAAGGTGTAAAATATTTAATGTTGATCCCATAGTGTCACATAGTTTGGGACAACGGGACTCAATACGGTATGTTGTACCAATTGAATACCTTGCGTAGTATGTCGTAAAAGGCGACTAATGGTGTACTTGGTTTTGCGTTTGTGATTATGAAGGCGATGAGCTAGCCGTCACTGAAAACCTAACTCAATGTTATTTTTTAGTTATAAGTAGCCATCTATCATAATTTCAAGTCTTGGTTCTTTCTTAATGTTCAAACTTTAGCCATTAGCGCACTAATATCAACACAATCAATTAAGCGATTAAGGAATGAAAAAGTAACAGACAGACTGAGTTACTTTCGCATTTGTAATATTAGAACATGCAAGTTATTCGTGAACTATAAATAAATAAATAAATATCAGACTACATCTCGTACATTGATCAGACGAATGTTTGTCCTGGGTGGAGATAGAACCTACAACTCCTGGCGAATGGGTCACTACCGAATGCGCCATCGAGAAATTTAATTATGAATCCCCACCGTATCTTCGTAGCAGTTTGTTCCGGCGCTAGTAGAATCTGAATTCGGCAGTTGGTTCGTCACGCGTACATTACGTTAACGTGGGAATGTTACGTCACTATCTACTTACCGGTAATGTTTTCACAGCTCTAGCACGGAAATTTGTAAGAGTACATCTTCGTCAGCTTATCGTTTGTATCACGACAGGTTTCTATGGTTTATTTAATTAAAAATATACTATACATCTACTCTCATATTTTAAAGAGGAAAGATTTGTGTACCTGTATGTATGTATGTTTGTAACAAATAAAACTAAAGACTAGTTCTGGATAATATTAGGCACTGACATAGAATACAGACCGAAATAGCGCATAGTTTATGTTTTATAGATGTAAATATTATTCAAAACTGTATTTTTCGAACAGTTAACGATAAGACAGTTGTTATAACCCAGTACGAGCAATGCTTCAAGACTTCATAGAAAACATGAATCGCGGGTTCGAACCCCGCGCTAGGACAAAGTGTTGATGAAATAGTTAATTGTCTCGGTTAGAATCAACGAAAATTCGTTGATTCTGATGGTCATAACACAAGTAATCCTATAATAATACCTGTTTTTGTTTTTGTGTAGGCGACAGGTTAGCCGCTTGTCACTGCTTTTTCACAATTTTCCATCTAACCAAGCCCGGCTTTATTTTTGGCTGAATGTGATTGAAGGGGCATGCTGCCCCTTTGACTCTGCTTACCCCTTCGGGGATTATGGGCGTGATGATGTTACGTAATACCTGTTTCATGTTTATAAAACAGACCAATCAATTTATATACTTACCCCTGTACAAAAATAGAATCCTTGCCTCATGCTTTCCAAATGAAGTCTGAATCATAGCACCACTAAAAAAAAGACTTCCAATATTTCACCTAAGTATACTATCAGGTCAACTTTATTAAATTCTTGTAAGCCTTTGTAATGTAAACTATGCAAATGAAATATATACATTCGTAAAGGCACGTCATATCATAAATGCAAACGTAAAGTTGTTTGATTGCAGAAGATGCAACTATGAACGAGGTTGCACTTTCGATAATGGCATGATTGGCCGCAGTTGCTCTCGCGCACGCCTGGCAAATAAAATGCGTTTATCATACTTCATACTGCATACTGCATTCAATTTGTTGCCCCATAGGTTGGTCGTTGTGTATTGCATGCATATGTTATTGAGTCTTTCGTGGAGCGGTAATCTCACTGATACCAGCTGAAGTTTATGTTTAATTTGTCTTTATTATTTTATTTTAAGGTTTTTATGAAGCGTAAAGAAGTATCTTGGGGGCCAGCCAGCTTGGCTATGCTGGTGGTCTTTTTTTCAGCTACCAAGACTTGGGCCTCTTCTTTAGCTTATCAGGTGAAGAGGAGCCACTATATTGCGCATATATTAACATTTAAGTAAATATTAAAGCCGGTCAGTCGAGTGATCAGAGTCCAGGCTACGAAACCAAAAGTCGCGGGTTCGAATTCCGTTACGGGCAAATGTATTGTATGATGTTTTCATTTGTACTCGAGTTATGGACGTTTATATAGGTACTTATAAAGTATGTCTATCCGTTAATTTGTGTCTATAGCAGAAGCATACATATTTGGACCTTGGAAATTTTTGTTTAAGTCTGCAGAATTTACTTTTAAATATCTACTATTCATATCTACATATGCACACTTTTCTTAGTAACAACCTATTAAACAAAGCAGCCGAATAAGAACTATCAAAGTACATTACTACAACGTGCTCATCGCATGCGCATGCCGCAAATTGTAGCCAAATTGCTTCGAACCCGCACTGACACCAATTTTATGTTATTTTCGACAAAGTACTTTAGGCAACAGCTTACCGTTTAGCAATTACGATGCTGACTTCTGATAATTGTGAGCTATTAGGTTAAATTATCTTTCGGAAGATTAATGTAGATAACACTAATTTTCTTTAGCATCTAATAAATCACTTAAAACTCTGATTTGACGCGTATTATTTCTACAATCGCTTTACGAATGGTGATGATATTTATGTGCTTATGTATGTATGATGCCACTGGCATTGTCCTAAATCTGAACATAAGTTTTTGATTGGTCAGCAGGAAGTGTAACATACCTGAATGTTCTTCTTCGAAAGGTAGCAAAACCTTCCCAAAAAAAAAAAAAAAAAGTCCAATAACTTAGTGTTACTTGAAATAAGGCGATACTATTTTATTCTCCGTTTGTGTTGTAATTACTCTAATGCAGTGTTTTTCAACCTTTTTGAATACGCGACCGCCTGAGACATAGGCCGAATACAGTTTCTTACTAATAGTGTGTAAAAGTTTGCTGTTTTCCTTATGGCGGCGACGCCCCAAGTATCTCTAAGCGACCCCCCCCGGGGGTCGCGTTTCATAGGTTGAAAAACACTGCTCCAATGAGTTTATTGCAGTATTCCCGCTTGCTTTCCTTTACAGGAGATATTAGGCCGCCAATTTCCTCTTATAATACATTCCACTGATATCATCATCCATCGGATCATTGTTGATCTTAAATTAATTTACATATCGTCATATCCGTAATCGCCGAAGAGGTAGACAGAGTCAAAGGGGCAGCTAGCACTTTTAACCACTTTCAACCAAAAATAAAACTGGGTTAGATGATCATTTTGATTAAATTTCTTCACCACAAACACGTTACTCATCGCACAAACGTGGCATGTCCGACAACTTACAGTTCAGATTGTCGCAGACCTGTTTTATAATAAGTGAACGTGGCAAGAGCTGCGCCGGAGTATGTCTTGTAACTCTGCCAGCACTTCGCAACCGGGATACTAATGTTAACACGCGACACCATTGATGCTTCGATAGGGTTTCACAACTGTATCGTTCCTATTGAAGCGGCAAATGGTTGTGGTCGACGAGGAATTTAAGCCGGATTTTAAAACCGAATGACTAATGGATGAATTGCTGGTCATGCTGGTATACTATTCGATAAGTATTCTTAAATATTGTCATATTTAAAAGTATAAACATTATTTTATACTAAACAACATTTAAAGACAATGTTTTATGCAATTGGATGTTGTTTTGTTTTCCTTTACAGAAATAACACGGACTATCTTTGAAGGAAAACTAAAAATCAATATATTGGTGTAAAAAATCTGTAATTTCTATGTACCGGGTAACAATTTCAGCCATTATTCCAAGCTGGTAGACTTTTTATGTGAATTTGTTTTTTTTTTCATTTATTATCTCAGGTATAAACAATGTACTTAAGGGCTAACAACAATATTTCGGCTGAATATAACGTTCCACACTTGAATGAACACGTTAGGAAATTAACACCGCAAGCTAATGACTGCCGTTACTTGCAAGCTAACAGGCGTCCATTGTGTTGTCAGTCATACACCCTAACCGTTGGTTAGGCGACCTTCGGCCATTTAGTGTAAATTGATATTTCATTATCAAGATCCGACAGAATGGTAGCATGTAATGGCCATGTTCTATCTCACTGATGCATCTTAGATTCGTTTCTTTTGTTGCAGAAAAGGAAAGGAAGTCGATAGTTAATGTAAAAAATAATTAAAAGTACTTCATACAATTATACATTTTATTGATGTACATACATTATTTTTTATATTTCACCACCAATCCAGTTCAAGACATTCTATATATTTTTTCAACTTTTATTCTAACTTTTATTTTTTTCTGAATGCAGTTCAAGGAGCTTTTCGCTCTTTGGACACTGCCTACCTCTTCCGTAATTGCAAAGACAACCTTTTTTTTACACAAGTATTATAACAAAGGTCACCAACGGTTTGACCATAGAGATGAAAGACCCAAAAAAAAACAATCCGAAATTCAATTAAGCTCAATTAACACGACTTACGTTACATAGGTCATACGATACACGGCAGTCCACTGATTGCCTCCAGAAAACAAAGACGGTTAAGCGTGAGTGTACGTACCTGAAATTAGGGTTGACTTAGCAACCCAGACGTAAGCGCCCCTCCGTGTTCCAGGGGCGCCTAGACGGAGTGCTCGAGGAGCAAATTTTAGTCGAGCCCGAACGGGGCAAGCGCTGCAGGAGGGGATCGTAGGCAGGCCATGCGTTCCCAGGCCCCCTCTCTAAGCGATTCGGCGGAACACCCCTGGGTTTTAGTGGGTAGGCCCCCCTCTATCACGGGGGGAGAGCCCCACATAACCACTCCTCTCCCCCGGGTGAAGTGGTATGCGTAAGGCATTTCCCAGGGTAAAAAAAAAAAAAAACAGGGTTGACTTAGCAAGTGTCATCATCATACTCTTGCCCTTCTCCCAGTTCTTCTGGGGTCGGCGCAGCATGTCTTCCTTTTCCATACGTCCCATTGACTTAGCAAGTGTGTCGTTGTTAAATGTTAATAACACAAATTATTGTCACTAATTAGGAATCAGTCGTAATTGTTCACAGGTATTCGCGTAAGATCTTAAGACAATAGCGGCAAACTCCGGTCAAGGTTGAAAATTATGGGGTCAGCTGTCGCGTCTACGGTTGTTATTTTTTGTGGCTATCTATGGTTTAATGGTGGGTTACGTAAGTTTTTAATTAGAAAGTGCTACTAATGGTGTTTACCTCAAACACGGTTTCTACGTCTCGGCTGCGTTGCAGTATTTCATTGCCACCATTAATTGTTGGCGAATAGGTCCCAGCTGAATGCAATAGTGTTTAAACGGCAAAGATGTTATATAATGAAAACCAACTTATTACTACACAATACATCGAAGGCGCATGAACAATTGTGAACTGAGATTTTATTTAGTTTACTTTTATTTATTACAAAGTCTGTTAATAAAAAAAATAAAAAAAAATATTGGTAAAATAACTGTTCTATTTATATTTTGTACTCTGTACTTACGATAGTTATTAAAACTGGTTTGTATTTCCTCAATGAAACTTTTTAAACAAGAAAAAGTTACCGGACATCCTCATAAAGTATACAACCCATGTTTTACTTATACAGTTTTCTTCCCATCAATCAATTAATTCGTCAAATACATGTATATTGGCCATAAACTGCTCAGGTACTTGCATAAGCGTGTTTAATATACATATTATTTGACAATTTATCATTTCATACGCGATATCTAACTTAAAGCTATAGTGAATTGTTGTGGGAATTTCTATAATTCATTTGGTCGCGCTGTCTAACAAGAGAGGCTTCAATTAAACTTTAGGAAAACTGATTTCATATAGACACGTCTCAGGATTCACCACGTGAGATCCGTCATTGTCTTATAATTCACCAATGCTATCTTTACAATATAATAAAATATGCGCCCGCGCCGAAGCCGGAAAGAAGAAAGTAAAAGTGAACACAATGGTACGGTCGCGTTCACACGCCGAACGCACGCGCATGTTCGTTTGATATCTTTGCTTTATTTTATTTACGGTGACTAAACGTTCTCTTTTTACCGGATGTTGTCAGTGAAGGAATTTATTATCACAGGTCCGAGTTGGTCAATAAGCGGGTTGGGTTATGAATGATATACAGTGATCTGTTTGACGTAACTAGAAACGATTTGGTGTAAGATTGTAGAAGATGGTTAAAAGATCAAAGGTAGTCATTTAATTAAGGCTAAGCTACTGCTTATAATATACATTCTCCAGACTGACACCAATACCCTAGGTCCAAACTAAGCTTATAAGCTTGTGGTATAGATACTAGGTGAATGGATAGACATGCTTATATACGTTTTATAAACATCCATAACTTGAGTACAAATGTCCATGTTCATCACACATTTGCGCCTAGCGGGATTCGAACCCGCGGCCCTTGTTTTCGTGGCTAGTAGGGTCTCTGACCACTCGATCAGCGAGCCTGTCAAATCCTAACCTCGTACTAGTTAGTGTAGTATTTAAGCCGATGATGAATACTTGTGTTTGTTCTGTGTCTGGGTGTTAATATCCAATATTTAAGTATATATTTGTAATACCACTGTTCTGATTCTGATATTCGTAACACAAGTGCTTAAGCTACTTACGTCGAAGTCAGATTAATGTATGTGATGTAGTCAGATATTTATTATTATTATGTTATTATTTTACTTGTTCAAAAATAACATATGGATTATAACTTATATATAAAGATATGACGTCGTGGCAACAAACATAACTATGACAGCAGTAAGATGTAACAAATACAATATGTATTCACTAACACACCTCTAATATGTACGGAAGTTACGTCGATTTGATCTTAATGATTGTATTATTGCTTCAAATACTTCCCTTTTCGTACGTAATAATGTAATGGCTCGCATAGAAAAATGGCGTGCCGACTTGCATGAATGGCATAATTTTTTTCATGGATTTTGTAATTGAAGAAGTTTTAAAGTAAATCATAAAATTATTGACCTCTAACTGTAAATTTATTTATTATTATTTAGAAAACTTACTGAAAGTGTAAAGTTATATAGTAAAATTTTTACGTGGCCTATTTTGATGCGTTCTGTTTTTTATTATAGAACATTAAAATGAAACTGTATAATTCAGTTACGTGTATAATTCATATACATATCATCATCTTCCTAGCGTTGTCCCGTGCTTGGACGGGGTTCGCTTATATTCGTCTGATAATTACATTGGAGCGATTGCCGATCATGGGTTTTTGGATCATGGTTACAAATTCAAAGTTCTTTTGAATATGCAGGTTTCATCACGATGTTTTCCATCACCGTCGAGCTAGTGGTATAAATATGTACATAGATTTGAAAAATCTAAAGGTACATGCCCGGGTTTAAACCCACACTCCTCCGCTAAGAGGCGCGTGTCCTTACCATTGAGCTACAACCGCTATAATTCATATACATTTGTAATTCATTATACAGAATAATTCACCGTCGCCGAACAGACTGTGATTTGCTCTTAAAATTGAACTATTACTATTCAAAACCCAAAAGTCTTTTTCAAATTAGACTTGTCAATTAAAATAAAATAGAAAGCGAAAAAGAACAAAAACAACAGTCAATAAATACACATTTTCGTTAAAAATCTGTCTGGTTACTTGCTTTTAAAACTGAATGAACAACTACCGGCAGCACACTTGAATTTGCATGCATCAACTGCATTAAGTTTTCCGACAAACTTCAAGGCCTCTTTATACGCTCCACTTCTTTCCAGCAATTTTCTACATTTACAAACTGTTTCCAACAGTTGCCAGATTATAGTGCTTGGAAAACTTGACCTAGATCACTAGACCCTACACTCAATTGGTCCAGTCTTATGACATTTGCAGCGAACACAGCATATTAGTTCTAATAGGCGACATTATTTCGACTTGAACTATAATGGCCAATTTATGGATACAAATACGGTTGAATTGAAATTTGTATTTTCTGCCTTATTGGTTTAAGGATAAGAAATAAAATCGAGTGTAGATAGGTATTTGTCTGCGATAGATACGCAACAAGAAATTAATGGTCAAAGATATACATGCAAATGAAAGATATACCTATGGAGAGAAAGGATAACGATAGGTTTGATAACAGTTAAACCTAACGCTCTATTTGATCTTTGAATCTTAATTTCCAAATGAGGATTTATTTCATTTTCAATTATTGTTGATACATTAAAGATTTAGGCTAATTGGTTGTCTGATTTCATTTAGCGCTTTCCGTTAGTAACATGACCAATATTTATGATTACATTTTATAATATACTAGCTGTGCCCGCAGTTTCACCCGCGTTTATGGTTAATGTTATATAGCCTCGATAAATTAGCTATACAACACAAACATATTTTTTTTTTATTCGGACCAGTAGTTTCTGAGATTAGACAAACAAACAAACTCTCTAGCTTTATATATTAGTAAGTATAGGATTTCTATCACGCTTATTTCCCTTTCGAGTTAATGCTCGAGGAAAACGAAGAAAATTAATCTAGGTACTATAAATATCCTACTACATTATAAATGCGAAAGTTTGTATGTATGGATGGATGTTTGTTATTCTTTCACAAAAAAACTACTAAATGGATTTTAATGAAACTTTAGAATAATATAGCTTATACACCCGAATAACATATAGGCTATGTTTCACCGATGTACCACGCGAGCGAAGCCGCGGGCAAAAGCTAGTATCTAATAATTCCCGCCGTCCTATTTTAAAGTCCGTTACGATTATCCTGCAAAAGTTACAATGAACACGGCTATTTCACGTCATTCAGTCAAAAGTACGATCATAATGTAGTTCATAATTTTCAGTTCCACTACTATTTATATGCATAAAGGAGATCGAGAGAAATAATAAAATGTTCAATTGGATTATCTTTTGTACAAAAAAATACGTAATTAATCATTCTAACATAGTTTACTCTTATTACAGGTACTTTTACAATTCAAATTAGAATGGCAGTAAGTTTACGCAACCGATAATAATAGCAGTTACTAAGTAGCGTACTCAGAAGACAATAGATTGAGTTCTCTATTAGCTGTGTGATTGGTGAAATTTTAATAACAAGATTATATATTCCTTGCGACAAACGCTATACCTACCATATACAATGTAGTATGAACATTCTCACTTCATAATGGCATGACAAACTGGATGTCTCATTCGGTAGTGACCCTGCCTTATGCGCCAAGAGTTGTGGGTTCGATCCCCACCCAGGACAAACATTCGTGTGATGAATACTTGTGTTTGTTCTGTGTCTGGGTGTTAATATACAATATTTAAGTATAAATTTGTAATACCACTGTTGTTTCTGATATCTGATACAAGTGCTTAAGCTACTTACCTCGGAGTAAATCAATGTATGTGATGTAGTCTAGTATTTATTTATTATATACAAAATAATATTTATTAAATACAAAAGATTAATATCTGATTGCAAAAAAAAAAATATCATGGTAAAATTTTAGTAAAACATTCGAACACATGCATATAGTATTACAAAAGACAAGATTTACTTCTTGAATACGAATAAAGACCTTTTCCTGAAGTATATTTATTTTCATATGTCAGGGTAACATCATTATTATGAGCACAGGGTTAATTTTGTATCAACACTGTCAATATATTTTATTTAATAATCTTACATATCATGGGAAATATAGCGAAGTAAATTATACTTTATTACATAGCTCTCAAAGTGGTAAGTTTATTTAAGCATTTTACAATAAGGTATTTTGTGGTTGAGTCGCAATCAGATCTGAAGATGAAGGCACTTATTATGTAGGTATTTAATTTTTCCCACAAACGGATGATGGCTGGAAGCGACCTTTAAAGGTCGGTCTTTTAACTTCACTATGTACCGCCGAAGTCGAATCGACATTATCTGACGCAAGGGATCTTGACGTTTTCATTCGTATAGATGTGTTATGTCGGTGGATTTGTTAACCGACTTCAAAAAAAGAAGGAGGTTCTCAATTCGATTTTTTTTTTTATTGACTTAAAGGTTTACAAGCTATCGTGACTTGTGAGTTATTCGGATGATGGTTGTTTTTTTCTCTTGTGTCTGTGAGGATGTTCATCATTGATTTTTAAAAATTGTTGCTTGTCAAGCAACTTGAATTTGATTGTTTGTTAAACTAATAATTGTGAATATATAGAGTCAGGTTTCCATAGCTAATTAATAAGTAGCAGTAAATATTTTCATTTACAAATATTGTTTTTTAATGTGATACAACTATTTTGGAACTGACAAATTTATTTTTCGTGAACTTGTGTCATTACATGCAAGGCCACATTTGTTCATTGAATTACAAGAACATGGAAAACTAAAATTATCTAAAGTCTAACGATAAAAATTTTAAAAAAATATCCTAAGCGTTAATCTAGATTAAAATCCGTTTCAAGTATTCGTATTAGGCGACAAATATTCAAACATGCAAATAATATTATTAAGATATGCATACAAATTACTTATTTGCATTATAATATACATATTTGTATTTTTTTACACACACCCACACACACTCATACACTAACTAATAATTCTTTTCTTTTTGTTATTAAATAAGTAAGTTTATTTCGTTCATAACAGTTTTAAATTATAAATGTCTTGTTAAGGAAGAGTGGCTTCTTCTGTTACAGATGCTATATTGCAATTACTAGAAAGGGTCAACAATGGTTTTGTAAAATAATTTTGAACTGAACTTTTTTTTTTTTACAATCCGTATGTTATGATTATATAAGATGCCGTTGAAACAAAAGTTATCATTCGAATTCTCAACTCATATCTGAAAGAGCGGTAATGTGTTTAGTATGCAGCGACGCTAAGGTCACCGGATCATCTCGAAAGTCGAACATTACTTGCGGACTGAAGATGAATTACAATGTCTTACGACACCTCCCAGCTGGGTTTGTAATGCACCAAGTATGCAGTTTAGCTTACAAAACATTTATTTCTAAAATTATTACGTTCGTTTTGTTTCCATCATGTTTATTTCATTCTAACAAACAACCATACTTTGTTCTCTTTGAGACATGTAGCTCACACTTTCATTTATACTCTCATTTCTTTTGATTTATTTTATGAGGGTGGTCCATGGTCAGGGTGTACGTTTTTATCTGCGTTTTTGCTACTAGCAAAGTAAATGTCAATTTGTGTGATTACCTAATCTACTTTTATCTGTCCAACTGTCCATGATTAATGAGATGTCAGTCCCAAAAATATTCCGATATTATATACGTAAAATGTCCCATTCAGAATTATACTTTCTAAAATTTATGACTGGATTCTGAAAGCCGTAAATAGTTCAAACATATCATAAGCACACACTATCAAATAATTGCTATAAAAAAATAACTTTTCAAGTCCAATCTGCATTGACGAATCGAGATGCATCGATACAAAGATGATGCTCTCATTTAATCAGCTGATGCGCGTACGTCGTCTGGAGCATCTGTCATATAGCAGGTGAGAACAGCCGCGAAGGCAGGTCGCTGAATCACTTTCCGGCGCCTGCGCCGGTGACGTCACAGCCAGTGAAGGGTTACGCGCGCTGCATACGAATTGGACGAATGAGTTGTTAGTTGTTACTTTCACGCCGAACTATTTCGCCAAGTTTTACCATGTACTACTTACTAACGAGGGATGTCTGCACAAGAAGTTCATTGCTCTTAGACGGACCCTGTCTATGCTCCTGGATTTATTCAGGTCGGTTATTGTTATATTGATGGAACCATCATCCAAAAATTGTCTGATTCCCCTACCTCGAAGGTCAGATCGGCAGTCGCTTTAACGTAATTACAAGACTCGCTTAATCCCGGATCATGGTCTAAGCGGACCCCGTCTAAGCACGGGACGTAACGCTAGGATGATGATATTTTTGTTATATTGATGCGACTGCTATTGACCTTCGCGACCATAAGATAAGGGTCCATAGTTATTGGTTTCTGAAGGTTTTGCCGCGATGTGTTCCCTCTCCAGATGTATGTCTGGTTTAAACCAACATATTTTGCTTGTGAAGTGCTTGCCTATTGGAGCTATCACCGCAAAGAGGTTCACAGCTAAAAAGAGTACCTAACTATCGAGTTTCTTGCCGGTTTCTTCTTGGCAGAATCTACTTTTTGAACCGGTTGATATTGATCTTGTTCTGACGAATTATAAGTGCTTTTTTGAAGCCTATGTAAGTAATAAAGACAATTTCATTTCAGTTTAGATATATAAAACAAAGTCGTGTTAGTTACACCATTTATAACTCAAGAACGGCTGGACCAATTTTTATGATTTTTGTGTTTTTAGATTTGTCTTCGTCCAGAATAGGATAATAAGTATTAAAATATCATAAGTATTCATCAATGAAAAAATTATCGATTTCAAGATCAAAGCCCGATTATGTATCTCCTTATTGACTAATATATATTATATATTGGCGGAACGAAGTTGGCCGGGTCAGCTAGTGGAATATACAATTTCATTTACCAACTGTCTATTGATTCTACTTGTTGCTACTTTCATCATGAGTACAGGAAAGAAACGACATTTTGTTTCAACGTTTGTTATTTCCGGACACATAGAAAAAATGGGCGGTTTTAAGGGAAAGCGAATTTTTAGCTAACGTCCGTAATCGTTTAAGGTCAGGTGCAATTGAGGCAACCAGTTTTCTGTTTCTTAATTGATATATATTTTAAATTACGTTACCTACCATTTAAGGTAATGCATATGGAGGTAGTTTACTATCTTAACAATAAAAAGGTAAGATTCTTCCCAAAATTGAAACATAGAAACAGTTTGATTTTGGATTATACACATAACATCACGCCCATGATCCCCGAAGGGGAAGGCAGAGTCGAAGGGGCAGCAAGCCCCTTCAACCACATTCAGACAAAAATAAAGCCGGGCTGGGTCAGATGGATAATTGTGAAAAAGCAGTGACAAGCGGCTAACCTGTCGCCTACACAATCACACACCCAAAACCCGATATACCATTGGTCGCCTTTTACGACATGCTAGGCAAGAACCACAGTTGGCATATTCTTTTTAAGTCCCAGACCAACATGGGACAGTGGGCTGGGTTGGATGGAAAGCTGTGAAAAAGGAGTGACAAGTGGCTAGCTCGTCGCCTACTCAGTCACATACCCAAAATCCCGTAAACCATTAGTCGCCTCTTACGACATGCTAGGCAAGAACCACAGTTGGCACATTCTTTTTTTTTTGGCCCAGATCAAAATGGGCCAAGTCCCAGACCAACATGGGATTATATGCAATAGTTCTAACTCTTATTACATATTTATCGGTAACTTTATTCTCATTCTCTAATTTTCTGCCGTAAACTAATTAATTTCGTCACGAAGAAATATTTGTACTTAGTACCTAATATGTTTTGTGAAGTTTCTGTTTGTATAGGTTTCTTTAATTTTCTTTTTGTTGTTGTTTTGTTGCACAGATAATCTTATAAATCTCGATAACGTAAGATATATTCTAACTTGTGTTAGAGATTATCTGTGAAAGTTATGCACCTTATGAGTAGTTACACTTTGTAAAAGATATGTTGGAATTTATGATTAATTAATTTATGTTTCGTTATTATAAATGTACTTTGTTATAACTGTAAAAGAATAAATAAATAAATAAAATTACGCTCATAAAGTTTCCAAAAGGATTATAAACAAATAAGCAGCTGAAAGTACATGAGGCATGTCGACAGGAAGATATTACCACTGGGTACTTATGTGTCAAGTGCCGAGGGCGATTCATGAGTTGTATTCATTACCACTATGATAATGATACCAAATAGTAGGGCTGCGATGTGAAAATGTAATGTCTGTTTGTAACAGCATTAGAAACATTTACAATAATTTGAATAGATCGCTGTAGTGTGTACTACAGCGATCTATTCAAATTATTATTAATTAATCATTCTTACTTGGCCAATTTTAAAAAGCTCTAAGATATAATTATGGTAAATGAAACGATTTTCTGGCGGATACAACGGAATGGAATTTAGTTATAATTTAGATTTTTTTGTAAGTCGTGACTATTTTAATTCTTCTCTAAAAAATATTGTTTGTCTGTTAGTGGGTCACCAACTGAATGATTGAATGTTTCAATTTATTCGAATAGTGAAAACTCCGTCATTGCAATTGCAATACAAAGAAGTAAGTTTTTATTTGAATTCATTCGGAACTTTCTGCGAGAAAGAGTAAAACTTTATAATAAGATTTGCTACGTAGCTTGTGTCATCCTGGACAATATCGAGGAAAAAATATCATATTGGATAGAACACAGTATTTATGCAAAAAAGGATTAATAATTCAGACCTGCCTGCGGCCACTGACAGCCATAATAACAGGGCTTACCAGCACGGCCACTCGGAACATTTTCACTTACGCACTGGAGAAACTGTGCTCGACAACGAAATGAGACAGACTCTGACATTTGGTGTCGTAAACAGCTTGAGATGTAATTGAAGCGAGTACTTTGGTGGCTGGTACATATGTATACCGTAGTTGATGATATTATGCTTAAGCTTGAAAATGCTGGTGAATGGTTTAATCATACCCTTAGTAACCATAGGATATAATAAATAAATAAATAAATTCTTCAGACTGGCACACTAGTGCTATGGATACTAGGTGAACGGATAGACATACTTAAGTACGTTTATAAACATCCATGACTCGAGTACAAATATCCTTGTTCATCACACGAAATATTTGCCCCTAGCGAGATTCGAACCTGCGACCCTAGGAAGTGATATTATCCATGAGCTTGAAAATACTGCTAAGTGGATCCCGACTAAGCGCATACCTGACGCTAGAAAGATGATGACACATATATTTTTTATTATTATTTAATAATATCAGACTACATCACATACATTAATCTGGACGCCGAGGTAAGTAGCTTAAGCACTTGTGTTACAGATATCAGAAACAACAGTGGTATTACAAATATATACTTAAATATCGGATAATTACACCCAGACTCAGAACAAACACAAGTATTCATCACACGAATGTTTGTCCTGGGTGGGGATCGAACCCACAACTATTGGCGCATGGGGCAGGGTCACTACCGAATGAGCCATCGATCTTGTAAATGACGAGCATCTTTAAGCTTAAAGTCAGATTTAATATAAAGATATTAAATTAGCTTAAAGTGATTAAGCTTAAAGATAATCGTCTAGATAGACATAGATTTGAAATTTGAAGATTTGGCGATGAGTTTTGGTGTACTTGCTATTTATGGGTTTAATGATGAAAAAAGAGGCAATTCTAATTATAAATGCCAAATGTCTTCTTTACACAGTAATAACTTAACCGATTGCGATGGGATTTGGGAAGACTGTTGTAAAAATAGTTATATAACTTAACGCACGTAAGAGTTTCTATAACATATGACTATAATATCCTCTTAACCGATATCAGTTACATCGGCCAATATCAACGATCATTAGCCATATGCGCAGGAAATATTATAGTGTACAAGTGTATGCGCAAATACAGCACTCTTTGTTTCTTGACTCTCATAGTCCGGTGAGATGGCAATTCGACATGACCGGAGAGAGGTCAGGCGCGGGACCAACGGCTTAACATGTTTTCTAAGGCACGAGGGTTATTAAGCCGCCAACTTCCTGACTCCGAACTGTTACCGTTACCTGTTACCGTTCTGACCCGGGATTTTAACACTAGATCAACGAGGCAGTCAACATATGATTACCATACGAGCGAATCCGCGGGAAAATGCTTGTTAAATGTGTTACATAAGTGTTGATATAAAGGTGGCTATGACCTTTCATTGTAATGATTTTGGCATACCAAATTGGATGCAAATCAATCAATTGGGTTAGGCGTGAAATTTGAATAGATTTTATGTAAATAAAAAGTATGTATATAATTTTTATTAAGTAGTTACTTTTGCATTTACAATATGAATAAAGATGTAATTTATTGGAAGCAAGGACAGATAATAAGTATATGCGAACGGCTAAAAGAAAAATTTGCAATTAAATGTCAATATCTACCTCGAGTACACTACCTCGAAAATGCATTTACAAGTGCAATTTCTATTAAATTTGCAATCAAATTAAATAAAAACATGCCGACCTACCGATCCAATGTATTACGAATATTAGTGGCTATAAAAGGTGTTTTTTACGAGGTGAGCCCGAGGCTATACGGTCCTATAAATCCATGTGAACGGATGATGAGAGGTGATTTGCAAGTCATGAGCTAATAGGTCACTTACTTGCTCATCCTCGACTATGGTTTGAAAGGCATACTTTTGAAGGAGAAATAAAAATACACGTTTTCGGTGCGATCATCAAAAGTTGTTCAATCAAGACGTGATCTAGTAATAAAATACGAACTTTGATTTCTGAACGTCTTATGTTCATATTATTGTTATTAATGAGTTATCATAGTCTGATTTTAAACGAATGGCTAGTCGGGAATAGTATACACCGAAATTTCTAATGCTTATGAAACTGTATAATCTGAATATTTCCTTTCAAAAACACGTATCTACCAATTGAAATGCAATGCTGCGCTGGCAAAATCGGGTCGATGCACTATTCTTCAAGTTTTGTTTACACAAATGTACGAAGGCTGAATTTTTATAGACATATGAAGACCTGTTTTTTATTGCACATTTCATACATACACATCTGCTCTTTAACCATATGTTTAATCAATATGGTAACTTTAAGAAATTACTCTCTAAATTGGTTCCTTTTGTTCATTGGTCTAAGAGCTCAAGATTGGGGACTAACCCGTTTTCTCTGAAACGGAACATATATTAATAGTAATTTGGTAATGGCTAGTCATGAAAATACTGATATAGTGGATATCTCAAGATTACCTCTTAATTTTTTAAGTGATTGAAAATGCACAGTCTTTTTTTACATCCCTTTCTTTCTTACCTGAATGCTCATTTATCGTCTATCTATCGTCAGTAAAAGTAATCCCATCACAAGAGAGGTTAGGTTGCTATACAAAAACACATTACCACTTGATTGTCTATGAAATGACAAGTGCAACAATTTATTATCCACTTGAACTTCAAGTGTCAAGTATACGAATGTATTGCACAACACTTCTTTGTACTCGATATAGCCTATTCGCCTTTGTCACATGCCTATTTCAAGTACTACTAGTTAGATCTAGGTCGTTTCATAAGAACTACGTTCAAAATATACGCTGGACTGGTTTGTATGCGTGGGTGTTAGTGTTTAGCATTGATATCGCAAATATCTTTAAATTTTTTTTAGCCGAACGGCTTTTTGCAGATTTAATTCATATAGTATATTTTATACATTCATTCATCAAAACACGGGAGTTGCAAGAAATTAATAGTATTATTTTGTTTTGGTAAAAAAAAAAATGCTCTGTTTCGCTTTCAAAAATGAAACTGCTTCTCAATTGAACAAGAGAAGATGTGATTATGGAATTGCATGGGCGACTCAATAAATTTTTTATATTCATAACGTATTTGTAATTCTATAAAATAAAATAAATAAATAAATAAAGAGTGTGTGTTTGGATGTTTGATTTTTGTATTAATACAGTAAATTAATAATTAATTAGGCACCTATTTCTGTTTCGGAGAAATTAATCAATTTATTTGTGTCCACAAATCTATTTAGTAATACGTGAAGCAAAGTTTTTTTTGCTTTATCAAAAACTTTGTACCCATTCCTATGAGGATGATGCGGACGGAGGAGTATGAGATTTGGCACAGTTAAAGTTTATAATGGAGAAGGAGTGCAGAAAGCTAATATTACAATAAATAATGTATTAAAAAAAAAAAATTAATAATGGTCGAATTTCTACAAGTGGGCGATCACTAGTTAAAAAAAAAAGAGTCTTACTGTTAAAAATTGTTACCAGTGTAGAGTGATCCTTTAGTGGAAATGAACAATAGCAACAATTTGTCAATTATATTGTAACAAGTTAAGGCGCGACCCCGTCAATAGAGGCTCAATGGGTCCGCATCGTGACGCTGCAATTGAGGGCAAAGGCCACACTTATGGCATCTGTAAAATCGTATTGTACGTGTGCTATTGTCTAATTTGATTTTGTGTTTTGTGAGCATCTTGTTGCAATTTCATATTTATGAATTCGTAAAAAATATAAAAAAATATGTTACCAATTACACTTAACGTATATATATGTATGAAGAAGTATTTTTTTTAGAGTGATGTAAATTGGAAAATCGCTTGTGATGAGACTCTACGTTACTTAGCCATTGTTGAAGGTTTATGATGTACGTATAGACGAGAAAAAAAACAATATATGTAAAGGCGGTCAGTTTTCTCTGCCTACCCCGTTAGAGAAGTGGCGTGAAGTTTACTTAGTTAGTACACTAAATAGGATACAAGGGTGACCATGATTAAATTGCTATTATTATTTGGTTCCGATGTCTAAATGTGATGAAGGCAAAATATTGGTTGATAATCAATATATATATAAAAATCAATGCCACTTTTCGTTGTAATTTTATAACTCAAGAACGGGCTCACCTATCCTAACCAAATGTTTAGGCTTTATTTGAACTATTTAATAGATGCTTTATGTGTAGTTTGCACAAAATCGGTAAAGCGTTTCTTAATTTATCACATTTTTAATATTTCACTTTATACGTAGCGAAACACGTGCCGCTAGTTCTGTATATTAAGCAGAATCACTAAGTCTAATAGACTTAACGAAATGAAATAACGCAAGAGGAATAAGAAATCATTCAATCATTTTGATAAAAAGATACGCAATGTATATTTGCATTAAATTACTGCTATTTTCTCAACTTCCTTCATTGATAATGACAGCTTCTAATCACAACTTTGACTCGGTACTTTATGAAGCAATAATTGATCTTTATTTATAAGAGCAGTCGTGTTACGTGGATGCCGTAATGGATGTTGAGTGCAGCGGAATGCGTTTTTTATTTTATTTAAGGTGCGCCTAATTGCCAATTGCCATTTCATTGCCAAAAAACTAAGTTAAAAGATTTTAATGTAAGTGGCTTTAGTTAGTAAAGTAAATAGAAAAAGAACTTGTTGCGGAATCTTAAAATGATTTTTAAATACTTGTGTTTTTTAAAACATTTTAAAGATAACATTTTGAATTAATACTATCTATCGAACAGATTTTCAAATGATGTACCTAAATGTCACGCTAAGGCGGTTTAAGTAATCTTTACTAATATTAGAAGTGCAGTTATCCGGGGAACACGAACAGATAGATTTTTCATGTTTAAATATGCCTGCTGCCCCTTTGACTCTGCCCCCTTCGGAGATTATGGGCGTGACGTAAGGTTATGCCTTTTTTACGTTTTTAAATATGTATTAAAAACGTAAAAAAGGTTGTCTGTAATATCCTAGCAAAGGCTACGTTATTTTATGCTTCGGATGTAGTAATCTAAACGAATGAGAATTAGCTTGTTGATAAAATAATATTTTGTTTGGTAATTCATTTATATAAATAGTTAAAATACATAGTATTACATATAAAAACCAACGCAGGCTGTACAGTAGAGTAAATAATATGCGGTCTACCTTGCACATTATATGCATAGCAAATGAGCGTTTATTATCTCGTAAACTGCGGACTAGTAGAAACATTTAACCATCCTTAGGTTGATTACATTTTTAATATCATAATTAAGACAAACATTTATGGTGATGATTATAAAGTGAGTGACATAAATAAAGTTAAAAGATATTATCGAAGTCATTATATATCACGTATGGGTTCTTCGATAAATAAATTTATTTAAACCTTCTATTAATTCACTATCTAACGCGCATCTGCGTCCGTACTGTTAAAGTGTTTTCGATTATATATATATATATATATATATATAATATATTACTTATTATAAAAGTAGTTTTTTTTTTTCGTTTTAACCTTTCTATTCTTATACAGAAAATGACTGTGATTTATGGTCTCGTTACAAAATAATATAAAAAAAAACAAAGAACGGTTTAATATCAGGTGACAGAAGTGACATTTAACGCGAACACCCTTGATTATAGCGTTCATACAAGATACCATGTGTAATTTAAACAATTACTAAAGATATAGTTGCGAAACTTCTTACATTGTAGGTGGAAAATGTTAAATATAACTTAAATTTGTTGTCAAGATAAAATGTCTATGATTAACATATGAACTTTATGCTCAATGTTAATGTCATAAAAAAATCTGTTTAGTCCGTCAGTTAGATTATAAAAAAATATTCAACATATATTTTTTCATTTATTTGTTAAAGATTTAAGATGCAGTACATTCAAGTTGCACGTGACGTCACACCTAGGTACAACTTTTACTTGAAAGTGACGTCACAAGCCCCCACTCTATAAATTTGATTCTCTTTATCTTTGTAACTTTTTGTTAACTTAATAAAAAAATATATATGTGTCTTGTATTTTTGTAAACTCTAACTGACGGACTAAATAGAATGATAGTTTTTTGATCCAGTATTCAATTGGAAACTTATTGAATTGGAACTTTACAATTTTAACTAACAGTAGCTATCATAAAAAATCACGATTGTAAATCACCATCATTGGAACGACACGCGCGATAAGTGGTTCGCTAAAATGCAACCTCACGATGGAACTATTAACCAGGTCGGTGTGGGGTCGTGATCTAAAATTGACCTTCGCTTTAAACTTAATGCAATATACCTACTGCTTCTAGATGGTTATTGCAATGCCTTTTGAAGTGTTTACATTATATGGTCATTCATTGCTGTTCGAGAGGGGAATTTAAGTTGAGACATGTTGATCTTGTGGTTTCGTCTATCAAGCTTATAATAAAGTAGACAAGTGTGAATCGATCTTGAGTGGTAGTATAATTTAGTGTTTTGCTGTAATTGATATGTTGTCCTCTTTAAGTATTTAAAGTATCGATTGCATGTAGAAGATTTTTGAAAAATGTTAAATGTTTAATTTAAAAAATGTCCAAATATCCAGAAACCGTTTCTTGGTTTCGAATAATTTCCTCCATATAATTTTAATCATGCAATTTATATTTATAAATAATATATATATTTTTTTTAATTCCTAACGATTCATACTATCTCTTTTTACTTACCAGCAGTGCCCCACGGTTTCACCCGCGTAGATCCCGTTCCCGGGAATACGGGGATAAAATATAGCCTATGTTACTCGCTGATAAAATAGCTCTTCATTGGTGAAAGAATTATTCAAATTGGTTCAGTAGTTCCGGAGAAAATTCGATACAAACTAACAAACGAACAATCAAATCTTTCCGCTTCATAATATTCGTAAGTATAGATTAAAACTCATAACGAAAACACTCTTGATACATTTATATTCAGAATAAATTGACTGAAGCTGACGTCACAGCACACTAAAAGGCCTTTGTTAAAAATGTTTACGGAAGCCGATTCTAAAACCACATCATTGAAAGCTAAGCGATACAAAAAGGCCGAGCCGACCAGCAGCAATCAGCCGATGTAACAGCGATGGTCAGTTATTAGTGGATCTAGGGCGACGCAGTCATGATGACAGGTGGCGCTTGCGCAACCGCGCGGGTCAGAGGTGCCGCATTACCTGGTGATGGTATCGATAAACATGGCGATTAAGATTATCGAATAAGGACTTTATCGATTAAGAAGGCCTTGCGCTGATGAGTTTCGGTCAAGTCATGATTAAGACTAATTATATTAGTTATTTTTTTAGTTAGTATGCAGTGTTAGTCATTTATTTAGTTAATTCAGGCGTAGATACACCTGTATACGGGTAATATGAGGGAACTCATGATAGAGAAATAACAATTCAAGTAGTTGAATTCACATTGTTCTCTTATGTACTATTTTTAAAGTTTCTAAGTGATTTCTTGAAGCATAAACAAAAATAGACTAAAAAATACATTTTTAATTTGACAATGAAAATCTACAGCGTAATGCATTTTTTTTTTCATATCTATTATGTATAAATATTACGAATTAATCTAATACTTTTGTTAGTTCGTTTTTCGTTACTTAATTTTGATCATTAATTAACTTTACCTAACTTTTATTACTCTGGAAACATATTTTTTAATTATCTACTTAAAATAAATAAACAAGGTTTATCTCATCTACGCATTTTTCTTCCGCAGAATATCTGAAATATGTCCTAAGTTTAGCATGAGATCGTTTACTGTTAAACCAGTCTATTATCACCTTTGACCCTTTAGCCCTTGCAAGCTACTAACTTTTAATGCTAAACAGATTTCATGACAAACAGATTACAATTGTAATAGAACCCCTTCTAAAGTGCTACGATGGAGTAGCAGAATTCTTGTTAGGATTTATAGGCAGGTATATTTATTTTGTAGACTATTTACAATCCCGTCTCATATCCAACCTGTGTTTATAGTTACTGCAAGTAATTTAACGTAATGAAATCAATTTCGTAAATCTTAACAAAAACTGCTCTGTCAGTATCGATTAAGTGGGCTTTATGTTTTCATACTTAAATAATCGCGTTGGTTCCTTTCAAAACCGAAATTATAGTTGATTGATGGGTGGTTGGGCCATCGCCAAATAAAATCGGTACTCTGAGCAATATTGCCCATTATGTTACTTAGTTGTGAAACTCGTGCATTCTCTCTTTCAATTATATATTGTTGTATGTAACTTAGAACCTCCTTGATGAGTCCTGTTGTTTGTTAAATAAATAAAATATAAGAAATTGCTAAGACTGGCACTCCAATTATTCTCTAGTTTCAAATTAATTTTTCCATGTTGTTGTAGATAGGTACGCGATAGTCGTACGCTAATAGAAACGTATTCTCGATTTCTTGATGTCAGTAGAGTGTTGTATTTTCCCAACTTCAACCATTAAAAAAAAAAAATATATATATATATATTTATTATTCCCTTCACAATTTAGGCACTTATAAATAAGACTTAGCCTAAACAAAGTGATCTTAGCCTAGAATGTGAGAGACTGGCGCCTGAAATAGATTTCGTATAGAAACCTATGCTACAGGTCACCAGGCCCCATCCTCAGACTGCACCAATGAAGGAGGTGATTTAATATCTACTTTAGTAATAGGTACTGATTCTTACCTCTTTGTTTTTCTTTCTTAGACGGGTTATGGTTTTATTTGCTGCTTCATTTAAATAATTAGCAAACGTTAGTAATTGCTTGTTAAAGAAGCAAGTGAGGTGTGTAAGGATCGTGCCATATGGCGTTAGTTAGCTATGCTTTGTTTTTATATTAGATTCATAACAAAAACAGTTGCGACAGATTGGGTAGCCGCTTTAGACGATTTGGTGTAATTTCCTGATTGCTAACTGCTCAAAAGTTAGTCCATCTTTCCCTGCAATTAAGTGAGTGAGTGAGTTACTACCCACTTAATAAGTATAAACGGTAACCTATAAACGTTTACGGCCAAAAATTGGCTTCAATCGGTCAACTTCAGTGAAAGGAATTCTGACCCCTCACTTAGCAGGGTTGTCAAATGCATTACTTATCTTCTAGATAAGTTTAATCTTTTCGTAATTATAAGAATTATTACTAAGTTAAATATCACTTGTATGTACAAAGCGTGTATCACGTTCTTAAGTTATAGTATAGATTAAGTTAAAGATTCGTCTGCCTAAAACAATATATGACTGTCAAAATGTACCTATCGCTTTTACATGAATTCGTATGTTATTCAACTAACTCACTAATGTCCAGTCATTTTATTATTATTGCCATATTCTGTATTGGCACGCATACTTCATTTAGTTTACAAGTGTTATGGACGTATATGTACGTTCGAGTTAACGTGTTTGTACATGTAGACGTCTATATACGTTTATTTCCAACAACTCGCACCCCTAAATCCTTGCTAACTTCTAGCAAAAATGTACAAGATTTACAAGATAACAAAATAATAGCTGTTGCAATAGAAACAGTATCAATGATACCGCATCTGTGCCGTAATGTAATAACAACATAATTGTTTCGCTAACTCGATCGCGATCAAATCGAAATTATTTCTCGTTACGAAATGGAACTTTTAGTTTTGAAAAGACAAATGTGCTTAGAATCGTGTGGGAAAAAGAGAAAGACTCGGATTGTTTCAGCTGGGATATTAATTTAGTTTCGGAGATTGGATAATTCAATTTGTATGTACGTGTTACGTATTGTAAGTTGTTGCATAGTAATTTGTATTACGGATGATGTTGTTTTTTTGTTTAATGGTAATTTTTCTACTTAATTACATTGTGGCAGCAATTTTATTTTTACTAATGTTTTACTTAGGGAGGTTGGATTTTGAGCAATAAAAATACGTATACCTATACTAAGTAATTAGATTACGCTTGAATATACCATCACATCCACAAATAGGGATGAATATTGGATCAAAAATCATCATTATATTTAGTCATTTAGATTATACAAAAATACAAGACACATATTTTTTGCTTTATCAAGTTAACTACAAATTACAAAGATAAGAACCTCAAGTTTTGAAGTGGGGCCTTGTCAAGTCACTTTCAAGTAAAAAAAATTCCTATATGTGTCACGCGCAACTTGAAGGCTTCTTCTTGAAGAAATCTTCGTCAGTGTTTGTGTGACAAATAAATAAAAAAAAACGTGTTCAATTATATTTTTATAATCTAACTGGCAGACTAAACAGTTTTTAGTCGCTTAGCCTATTATGCTGGAGAAGTTGGCAGAGTCAAAGGAGCAGTAAGGTCCTCGCGCCCTGCACGGGGGGCTCCGAATACTCCTGAGGTATCCCTGCCTGTCGTAGGAGGCGACTAAAAGGGCCTTTGGGGTCGTGGGGGTTAGGGGATGGGTCTTCTGGCCCTCTATCGTCCCCGGAGAAGTCGACTGCAGGTGTTACACCCGGTCCGTCGGGATAGGGTACACAGCTGTCTATGTGGTCGTGAAACACCACTCTAGGTGTTCTGGGGGAGAATATCATTCCCTTGAGATGGGCCGCTAGGCGGCAGCGCGCGCTGCGTAGACTTTTCGAGATGAATCCCGACAGTGGGGATCCCGTTGGTTTTGCGTTAGCGCCCGAAGAACGACAGCCTTGAGGTTTAGTCGGTAGGGTCTCCGGAGTTTGCTACTCGAGCCCGACTCACCCTTATAGGTCCACCCAGGACTCTGTTTGGATGGTGCGTAAATGCATTCCTCAAGTAAAAAAAAAAAAAAAAAGCAGTAAGGTCCTTCTACACTTTTAGACACTTTTAACTTGTGTTGTTTCGGAAATAAGTAAATTAATAGATGTATTCTTAAAGTAAATTGAAATCCACTAGATGCGAACTGTATCCAATTATCTGGGAAATAAATTATTATCATTATGAATTATAGCTGAAGGTTATGTCATGTTATGTTAATGCTACATCAAGGTGATTAATTAATGAAATGAATCTCGCTCAGTGTCTCGGTTCGGCAATGACGTACTGCAACCGCAGATGACATCTGCAATTAGATTGCAAATCTTGCGCATTCCGCATCAGATGCAAATCGCGGAATTAAAAGGTTTTTTCTTTTTTCGAGACCTAGTCACGATTGTAGATATTTGGATTACGATGATCTGTTTCATCGGAGAACGTGTAGATAATCAGTTAGTTTTATAATAACAATTTGTTAGACTACCTTTCCTCTGTGTTAGATTTGATTCATACTCTGATAGGTGATTACGATGATATTTATGATTATTATAGAACGGACTATTTCGTTGTCCCGTGTTATTGTATGTTTGTATGTGTTGTGTATTAGACAACGTTTAGATTACGTTTATATACGTTACGTACGTTACATTAAATTAGTTTGACGAATAGTTTAATATAAATGTTTTTAATACAACGTTTATATTAAACTAGTATTGTGTTTCAGATTATTTAGCCGACGAGCTAGCCATTTTTCATTACACCTTCACAATTTTTCACCTAACTCAACTCCATTTTTGACTAAATGTGGTCTTAGGATCTCATTGCTCCTTGGATTTTGCATAGCCCTCGGGGATTGCGGGCGTGTCAATATGTATGTAAACTTCTTCATGTTTCAGAAATAAAGAGTGTAAAATCTTGATTTTGCTGTTAAAATTAAAAACGATAGAGTCCTTACCTATTTGCAGCCTAGAAACTGTGACAGAAGAACTAACTAATTCCATATTTACTTGCACACCACATAAAAAAAGAAAGAAAAAAGAACGTTGACACAAGAAGAACAATTATGATCTCTGGCTACCTCTTTGGGTAAAGTATAAATAAAAACGTAGTTTGTTATGATAAAAAGTATATTGTATGACAAATGCGTATTCGTCATGATTACATTACAGACGTAGATATTGTAAACGCCATCACTTGTGACGAATGGCAGAATGGTGATTTGAACGCGAATCGCTAGCTGCGTGCAAGCAAATTGTTATTTTATTGGCTCGAGGCTCTGTGCAGGTAGATTTATTGAATTGAGTAAAAAAATTTAGTCCAAGATAACATAAAGATAACATTAAGATAAAAAAGAAGCCACACTTTAATAGACTTTAAAACGAATAAAAAGAACTAAAACGTTTTTAGTTCACTAGGCCTACCCCGCTAAGGAAGTGGCATTAAGTTTAGTTGGTTTTGCTTGAATTATGAAGGGAGTTGTCTCCCAGCCGTTACCATCTTGGCTGGAGAGGGGGTCTCCTGATGCAGAGGTCCCCGGGAGTTCCACATAACCATCTCGTCCCGCCGAGGAGAAGTGATATGCTTAAAGCATTTCTCCGGATTCAAAAAAATGGGACGGAGTAGTCCTAGTAAAAAAAGGGCGATCCAAATATTATTAAAAAAAGATTCCGAACATAAAATTAAAAAAAAAAACTAAAGCATTCAACATTGGCTGGTAGTGATAGGAAAGATTATGTTTTTCTGTTAAGTTTCCTCGATCTATTAATACTAATATTATAGAAAATTTCTACTACCTACTCTCCGGTTAATGGCACTTTTTGCTTTAAAGAATAATAAGCTTTTACCAACTACTGTCTGATGCTAACGACTATTGTGTTTCTAGTTTTTTGTCTTACCTTTACAGCGGATAGAAAAATTTGTTATAATTTATGCCCCTTTATATTATGTCATTAACTTTAACGATATTTATTATAAAGTAGGTATTTGTAGTCTAATTAATTCTCGTATTCTTTAAAATTTACATAACTTATATGGTAATAGTGGATTTTAATCCTAATCAGGTTTTTCATCTCTAACTTTAGTTAATTGAATTCTCAACGTTGAATAAAGGTTTTGAAGGGGAGCAGATTACCAGAACACTTTTCCCGATTTATTTTATAGTTTATACAACTTGCCCGATGCCATTTTCAGTGGCGCTGCTTGTGTATGTTACTCAAGTTACACTAATGTTACAATTGAAGTATGGTCCAAAGCAAATTTAGCTACATACTAAAATTATACTTCTAGCTAGTTAATTCGGTTCTCTCTGCCTAATCCGCTAGAGAAATGGCGGGTTTTAAAGTTTTTAATTTCACAAGCTTTTAGTCAGCGTCTTATTAATTAAAAAAAATATCAAAATTGTGCTCTCGAAACAAACATTAGTCTCCGAGTCGGCGGCGTGCGGCCGGCCACGCGTGACGACGCCGAAATGTTATCTGTCAGCTGATTGCGTTGCGCAAGAGTCGTTTACGAGCACCGTCGCTGTTCTTGTTGCTTTAGTATCTTACCGGGTACGGTAATTGTTTATTTGAGACTGTTGTTAACGGGTAACAGTTAGCGAACTAGCACAAGCTAGTACCAAAGATTGATTTAAACATACCTACAATAATATGTACATATCATCAATCCTTGAAGGGGTAAAGTTAGAGACCCTTTTAACCGCTTCGGTCAAATTTCAAATTAACTTTAGTTATAACTTTGTATGCGTCGTAAGTTTTTTTGTTAGACGAGTAAATATAATTGTCTAGTGTTGGTCTGGGACTATAAAAGAATTTGCCAACTGTGTTTCTTGCCTAGCAAATCGTAAAAGGGATTGTGTGGGCGACAAGCTAGCCACTTGTCACTACTTTTTCACAATTTTTCATCTAACCCAGCCCAGTTTTATTTTTGGCTGAATGTGGTTAAAGGGGACTGCTGTCCCTTTGACTCTGCCTACCCCTTCGGGGATAACGGGCGTGATGCTATGTATGTATGTGAGAAAATATAATAAAATTAAGATAGGTATAGATTATCACGATTTTGTGCAACCAGTAGGTATTGCAAGTCCATATTTTATATAATCCATATTATACATAATCGATAACTAGTGCACATTATTATTATGGAATGGTAAATATGCGAAGTCGAACATGATTGGAATTAAAAAAGACAAAAGGCATCTTTTGCCTTTTATAGTCCAGAATCAAAATCAATAGTGAATTTATTACAATGCCACACATACGACTGTGATCAGTCATCCTCACCAACTCGTCAATCCACAGCAAACGGTCAAACTTGACATTTAGATCAAACCTGCTCCAGATACACGCATACACTGTCGCCTACCGGTTCGCCTTGTCCTTTCCGAGGGATTGTCCGCTTAAACGCACTTTTATTATCTTTTATTTACAAGCTTGTTTTCATATAATCACTCTTTAAGACATTATCGACTTTAATCTGTCATGGATAGGAGTGTAAGTGGCTTGCGATTGGAGAAGAGATTCTAAGGCCCTGATGAACCATAGGTGACAAAAGATGGATGATAGCTTTATTTGGTCGGTGTGATGAATGGCTACTTGCCTAGGCATTATAATGAAGCTGGTCTAATTTGCATACTTTTGAGAATATTTATCATCAAAGAAATCAAGATAGTGCCGCACTGGCGGTATTAGAAAGCAATTAAAATAATACTATTGTATACAAGTCTTGAGATGCTTCATCAAATTATAATGATAACTGTATCTGCCTATTCGTCTTGATAACTATGTATTACTTAACCTTTTACATAAGTAATATTATTTCCTTTTTGTTTCAGGTAAAACCTTTGCTTGCATTAAAAAAAAACAACTTTAATAAGCAGTTCCGTGACGCAAATAACGTGAGTACATAAATAAATATAAACGTAGAATTTTTTATTCTTGTTATTGAAGCGATTAAATTAAGCTCTGTCTACATACACATACTTCTAGTGACATATAATGCAGGATTTTTTGCAAACTTTTTTTTCAGCCTTATGTCAAATACCAACCTTTTTATAAATGTCTAGTCCAAAGATATTATCTTCATTGTTAAGATCTACTTTTTTCGTTGGTATTATTTCCAAATGTCAGCTAGTATTCTTGTTTAAGTTGGTTTGTCGTATTTAGAGACCGGTTGTTAAAGTTTGTCGGTACCTTCGTATGTATAGGCTGGTCGAGTCGCGAGTTGCGACAACTATCGCTAGTAGGAAGTGATTGCTTCTTTACGATGTCATTATGTGCTCGCTCTGTTTGATTCGTAATTGGCGCAAGAAGTGCGCGAAAAAGTTACGAGTTTATTTTTGGCGAGGTTGATTGATTGACAGCGAATATTTGAGGTTGATAATGATTTACAAAACATGCTTTTCATGGAAAAAAAACGGTTTTACTTTTCATATGAGGAAACTGGCTTGTGCAATTGGGATGTTGACACCATTTATATTTAATTTTGAAATATCAATTCTGAAAAAGAAAGTATCGTAGTATGCTGTTAGGCCTCATTGATTTTGTATCATATTGAGTCTAAGATTTTAAATTTTACAAAAACTGCTTAATATTAAGTCATTTGATTAAACAAACTAAGTGACGTCACACGTTGACAAGCCCATACAAAATCTATGAAGTGATTTCGTTTTGATGGCTCTTAAAAAGTATCTCAATTGACTAGCCGGTCACATCCCAATTGATTGCAAAATGTACATCATCGGTTTTTACGTCTTCAGAAATATATTTTAATATGTTGGTTTTGAATACTTTTGCAAAAATTTTGATGTTATCTTAAATTACAATCTTTATTTAATGTTATGGTAAAAAAACACTCTTAGTTTATTGCAACAACATATTGATGTTGTAACGCGTTTCTTTGTAATATTGTTTTTAACACAAAAGTTAAGACCGTATGTTAGAGCGGATAGTATTTCCATTATATTAGGGCGATGAGAAATGGGTAAGACCAGTATATGAGCGACCGTTCGCGAACACGGTGGCGATTGTCAGCAACTGTCACTAACTCGCGGTAAAACAAGATGGTTACCGAAACTTGCCGTCTAAACGGCAGCGGCACTATGGCATAATGGGTGTTATTCAGCGATTATTGGAGACAGTTGTCTACGTAGCAGCACGGACTAGTAAAAAATGAAGAACTCCACGCTGTCATACTAAAGGGTGAAGACACGTGTATGAATGTGTGATTGAGATACTTATGGATACCAGATATCGGATATCTGTCATTTGGAGCACTTATTAAGTCAATGTGTGACGTAAGTTGCGTGTCAAGGTGGAGTACCTGAGGAGCTTCAATGTCTAGTTAGTGGCGCGGAGTCCTTCTTTTTTTACTAGTCCGTGCGTAGCAGTAATAGTTGACAATGTTTTGGGATGGTTAGTATTATAGATATGATAAGTCATCAACAAGAGTTGCTAATTGTTGCATTGCTTAGTTCACTTAAATGTATGCAGTATTAATGTAATGATCGTCACTGTGTTTCAATTGTTATGATACAATTTATGGGTTGCAAAATTGACATCTATAAGCAACTTATCGGATACACTTTGACAGCGATTTCTTTTTACCAGCCGGCAAGTAAAAACCAAAGTTTACCAAATAGGGTTATTAATCTTCGTCCGTATTCAACCGTGACACCCTATGACACCGATTCCCATTCAGCTGGAACGTTACGTTGGTTAATTGCTTCGTAATCAGGCCTTATTACCGGCGCATAAGGTGCAATCGTCGTTATAAAAGTAATTATGCCCAGTATATGTACTCAGATATGCTGATTGTTGAATGAGGAAGCAGAACGCCCCGCCTTTGCCTCGATTGAGCTGTAGGTACGTCAAAATAGCGATGTTTTTATTAAGGAAATTTTGATTTGCACGAACATTGATTAGGTATGTTAGTGGCTGAGTGGATAGGAATGTGGTTCGTATGCTAAGGGTATTGGTTCAAGCTAGTAGTTTTAGAATTTAAAAACTCATTATGTATTTATAGGAGCTAGTGCAGTGAAGAGAGAAAATATCGGAAGGAAATTAGTAAATTCAGGCTACTATAGATATTATATGATAACGATTAAATTTGTCTGGTTTCCTTGTAATTCATACATACCTACTCGATATAACGCTGAGACGAAGACTTGTTTGTACTCTTAGCCGGTCATATGGCCAAAACTATGGGAGGTAGCTAGACGAAAACATCATCTTCCTAGCGTTATGTCCCGTGCTTAGACGGGGCCGCTTAGACCATGATCCAGGATTTAGCGAGTCTGGTAATAACATTGAAGCGACTGGCGATCTGACCTTCGTAACCCCAAGATAGGGGAACAAGACAATTTTTGGATAATGGTTACAAATTCAAAGTTGTTTGAAATTGCAGTTTTCATCACGATGTTTTCCCTCACCGTCGAGCTAGTGATATAAATATGTACAAAGATTTGAAAAATTTAGAGGTACATGCCCGGGTTTGAACCCGCACTCCTCGGTTAAGAGGCGCGTGTCCTTACCATTGAGCTACCACCGCTCCTCGTAGCTAGACGAAAACAAAAAAGAAAAAAAAGCTGATATGTTATGTGTATTGCTTGTATTGCACATATTTGTGGTGGAGCAAAGTCTCTTTGTATGAAAATAGAGCAAGAAACTTTTGACACAAAGCTACCTGCCACAGTTCTGTTTAATCTTATTCTATACCACAGGACGTCCTTTGAATATAATGCCTGTCAGTCGTAAAATGCAAAAACGTAATTTACATTAAGCTAGTTTCATATCGGAGGCTGCATACCCTACGTAGTGCTGTACATATGTAATTTTAAATCTTCAAAAAATATCAGCTGCATACCGATTTTAGTTGTTTTTGTTCAAGAAGTACATTATCATATTAGTATTACAATAGTTATAAGCGTTTTGGTGCCGAAATATAAAGAAATACCTAGCCATTATTTGTCCTTTTTCACAGCTTTCCATCCAACCCAGTCCACTGTCCCATGTTGGTTTGGGACTTAAAAAGAATATGCCAACTTCTTGCCTAGCATGTCGTAAAAGGCGACTAATGGTATATCGGGTTTTGGGTGTATGATTGTGTAGGCGACAGGTTAGTCGCTTGTTGCTGCTTTTTTACAATTTTCCATCTAACCCAGCCCGACTTTATTTTTGGCTAAATTTGGTTGAAGGGGCATGCTGCTCCTTTGACTCTGCCTACCCTTTCGGGGATTATGGGCGTGATGTTATGTTATGTTTTTTGTATTTAAAAAGGCCTTTTAACACTAAACTACTTCTAACTTCTGGGTCATGGGGAGGAACAGAGTTCACGTTCTTGCATTTGGCTTAGGACTGGATGTTCTAATAACAATTTTCCAATTTGCTGTTGGAACCTAGTCTTCGTCAAAAGTACTACAGAAAAAGACGTTAAAAAATTCCAATGCTTTATATTTTTTTCACTGCAGGATATGATTTGATTAATAAAGATCATAATTATCAATAACTATTGACATTCGAAAACTATTACAACATTTCGAAGAACGATATAATTCGCCCGACCTTGCGGGAGCGGAACTGCGTCTACATTATAAAATGCGATTAAAAACAAAGTTAATCTAGTTGTAGGATAGTAAAGTGTAAAAAAAGACGAGTGGGTGTCCTCGTCGAAAGATCACTTGTATCTTGGACTTCCCTAGAGGCTGTGACATGCGGTCTGAAAGGTGCGGTGAGATGTTTTTAAAACAGGCTGGCCTACCGTATATGCTGTTAAGACTGGCATTTAATATATATTTATATACATAAGAAACTTTAGGTTTGTGAGCATCGAAAGGGTTATCTGACTCCATGGAGCAGGTAACTCCTTGACTTTTTGGCCAAAATACAATTGGGTTAGATGGAAAATTAGAAACAAGTACTGACAAGTGGCTGGCTCGTCGCCTATTTAGTACCTAATAAAACTTTGTATGTGGGCGACTATCTATGGTCAAGCTCGATGGCGCCATCGAGCTTGACCATTCGGTAGTGACCCTGCCGCATGCGCTAAGAGTTGTGGGTTCGATTCCCACCCTGGACAAATATTCGTATGATGAAAACTTGTGTTTGTTCTGTGTCTGGGTGTTAATATCCAATATTTAAGTATATATTTGTAACACCACTGTTGTTTCTGATATCCGTAACACAATGTCAATCCGTGCTTATTTATTATCTAAAGGGATATACAGACACACAGATATAATATTCTAATAAGTGACATTTGAGTTCACTCCACTTTTGTAAGGTTAACGTGATAATAAAAATCAAGTAACCTTATTGCATGTTAATAAACAAAATACTCATAACTTAGATCACTTTGACTAACAATTTAATACTTTTAAATGATACTTAACTAAATGTTAATGACGTTTTTACATTGGATGCGTATCGTTTTTGCTATGCTTTGGTAATATTATGCGGAAGCCTATTTTAAAATAGTGCTTCAATGTCTTAGTTGCTAAGTTATTAAGAATTCTCATGTATTTGATTGGCTCGATGGCGCATACAGTAGATATCCTGCCCCATGCGCCAAAAGTTGTGGGTTCAATCCCCACCCAGGACAAATATTCGTGTGATGAATACTTGTGTTTGTTTTGTGTCTGGGTGTTAATATTCAGTATTTCAGTGTATATTTGTAATACCACTGTTGTTTCTGATATCTATAACACAAGTGCTCAAGCTACTTACCACGGAGTCAGGATCAATGTATGTGATGTAGTTTTAATTTATTTATTATTTATTTATATAATTTGGGGTGCTAGTTGAAATCGTCTAAAATACACAGGGCATACAAGTAAAAAAGTGGGGATATAACGCCTTCAGGACAAAGTCGTTTCTAAAGTTTCTATTAAGCAGAAAAAGACCCCAGAGACATTTAAAGATTACTTCTTATTGCGAAAATATATTAGTGTCTGTAATATATTGACCCCCAAAAAAAAGTTAGTTATAGTTTATATATACATATCATCACGCCTGTAATGTCCAAGGGGTAGGCAGAGTCAAAGGGGCTAGTCCCCTTAGTGACATTTAGCCAGAAATAAAACTGGGTTAGTTGGAAAACTGTGAAAAAGTATTGACAAATGGCTAGTGGGTCGTGGTAATAAAGTGTTTTGTGTATCTAAAATTTATTCTAGTAAGGAGAGATAAAAAAATACATAACATTATATCACGCCCATAATCCCCGAAGGGGTAGGCAAAGTCAAAGAGGCAGCAGGCTCCTTTAAACACATTTAGCCAAAAACAAAACTGGGGTGAGTTTGATGGAAAATTGTGAAAAGGTAGTGACAAGTTGCTAGCTCGTCGCCTACACAATCACACACCCAAAACCCTATATACCATTAGTCACCTTTTACGACTTGCTAGGCAAGAAACACAGTTGGCTCATTATTTTTAAGTCCCCGACCAACATGGGACATAAAATGTTTGCGTTTATGAAATCCCACCCAAGAATCCAGTAGGATTCTTGGGTGGGATTTCATGATGGGAAGTAGTAACTTATACCACCTTCCTGTTGTTAATGTTAGTTATGAGGTATTTAATTTTAGCTCAAGCTGAGTTTCCACCGCTCTGCTATCAACCGTTTCCGTACGTTAGTTGCTTTCTCGTTCACCAACCAGATTCCACTCAACTCGACTGGTTTAATTATCGTCTAGCTTACATGAAATTATATCTACTAGGTAGCTTGAGAAAAATTATCTGCAGTATGTACATTGTACATGGTTTCAATTGTGTTATTTCATAATGTATAATTTCCTAATTCACAAGGAAATTCTTACTAATGTAATAAAGGAAACAATGAGTTAAACTTGTATTGTACTTTCTCCATTATAAAATTTTACTTGGCACGCACCAAAATCCCTAGTGTAGTTTAAATGATTTAAGTCTAAGGTCAGTTAATTAACAGAAGTAGAAAATTTTGCATGAAAATTGTCAGAAGTAAAAAAATAATCGAGAAAAATGGTTTTCCTCACTAATTTATGTATCTTAATTACAAGGTTCAAACGAAAAGTATAACAATATTAATTTTATGTTAAAATTACATTATGCTTTACCTTTATTTGTCATGTAATAAAAAAATTATCTTGATTGAACAATTATCACATATTTAATGATAAAATAAATCTTTCAGAGAATAACATTTACTTAGTCAGTAAGTATGAAGATTAATTTTGAAATTGAAACATAAATGTCATTATAATGCCACAAAGCAATGCACTTAATGTATGATAATGATTGTGTAAAAGCAGTAGTAATTTGCTCTTTTAGGCTAGGAAGAGAACATATGAAGCCTTACAAGGTTACCGCTTGCCAGTCTCTTTACTTAGCCATTAATTAACAAGTGCAGTGGAAAAATATAATTTATACTTTCAGCCAAAACTATATGTATAAGACCACTAGCTGTCACCACGGTTTCACCAACATTTATGGATAATATTATATAGCCTTCTCCGATATCTAACACTGAAAGATTTTTCAAATCAGACCAGTAGTTCCTGAGATTAGCGCGTTCAAGCAAACAAACAAACTCTTGAGCTTTATAATATTATATTAGTATAGATTATTAACCTTCAGGAGTAATGTACGTCTCTAGGTGCTGTTGTTTTCCCGAAAAATAAGCAATCTTTTGGGTGGGGTATTTTGTCACCTCGCTATTCTCAGAAGGGTCCTGGGAACTTATTACATCATATTTAAATGGCATCGCAAAAAACTCTGGTCAAGAGCATTAGTGATTTGTATGCATGTGCCTACTCGTACATCATGCTTTGACATAAATGTCAAACGCCTCAAAATGTCATGTGATTAAAAAAGTCCATTGTGTGAGAGATTTGGTATTTACCACGGATCATTGAGCTTATCTCGAAATAAATTAATTTCATGATTTAATTCCGGCTCCGGGACCTAGTAATTCTAGACTTATGCCCTTGATAAAAAAGATAAAACCTATTGACAGTGCCTAATCCAAATATATGCCTTAGTTTAAATAAGTTTGAGAACTATAATCTGACCTACAAACATAGAATGATCTCGTTCAGTGCTGTGAAACAAATTTCGTACATACTGACCTTATAATAACATCTGTATCTTTTTTTTGTCGGGGATAAACAAGATCATATTACGTTCACCTGTCGCTTCTTCATCAGCATGACCTCACTCATCTTACCACTTAAGTAGCAATTGATGTGAACGTGAAAGGACGGTTCATTTAATTATGTAATTCTAAAGCTCGGAGCGTTATTATGATAAATCCATTAGACGTCGTCGTGTCAATGATGAACTCGGCTTCCTTCAATGTGAAACTGCTGTGCTATACAACTGCACTAACTTAGTTTATTCAAAGTGTCAGTAAATTTGTTTCTACAAAATTTATTGGCGACTCTTTGTTGTGGTATAAAAAAATAACATTTTTAAAAAGCATACAAATTTTTAATTCTGGTTCTCCTTAACATAGCGACATAATGCAACTAAGTATATTTATATTGTAATCATGCTCTTTGGTTTTATTGAAGTACATAATCACGCCCATAATCCCCGGAAGGGGAAGGCAGGGTCAAAGGGACAGCAAGTCCCTTTAACCACATTTAGTCAATAATAAAACTGGGCTGGGTTAGATGGCTTGTGAAAAAGTATTGACAAATGGCCATCTCGCCGGCTACACAATCAAACAGCCAGACCCGATATACCATTAGTCGCCTTTTACGACATGTTATGCAAGGAACACAGTTAGCACGTTATTTTTAAGTTCCAGACCAACATAGTACTTTATTTATTTATTGAAGTATGTATGTATTGATTAACATCTTTTTGACGCATGCAATCTTCGAGCCTTTTATAAACGTAAATTGTTCATCATGATTACCTATCTAATCTATATGTTAATACGTGAAGCAATAACTTTGTACCCCTTTTTATGTGATTACGTGGACGGAGGAGTTTGAGATTTGGCACAGTTAAAGTCTATATGGAGAAGGAGTGCAGAAAGCTAATATTACAATAACTAATTAAAAAATGAAAATCAAACTAATAATTGTGTAATTTCGACTAGTGGGCGATCACTAGTTTCTCTTATTTTACAAAATTTTATATTGTCTACATAATAAGACAAAGGTTTTCATACAAATAAACAGTTTAAGAGTATAGGCACTATTCATACAATAGATACTGACTTTTTATTTAAAGTAGGTACTGATGACCTTGCCTCTCTTTAGAATGTTCTAATGATCCTAACCGCCGCCTAATAGACTCCAATTATCTGAGTTAAAATGGTCTTAGACCATTTTTTCCCGTTTCAACAACATAAAAAGTTCTGTAAACGAAATTGCTTCAGAGTAAGAAATGAGTGTTCTTAAGTTTTTTTTGCAACAAATAAGTATTAACCTGAAAATATTTCATTACTGTGATCTAGATTTGGAATTAAGTCAATATATTGTTTTATTGTTATAAAACTTGATGCGTCAGGTAATAGTCGGACATGTATTTTTTTTTATTATTTTTAAATTACTTAATACGTATATAATAAAACATAAACAGCAACCAGTTACTCAAATAATTACTTAACTATTCTTGTAAAAGTAGAAAGTTTATAAATCAAAAATATAAGTAAGGATCAGTATAATAAAGATTTGAACTTTCAGTTTGGATTTATTAGGAGACTGAATTTATCATTTAATTTGGAATATGGTCTACTAGTCTAGACTGCTAATTTGGGGCTTCTTGAATGTATGTTTGATCGAGTATAGCTTGAAGTAAAAATACTATCAATATGTATAAGTAGATTTCAAATTAGCCAATGATAAAATTACCAGATTCAGAATATTTATGAATATGATTCTACAACCTACTATACAATATGTAAAACTATATTGATAACTTACCTGTACGTTAAATCTACGGTAACGGAAGATATTACTTCCTGTATTATATACCTGGTGTTATTCGTGTAGGCAGACCCAGGAACTGAAACTAGTTACAAGTATTTGGTGCTACGCATAAGAATATACTCATACTAATTTATAGATAGTGCGTGTCTATATATGTAGGTACATAGACATATGTAGGTACTATTTTATTCTGACGAATATGGTTATTCTACGATTTTTTCCTTTTTCAATTTAAAAAAAGGAGGAGGTTCTCAATTCTACCGTATATTATGTTAGTTTAGGTTTCAATGGCATTAGTTTCATGAACCTCTAGACTTATACTTTTTTCATATACGATCTGGTACGCGACAATCCAGAACTGCAATATTAATATCCCCCCATACAAACCGTACTTCTATTTATTTCACTATAGTGTATGTAGTGTTTCACTAACATGATTTATTGTATTACGGCGTATTTGCTTACATTAATGCCCATTATCGACTCTTGCGCACGATTTTCGTCTAAATTGTGTACATAACGCCTACACAATGAGTTTATAAGTTATAAACTATAGACAACCTGTCTTTTGTCCACTATAATGTGATTACTCAACTTAATTCTAGAATTAAGTCTTGTCTAGACAAGAGAATGGTCTAATGCATCTGAAATCAGTGTATCAGTAAATCAGTGCAATAAATAATTGCCCTGACCTTTTGTAGGTATTTGAATCACCGAAGATGTAATAGCTTCTAAGGTCGTTTGTAATTACACCAATAAATACACCTGTCTACATATATTTTGCATTAACTTACTTCATGTTTATATTGTGAAGAACGCATGCATGCATGGATGCATGTTATTTAATCTTTGATTTGGTAAACAAGCAAAATAAGTAGTTTGTCAATATATTGTGTGGTATGCAATGTAAACGTAATGATAAGAGAGCTGATACCAATTTTTGGGTAGGTATTTGAGGCATGCTGAAAATTGTTCCATACCTTTCCTATTATAACCCAACACGGAATTGGAGACCTGGCTGGTGAGAAGCGGGACTAAATAAAGACAGCTACGACCATGATATTTACATTTGTCCCATGTTGGTCTGGGACTTAAAAATAATTTGCTAACTGTTTCTTATCTAGCATGTCGTAAAAGGCGACTTATGGTATATCGGGGTTTGGGTATGTAATTGTGTAGGCGACGAGCTAGCCACTTGTCACTACTTTTTCACATTGTTCCATCTAACCTAGCCCAGTGTTATTTTTGGCTGAATGTGGTTAAAGGGCCTGCTGCCCCTTTGACTTTGCCTGCCCCTTCAGGGACTATAGGCGTGATGGTATGTATGTACGACCATGATTCTTCGTTTTGTCTTAGCTGTAGTTAAGTAAAAAAAAATATTTCACTAAAAATCATTAATTGCTTCAAGTACGTAAAGTTAACTTAATACGTAGAAAAACATTACCAGTAATGTAGCCGTACTGCGGGAATCACTGTGACATTTGAGTGACACCAAATTGTATCAAGATAATTGGTCTAATGGTGTTATTTAGGGTCCACAATTAGAGATCGATCTGTTCCCATGGTCGCTAGAGTCCTCGTGCTGGTTCCACCTGCAATGACCGTCTCCTTTCTATCTTACATCTCCGAGGTCAAGTGGCATCATGGATGCTCGATTAAAGCATTTGTGGCTATTAACTATTAAGAGCAAGGTACGGTAAGTAGAAAGAAATATTTGCTGACCTCAGTTATTTTCGGAGCTTTTGCGAAAGGTTAGAGTTCAAGTTCAATGATGTATGATGTGCGGTTTTTCATTTAATTATTTACAAGGGGTCACTATTCAATGAAGGTACAGGAAAAGGATCTTCATCCGTTCATAACTTTTTAATATTCCTAGTATTGAACGGGTATATAGAAGTTTTCCTGGGAAAGTTTTTATTTTTTTTCCAAAAAAGTCTTATGCAATTTAATCTTCAAAACCAACTATACTTTTCTCCAAAATTGAAGTATTGTATTAATAAACTTATTTACATTTGAGGAAAAAATTATAAACGTATCTTAAGATGAAATAAATTCCAACTATTAAATCGTGACATAAATTAGATTAACATAAGATACAAAACAATATATGATAATTAATGCGGTCTCTGTATTGAAAGATGAATTTTCAATTCAAGTACTATAGATATTATTTACTGTTATCGACAGATAGTCCTAAACATTTCCACTCATATAAGGCCTTTTATAAATTGGGAGTTCTAATCCTGCTAATGTCAAATTTTCATGTGATGATCATGGTAAAGTATGTGTTTCTTGTCCTTATACATATTACAAGCTTAGAGTTATATTTAGTTTGGAGCTAGATATATTTATGAGCTAGATTAAAAAATAAATGAAATATTGAAAATCTTACAAAATCATATGCCAAGTGCTTAATATTACAATCCAAAGCAGGAATCCATAATAATCCAGCCTCACTCATTCGGATATTGATCTTAAAATAATTGCTGGCCTTTCACATAGAATGTCGCACCCCAGAAAAATAATCACACATATATACACACAAACCATCACGCCCATAATCCCCGAAGAGGTAGGTAGAGTCAAAGAGGCAACAGGCCCCTTTAACCACATTCAGCCAGAAACAAAGCTAGGCTGGGTTAGATAGAAAATTGTGAAAAAGTGGTGACAACTAGCTAGCCTGTCGCCCACACAAACACACACCCAAAACCCCATATACCATTAGTCGCCTTTTACGACATGCTAGTCAAGAAACACAGTTGGCACATTCTTTTTGAAGTCACAGACCAACATCGGACTAAAAAATAATCAGTGTCGCTATTACAGCATTAATGGATATCGCTTCCATTACAGATGTATATCTTAAAAAGATTCTTATCGTCTTCATAGCTCGAAGCTGACAATACCGTCGTGTTATGCAGCCCTGTCCTCTGTTATAACGGTTATCAGGTGATAGGATCGTCTGCAATGAAGCCGGCATCCGATGCCCAAATGTGAGTAAATGTCATAGCAATCATATTGCTTTGTCATGGTTAATGGTGGTAGGGTTGCCGAGATGTAGTTCACAGAAATGTCTCGGATTCGAACGCTACAGTGGATTTCGTAAGACGAAATGTACATTATATAGCGATTGAATAATCTAATCATCGTGTAATACCTGGCTACTATTTTAGATTGAATGTTAGTGGATGGAGAGGAAGAGGAAGGTTAAATAAGAGATGGATGGATTATGTGAAAGATGATATGAGTGAAATGGGAATGGACAGCTTTATGACGGGTGACCGGAACGTATGGAAGAGGAAGACATGCTGCGCCGACCCCAGATGAACGGGATGAAGGGCAAGAGGGTGATGATACTACTATTTTAGGTATTTGTCTCGATTGGCATTAAACAATAGTCTTTGCTTTCTTAATTAATTTTGTATTATCTATATAACTTATATTATGTCGTAGATATAAATGGTATTATAAACTCTGTGGTTGCTTTTCGGTATACAAATGTATTAATGAAAAAGTGCTTTTGTAAGGCTTTTAGGATACGATTACGTATATCGGTAGTTCGGTACTGGTACAATTGCTTATACATATATATTATTTAATTTATTTATCCATAAAATAATAATTTAAACATTACATTAAAACTCTGAATTGAGCAGCCTAAAACAGCAACCCTAATTACAGTTTTAAGTGCATCGCACTTCATAAGACATGACATAAGTTTCAGTAACAGCTAAGTTGTGTAACGTTAAATCACTTGTCTAAGTCTGCAAGACTACCTTCCTGTCACACGTTTAGAATTAGGAAATCATGATAATTTGATGTTAAAAAAAGGTTATGAATACCTCGTTCGTCATGTTAGATCATCAATTGATTTTTAGATAACAGCTCGTAGATCAGGTCATCGAATGGTGAATTGCGGATCTGATGTAGATCACCGGTGAATGGAGTGCCGATCTTGTAACGAACATATGTATATTTATATAACATGCAAATAACATATTTACATGAAAACAAATATAATATATATTTATTAAAATAAAATAAAAAAAATATTGATGAATTTCTTAAAACTTGACTTATTAAAAAAAAAAAAACTAACTCAGAAAAAAAAGTCTTGATTTTCCATCAAATATACATACTTATGCATACCTATATCTAGAGCATACCCATAACACTAAAAGCTCATGTAATTAACTTATTATTATATTTATTAACACAAGTTTTATCTTCATACATACATACATAACATTACGCCAGTAATTCCCGAAGGGATAGGCAAAATCAAAGGGCAAGCACTTTTAACCACATTTAGCCAAAAATAAAACTGGCCTGGGTTAGATGGAAAATTGGAAAAACGTAGTGATAAATTTAATTGACATTTGTGCTTAACATTACTAACCCAATTAACAAGCTACTTGACACACAGTCATATTTCTCAGTCGCCATATTTCGGTCTATACTTTCACAGACTATCACTGTTACCTAACTCAAGATGGACGTGAAGGGTGGACAAGAGTTATGCACACTCATGACCCGACCAGTGACCTAGATGTCTAACATCTAGCTTTATGTAGCTTACATACTCTTACTTCCTACTTCGTGAGTTTGGTTAATTATTGTCTAATGTGATAACAACATTTATATCTATTGCGAAATTATAAATTGATTTATATGAGCTACGGTAATTGTTAACTGGTTTGTGTTGGAATGGAACATTATGAAAAATGGACCAGTGGCCAGCTCCTCGCCTGTACAACCAAATAACTAATAACTGTTTCACAATTAGTTGGCTTTTACTACATGCTAGGTAAAAAAGAACATTGTTTATATCCCACATATATATACCAAAATATAAGACGAATGGTTAATTATGTTAATATTTCATTAGCAATAAGGCTTAATGATTTTCAACCAAGTTTTCATCAGAGAAGTGAACAAATTTTAACCTTTTACGCAATTTGAATGATAAGAGCGGTGAAAGCTCAACGGTAAGGACACGCGCCTCTTAACCGAGGAGTGCGGGTTCAAACCCGGGCATGTACCTCTTGATATTTCAAATCTATGTACGTATTTATACCACAAGCTCGACGGTGACGGAAAACGTGAGGAAACCTGCAAATTCAAACCACTTTGAATTTGTAACCATGATCCAAAAATTTTCTGGTTCCCGTATCTTAGGGTTACGATAGGCAGTTGATTCAATGTAATTACCAGACTCGCTAAATCCCTGATCACGGTCTAAGCGGACCCAGTCTAAGCACGGGACATAACGCTAGGAAGATGATGACTAAATTTGAACGACGGTGTGCAGCGAAATTTACGAGTATACTAACATAAAAGAGCAAAATTGGTTGTAGGTAATTGTTGGAATCACTTACACAATCATAGTTTAGTACTAGTGGTTTCTGATTTCAAGTATAACTAATACATATCGAGTCAGGATATTTTATATCTTATGACTAATCTAATATTATAAAGAGTAAAGATTTTATTGTTTATTTATTTGCGTTGAATAGGCTCCAAAACTACTGGACCGATTTGAATAATTCTTTCTCCAAGGGTAAGCTATTTTATCAGCAAGTAACATAGGCTATATTTTATCCCCGTATTCCTACGGGTACGAAAACTACGCCGATTCTTTGAGTGTTAAATAGCCCATTTATCAAGGAAGGCTATAGGCTATATAACATTAACCATAAATGCAGGTGAAATCGCTGCCACAGCTAGTATCTCATAAGTATAAAAGTATACAATAACTAAAATTATTAAAAACCTACCCAAAATCGCTCCATCAATGTCATCTCTTAAATCTCAGCAGGTTCTTTCTTCAGAGCAACAGATGTAAGCAATTAGTCAGAATATCGGGTTGACCTCAAAACAGTAAATTCGAAAACTGGTGTAATTACAGAAGCTTTATTTGTCGAAAGATGACCATTTACTTTAATGGCGGCTTTCGTTTTAACGCTCATCGGATCGGAGTACAACCATTAATTAAGAATGAACTTGCAGGTACTTGCGTGATTGCATTCAGGAGTAGTGGTAACACAATGGATGACACGCCTCAATTCGTGTGGTGTTGGTTCGAAAATTGTATAGAACAGAAAAAATACATACATCCACACCATGACACCCGCGATCCCCGAAGGGGTACAATAAACTACATTTAGTAAAAAAATAAAACTGGATTGGATTAGTAAAAAATATGATAGTGGTTAGACTAGTCTACTTGATCACAAGCCCAATACCCAGTACACCATTAGTTTCTTGCTACGTGCAAGACAAGGAACACAGTTGGTACATTATGAATTATTAGTCCAAGACCAATATGAGACTCAAGCAACAGAGGAAATAGACGAATTTGAAGCTATAATAATGTCCTCCTAACTGATATCGGTCACGGCGGCCAATCTGAACGAGGATTAGCCAACTGCACAGGAGATATTATAGTGCACAAGTGTGTGCGCAAACACAGGGGCACTCTCATAGTCCGATGCGAGACAGCAATTAGACATGACCGGAGAGAGGTCAGGCGCAGGACCAACGAGTTTACGTGCATTCCGGGTGATTATACCGCAAACTAAAAAAATATTTAAAGCTTTTGGCCCAACCCGGGATTTGAACCCGGGGCCTCTTGGTCCTTAGGCGGCGCATGTTACCACTAGACCAACGATGCAGTCACTCTGGAAGCTTTACATAGTCTAAGACGTCTAAGTTAATATGCAGGGCGTATATACAATTAACATCAAATATGTACTTATGATCCAATTGGTCTGATACCATCACCAAAGGTTTCGGAGGTCAAACAACAGTAGCTTGAATATAAATATCTTACTAACCAAATCTAGGATGATGATTAATATAGTCTTTGATTAGAATCCACACATGGGTATAGCTAGGAAGAATACGAAAACCTAGAATGACTCAATGTTTTGATAAATAGCACAGTGACATTGCTATTTTGATTCACTGTCGCCAACTGAAGCCACCACCCGCAAAGGAAGCCTTACGTGGGTCTCCGGATAAGCAAATGATGTGCGACTATGATGTCACCCAAAATATTAATTACCGTATTTTTAATAGAAACGCCAAAGACGCACACTTATTATAGGTACCCATCCCTATACGTAGATTTACTTTCAAAACGATAACAACATCATCATCCTTGCGTTATGTCCCGCGCTTAGACGGGGTTCGCTTAGACCATGATATCACATTGAAACGACTACCGATCTGACCTTCGTAACCCTAAGGTAGGGGAACCGGACAAGTTTTTAGATCATTACAAATCCAAAGTTGTTTGAATTTGCAGGTTTCATCACGATGTTTTCCCTCACCGTCGAGCTAGTAGTATAAATACGTACGTTGATTTGAAAAATCCAGAGGTACGTGGCAGGGTTTGAACCGCACTCCTCGGTTAAGAGGCGCGTGTTCTTACTATTGAACTACCACCACTCTATCGTTTCAAAACGATAACATCTCAATTGAAATATGTATTACCAGACGGTCATGCGACTGTACAAGTTTTCTTAAGATAAACTCCATATCATATCGTCGACACCATCCCTGAAGGGCTAGGCAGCAAAAATGGCAGCAAAGGGGCTTGCTGCCATTTTCGCTGCCTAGCTGCCATAATCACGTTGAGCCAAAATAGAAACTTGGTTTTGATTGAGCTAGATGGAATATTGTGAAACAATGGTGGCAAATAATTGGCTCCCTTCTGATATCAACCAACTACCCTGACGTTAATCCACAGATCAACCACTGATCACGGCAAATCTTCGTGACCTTCCGAAAATGATAATTTCACGGCTCGCCAATAGGTAAAGTAGTCCGCAAATGGTGCGACGTGGGGGAACGTGTTGATCTAGAATGAAATGTCATAGCGTGAAGGTCGATCCGCTATGAGAAATTGACATAGGCCGCTCGACAACCAATAGTGTGTTTTTAAACATTTTCGTGACCTTTGAAATTGCCAGTGATATCGAAATTATTGATTAAAAGTGACTTTCAACTTTATCAAAATAAGAACCAGCTGTATAAATATAAATATATATAAAAGTCAGGTTAAACGTCTACCTTTAAGAAATTGTGTGAAGTCTGATAACAATAAAATTTACATAGTATGGAAAAGCGTAAGAAGTGGGATGATAGCAAATACAAGGATCGCATTAACTTAAAGGAAAAAAAATGTAGGTTATGTATGTAAAAGTCTTTCAAACATTCATACTCTCATTAGTGATTGTTAACCGAATCGCTGTGAGAAAAGTGTTGCTCTTAATCATATGTTATCATGTATGTATATGTGATTATTTATGTATACTGGGAGAAATCTGGTCAGTGAGGATAGTATCACTCAGATCTCTTTTATAAATTGACAATGCCGAATTTCTATACCTTTCTTATCACGTGGCCTATATTTATTAATCAAGATAAACTGATCATCAGTTGCATCAGATTATTTCGGAGATTAACGAAGTTTTTATGCTTGCGTCTGAGTTTCTGGGATGATTTATTTGTTTTCATTCTTATTACGTTAATATACTTTCTGAAGAAGGGACCAAGAATCAAAATTGTATCGAAATCAAGAGAAGAATCGTGAAAAAGTAGTAAATGCATTTATCTGTTTTTGTTACGTAACGTTTGCATTTCTATATAAGTAGATAATATGGTTTATACTTACCGATTTTTGCCAGGAACTTTTTCCACGTTTTTCACTCAAACTAATAGAATATTATTAAGGATATTATCTCACGGGAATATAGAATCGCGTACAAACTATCATCCGGAGTTAGATTAATATCTATACGAGTTAAATTTTAGCTAATTCCGTTTCCTTTTAAGGTATAGCGTGATTGAATAACAAACGTATAAAACTTTACACTTTCGCAATTATAGTAGGAATTACTAGGTACGCCGCGGAAACAGATAGTTTCTGATAGAATTTAACGTTTTGTTTGCAGAGAATACCAGTATTTATCCACATCGTGTAGACAAATTAACACACTAAGAATCAAACTAAATGATATTTTAATTATAACAGTACATTCCACATGACTTGCACAATTAATTATGAACATAACATTAACATTCCAATGAGCATTCGGAGTGGTAGTCACTTAATGTTTATCTACATATTCAATTGATCTCAAAATTAATTTGCTGCAGTTACTGGCTAATGTGTAAGTATTAAACGATTACAAGCGAGAACTTAATTGATATGATACGATATCTTTTGTAACTATTACCACATTATCGATATGAGTGATTCGATGATCATATTTCATGGTTCAATGTACGTTTTTATAGCAGTCGATTTGAATTAATTTGTAATTGACATTGCGTACTTGTTCCGATTTCCTTCACTAAAATCATTTTGGGCTACGAAGATTGGTTTCTGTTTCTTGTTATGTAAATGAAAATCATGTTTGATTTAATGGTTTTAGACTCAGTAGTGTAAAAAACAATTTTATAGTCAACAGCTTTACCTGAACTAAAGCGTTACAGTTTGCTTATTTAAGCATCAGCTGTCCGCGGTTTCACCCGGGTTTATGGTTAATGTTATATAGCCTACAGCCTTCCTTGATAAATTTAACCGGGTATAGAACTGGGGTAATTGAGACAACAGTTGGTATAAGTCTCAACTAGCCCATTACGTTGGGTTCGCCGCCAAATATCACCGCGTATGGGACTTGGTGTGGAATGAGACAAAGGTTAATAGATGTCTTGTAGATGACTGTAGATGACTGATTTATTTAACGTTGTATTACAGTTTATATATCACTCTATCTGTTAGTAAATGCTTGATCATGTTATATCTCGTACGTGCGATACGTGCTATATTTTACTACGTGCGGCAATGCGGCAAAATAAACAAACAAGTTCTTTCAGTGTTACACTGAAAGAATTTTTTAAATCGGACCAGTAGTTCCTGAGATAAACGCGTTCAAGGAAACAAACAAACTCCTCATCTTTATAATATTATAGTATAGATTATTTTTATGCAATAAAACCTCTGTGTGTAAAAATATTTTTAATTGTGGAATAAATTATGTAATGATATATGATAGTAACGAGAGGGAAAAATAGCGATTCCTTGATAGCATTTGCAATTGTAGTTAGGATATTAGGGCTAGCAGCACTCTGAAATTTAATCCACATGGAATTATACCAGATTTCAGTCAAAACCGATACACTTCACGATAACGATACACTAGTTCCATACTCAAACTCAACTCAAACTCTAATATTATCTTAGTCGGCGTCTACGCAAACAGATGAGTAGGTACTTGAATCAGAGTGTTGTCTGTTTGGGAATAACGTTAAGTGTTTGTGTATCAATCTGAATAGCTCTACAAATATCATTTATAGAGACTATGCGACATTATATAATGTAGTTTAGAGTTGTAATTTGAATTTGATGCATTAGTGCTAAACTATTGCTAAGTGACCAAATAGACGCGTAATAAATGTTGCTTGAAAAGATTACTTGAAGGTTACATCTTTTTATTGCATGATAATAACAATTAAAATGTAAACTATAAAATAAAAAATGGAATTTATATTTATTTATTTATGTAAATAAGGATAAGCGATAACTGAACCTCGGTCCCAAAAATTACATCTACCGCTTAGCGGCAACTTCGTGAGCTTCAAATAAATTCTTAATTAAATACATTTCAACAGCTTCATTACAGTAATCGCTCAAAATTGGGCCTCGGACGAGTCGAAGTGTTTCCATTTGTTGCTCAAGAACACTGTTCGTGATGTTAAATGTTCCGGAGCTGTTGTCGTGACGCGCCACATATCGTGACAGCGATGTGTTATCTTCATAGCGTATTTGTCGCTAGTTTGTAAAATTACTGAGTACTTGTGATAGTAGGTGTTGTAAAGATTTACAAGCTTATCTATACTAATGTTATAAAGAGGAAAAATTTGATTATTTGTTTGTTTGTAATGAATAGGCTCCGAGACTACTGGACCGATTTGAATAAATTTTTCACCAAAGGAGAGTTACTTTATTAGAGACTAACATAGGCTATTTTATCCCCGGATTCCTACGGGAACGGGAACTACGCGGGGCGCTGTTAGTTCAAAATAAATATAGTGAAATTTATCCTTCTCTCCGGGAGGAACCTCGTAAGTCAGGCTTGGACACATAAAAATAGCAGAATACCTACCAGAATACATTTTTCAATACTCGTTTTCAGGGAAAACGGCATGAATTAGATACTTTTATCAATTTAATCATTATCACTTAGTTAGTAATTAATTAACAAAATAAACCAATTTGAATTAATCGCTGTCCAAACCACAAAATTATAAGTTAATAATTTATTTGACTAATGGATACTAATGCGACCATTTCTGAAATGTCAAGGAGCTCATGAAGATGTTTGGAACAAAGCAACACCAGCCTTAAAAGCCGATCTGCATTAGGTATGATGATGAAATTATATTGACACGGCATATATAATATATAAAGAGAAACACTTAGGTATTTTGATAATATCTAGTCTTAATCCTCATTGACTTATTTCATAATCCCTAACTGTATTCGACAGGCCCGTTACTTGAGTGGTCAGAGACTCTGGCCATGAAATCCAGGGTCGCCGGTTCGAATTCCGCTAAGGGCAAATGTTTCGTGTGATGAACATGGACATTTGTACTCGAATTATGGATGTTTATAAACGTATTTAAGTATGTCTATCCGTTCGCCTAGTATCCATAGCATAAGCTTATAAGCTTAGTTTGGAACTAGGGAAGTGGTGTGCTAGTCTGGTGCATTTATTTAATTAATATTTTATTTTTGGCTAAGGGTGGTTAAAAAGGCCTGCTGGCCCTTTGACTCTGCCTACCCCTTCGGGGATGATAGGCGTGATGTATGTATTTAATATTCTAAATACAAATGTGCGTCAGTTTTGTAAAAAAATATAATACAACGGATTAGCCAAAAAAAGTAAGTGGTTGTCTAAGAAAAATCTCATTTCCACAAGAGATCGGAAAACCGTTACGTAATTATCAGAATATTACTTAGCTATCAAGACATTGGGGACTTTCGTAATCCATCGATTTTGATTTCACCTCTTTATCTTCAGACATCCCCAAGGCTGTGAACTGGTTTCGAAGCCCTTTCAAAAGGTGAACTGGTGACCATCGGAATACTTGGACTTGTATTTTTAAATGCTTTTCGGGTTTTCCTCGTATCAAAAGCGCCGAGCTATCTGTCGCATCAAGTGACATTTTGTCAGATCTTTATTAATGAGGTGTTATTAAGTATCATGGGATGCCGACCTTGCTGAGGTAGTGATTGAGGCGTATCAAGGATGGTCGTGGTTCGATTTTTAATTGTGGGTTACTTTAGGTAATTTCAGTTATTTAATACTTTAGTTTTACAATTAATAGCCTTAACATACGTTAAAAAATATTATGAGTATCTATTAAGTAATAGTAGCTCAATGGTATAAACATGCCTCATACTCGGGTGCTGATGCTAATTTAATTTAATTTTTTATTTCATTTCATTTGACGAATTTATACTACTTATTCGACGGTAAGGAAATGTCTTGACGGAAAAACAACCAAAATAACTATAGATAGTATAAGTTGTCCAATCATCCAATGTACCTGTTTCCCCTTATCTAAGGACCACGAAGAGCAGAGTCGCTTCAGTGTATCCTGGTATAAAGCGATTGCTTCTCCACCCTCTGTCTTTGCCTCGAGGTCCACATAGACCATGATCATCCTCGACTAATCACGGGACATGATCTCTCTAGAAAGATGATCAATATGGTGAAAGCCAACAATTTTCTATATTTCTAATAACTGTCCTGCAACTTTCATCAGCTTTTCTTACGAAACCTAAGTTAGTCCTTGGTTATTACCTAGTCCTACAAATCTATACTTATAATAAATCTGTAGAGAGGTCAATTCTGTACATGAAATATATTTTCAAAATAACTATCAGGGGTGATTAGTGATCGATACTGATGCCAAAAATGCAATCAGTAAAATTTTTGTCTGTCTATCTGTCTGTCTGTCTGTATGTTCCTTATAGAAACAAAAACTACTCGACGGATTTTAACGAAACTTGGTACAATTATTCTTCATACTCCTGTGCAGGTTATAGTATACTTTTCATCACGCTACAATCAATAGGAGCAGAGTAGTGAAGGGAAATGTTGGGAAAACGGGAGAAGTTACTCCATTTTTAAGCTTCCGTCGCGTGTGCAGCCTTAATGGTTAAAGTTACATAGAAATCATGTATGACGGAAATAGTCTTTATAATAGTAACCATAAACGCGGGTGACACCGCTGGCACAGCTAGAAAACAAATATTTAAGTTGAAGTGTTGTCATCCTAAAACAAGACAACCGATTAGTTACATACATTTTAAAATTGTTAGTTATCACTTTTACTAGGTTTGAACGTTTGCTTCATTGTTTTTATTGTAAGACTATAGATTTGATGTATGTGGAAATAGTGAATTAAGAATGGTTTCATTAGAAGTCTTTACTATAAAAGCGATCGGCGTAGGCGACACATTCTCTCCATGTTGTAAGCGCTCTTTGTCGCTAAAACTTCAATTGTGTGCAAGCTTGTGAAGTCCTACGCGTCGTTGCATCGAGATAATCCTTTTGTTGGTTTCTCTACTCATTACCTCTTATAAAACCGATGAAAGTCTTAGCATTTCGTCATTTTGTACTCTTGAATACTTTGTTTCCTTTTTAATATTTTACTTCATTTGGTGCAGGTAATTTGATACAGCTGTGTTAGTTATAATATTTCTCTATGATATTGATATACCCGGGAGCGGTGGTAGCTGAATGGTAAGAACACGCGCTTCTTATCCAGGGGGTGCGGGTTCAAACCCGGGCACGTACCTCTGGATTTTTCGAATCTATATACGTATTTTATACCATCAGCTCGGCGGGAATGAAAAACATTGTAATGACATACAATTGCAAATAATTTGAGATATGTCACCATGATCTAAACTGGTTCCCATATCCAAAGTTTACGAAGGTCAGATCGGCAGTCTCTTCAATGTAATTACCAGTCTGTTTAAATCCTAGATCATGGTCTAAGCGGACCCCGTCCAAGCACGGGACATAACGCTAGGAGGATGATGATTGCAATACCCGGCATGCACAGCACAAGTTTATAAAGAAAATATTACTTCATTGGTTTTGTATTCCTTGCTTACCAACTAAAAAGGAGTCAAATAAAACAATATTCCATAAGACACTTTTTATATCTGAATACAACGACATCATATATTATAAGTTATGTAATAATATACTATGTAGTGATATATACACTTAGTTATAGATATAGTTATTAACCCGCTTATTACAGCAATAATAATTTTGTAAAATATTTTGAACGTAATGACATGATCATTATGGCAAATACCTAACTATAATCTACCGATCAATTTGATGTACTAACATTAGCTGTCAATTCTGAACTTGGTAAAGATATGGTGATTCTACCAATATCGCAATAAGACTAACAAAAACGTAGGTAATTAAAGATGGAAGTTCGATGCATACTATAATTATGCTATCATATGTAGATCTATAATAAACATTTATATATACGTGTACATATGATGCCATATATAAACTGTATACGTTTCTTCTAATGAACGTTCAATTTCGACATCGTATCTATTGAAACGAAGAACAATATGTTAGCAAAAGTGTATTACTGTGTGGAATGTACCGCACCTCTCACTAATTGCATTGTAGGTTATACAAAAGATGTTTCGGCGACCTACATCTGATTGTAGCCCAGACTCCTACAAAGCCTTAACTCGACCAGTCTAGATTATGTAACTAAAGCTATTATGTTTTAGAATGCCGCCGCAAGCGAAGAATATGGTGAGCTTATTAAAAGAATTGAGACATATTTTCGGTCAAGTTTTGGACTTTTACACATTTAAATAACATGCAATTTTGAGGACAGTGAGAGGTCGTTACGAGTGAAATAATAGGTTAGCGCGTGTTGAGCATAAATTTATATGTACTGAACATGGTCACTGTCTGTCATTACTCTTTATTTTAGAACATAATGGAGAGGTTTGTGTTTGAATAATAAACAGATTTAGTTATTGTTAAATAAAGGAGTAGAAAACATTGTAAGTTGGTTGAGTATGACAAATTAATTTAATAGTTTCACCGAATATTTGTTTACAAAATGACAAATGAAAACAATGTTATAACTGTCTATAATTTTGGCGAGTGAGGTGTGTAAGGATCGTGCCATATGGCGTTCGGTTCTCTCTGCCTACCCCGCTAGGGAAGTGGCGTGAAGTTTAGTTAGTTAGGTAGTGTGTAATTTTGATAAAGTCTAGCTATATTATGAAAATCTACTATACTACATACAGATACACATATTATCACACCCGCATTCCTCTAAGGGGTAGGCAGAGTCCAGGCGATAAGCTTCTTAAACGCAATTGGCCAAAAACAAAATGGAGTAGGGGAAAATGAAAGATTGTGGAAAAGTAGTGACAAGTGGCTTGTCGCCCACATAATAATAAATATAATAAATATCCCACTACATCACATTCTTTAATCTGACTCCTGCGGAACGGGAGCTAGCGATGAGAATCAAATCCGTGACATGTTGCTTACTTAAGATTGACATCTAGTCGCGTCATAACAATGCTTAAGTAGATTATTCCGGACTGTCGTTTCTCGTAACGGCCAGATTCCGATTGAACATCTTGCGTTTAGAACGTGTCAAATTGTGCTTAAATATTTTTATTCATTAAAACCATTTACAATCATCATTCTAGTATTATGGCCCGTTCCTAAACGAGATCCGCTTGGATCCTGGAGTTGTGTGGTTACATTGAGTGACTGGTACCTTTTCCCAATTTTCTATCTAATCCAACTTGAGTTTATTTTTGTCTTAATGTGGCTTAAGTCAGTTTACTGCTCTTTGGATTTCTGCCAACTTCTTTCGTGGATTACGGGCGTGATGATATACGTATGTGTATGAACCACACAAATACGATCATAAATAAATAAATTCTACAGACTGACACACCAATTCCCCAGTTCCAAACTAAGCTTATTTATAAGCACGTGCTATAGATACTAGGTAAACGATTAGACATACTTAAATAAGTTTATAAACATCCATGACTCGAGTACAAATGGCCATGTCCATCACATGAAACATTTGCCCCTAGCGGGATTCGAACCTGCGACTCTTGGTTTCGTGGCCAGAGTTCGACTAACTGAATGCGCCGGTTATCTTTGTTGTCGAGCTAGTGAAACTATTACGGGTTTACCTGTATTGAGAATTTTACCACCGCGTACTTACGACTTTGAAGCAGCGTCTATAAAGCGTACATTGAGGTGCATGTCTTTATCCAAGTTACCAACGCTCTAGTGTTAATATTGATACAATTGAAACAATTGGGTAGCTATTTATAATGAATTGGTTCACTTATGGGTTTGCCCCGAGCAAGTAGAGCGGTCGCGACTCCGGGCTGTCTTAGTGCTGTGTATTTATAATGTTGAATATCGATATAATCGAAAGGGTTAAATTATATTGTCGATAATATCAACATTTGATAAAATGTATACTTAAGATATAGTGTTCTTCAAATTATTATCATTAACATCGGCCTGTTGGAAATATTATTATTTTTTACGGCATCGACCAATTTTCATCGATAGTTTCTGCATACATATAATTGGTCAAATAATTACAAATGTAAATATTAGATGACATCAAATACAAAGATTTAATTTAAAAGTAAGTAGCACACAATACTTGTATTTGGGAAAACAGAATCAACAAAGGCACTACACAACAAAACTATAATTCACATGATCGAAAAACTCTGCGAAGAATTAACATACAAAAATATCGATTATTCAACCAAATATTTCCTATATTGACAGTAGAACTTAGTACATGGTAAATTGGAACTATCGATATGAATGTTAAAGAAACTATCTACAGTGAAACAACACTAGACTGTTCTGTGACGGGGAGGGGACACAAGGTCCGCCCGGCAAGCCTTGTGCCTTTGTCGTCAAACCACTAAAGCCCTGTCTACTTACAATTAGCTTATTACGTGTTGGTCTTAATCTTTTGCGATTTCGTATGCAGACTGTTGCTGTGCAACTTAGCCAACAGTGCCTTCGTGCGGTCGGTCTAGATGTGACATTTTGTATATGCATGTAGGAAAGGTTTACATATACGAGTTGTCACTTTTAGGCTGAGTTATAATATAGCTCTTGTCATTCGTTCGCCACGGCTCTGGTGATAACTGGTCTAATTTTTTATATAAAATTTCCATTTTGATCTTATCCCAAATCCATTACATCCACATAGTATTGATTAAAAATCTATTAAAAACCTTTTCGCTGTATGTTTTCCTCGTTTTTCTAGTCACAACTGTTCTCACAATAAAATAGATTTTTTAATTCTTCAGGAATAGTACTTGTTCTGGATGAAAATGAACCCTATATAATTTTTTGTACTGTGCATCTATTGATTAATAAACTCGTGATAGTTTAACTAACAAACAAACCTAATTTCGCATTTATAACATTAGATCGATAAGACCATTCAACAGCGCCATTTTACTTCTCTGTTAACCGGTGCTCTAATTCATTAATGAGCGACAATTCGGTAGTTCCGGTAACTAAGGCTCAGTTCATGAGACAAGGCTTTGTCGCTATCGGCGCGCGCGCAGCCTTGAGCGCTATTATGTCTGCAGCGTGGTGCAAGAGACGAGCGCGTGCGTCATTTGGTTCATTGTGATCGTTGTTATGAAACCCATTCATCATTTCGTCATTCTGGAAGATCAATGGTTGGTATTTTTGACATTTAGTAAATTTAGTAGTTAAGTATATGCCAAAAAAACGATTAAATGTATTTTGCATCAATTTATTAACCTTCTGTATAGTAGTAAGCTAGCTTCTAATTACAAAAGAGTAACTATTGCTTGTGATCATAAATATTACTAGTATTGTTTTTATATATGTGATATGTTTTAGATCGATCACTTCGTTAATTAGAAGTATACTTAAACTAAGTATATTATGGTCAGTGACCTCGTCAATAACCAAAATGTTTACTTAAAAAAAAGTTAAAATAATACTAGTGTTTCTAGTTTTAGACTTTAAAATACACCTATAGTATTAAATAATAGTTGTTTATCAGGCCACAGTCATATTTATACACAGGGTAATGAATCAGGCCAAAGTTTAAACCAAAATCTAAGTGATAGTGCAATCTTCCTTGTTAATTTTCTGCTGAACAGATGCTTGATCTATCAATATTAGCAGATTTTTAAGCATGACTTATTAGAATACTAGCTTCTGCCCGCGGCTTCGCTCGCGTGGCAGATCGATGAAACATAGCCTAAAAATTTTTTATTTCGGTATTATTGATATTTAAATTTAATCATTTTATATTATATATATACATAATTCTATTAAAAATAATAAAAATTAAGATAAAAAATAAGAAATTTTTTATTTTAAATGAAATTTTAAATATTTCAGTTATTCGGGTGTATGAGCTATATTATTCTAAAGTTTCATTAAAATCCATTCAGTAGTTTTTTTGTGAAAGAGTAATAGCCAGCCATCCAAACATACAGACTTTCGCATTTATAATATTAGTAGGATTCGCGTCAGCATACTTTAATAAGTGTAAATGGAATAGAGTTGCGTTTCCGCTCCGCTCCTATACCTCGAAACCCAATCGATCGGCCAATATTATACTCGCATTATTGAAGAAAGCTGCTTCAGTACGAAAGTGATCTTGCCCACTTTCGCTCAGATTGCGCTTGCAATAAAAGCCCAAACGTCTCACGCGCAAAGTTAACAAAGTGACAAATCAAAAATACGCTAGAAAGTCTGATTAAAATGCAACGGATTGCTTATTAATCACAAAAGGCCGACGGGAAATTTGGTTATTAATATTCAACGTTACGCTGTTATGTTTACGTTGATATGGTTTAGTTTCGCTTGCATTTATTTCTTATTTTTCGATTTTCTTATGCAACAAGGAACCCTTATAGTTGTAAATGTTGAATCCCATTTTTAGATGAGATATGCTTTATCCGAGATTTGGAAAATTTGGGCAACTACTTGAACAATTACTTTGGAATTTCGTCACTCTCGCACTAGTAGTGGTTAGATACCTTTATAGTGTACCTATTAAATGAGCTAGTTTTCGGTAAATGTTTTTACTTAACATAAGCACAATGAGTAGCGAGTACAAATTTTTGATTTTTGATTATCTAATGTTTCGTGTTCGTATATAAACCAGCCCGTCACGTAGGCATGTGAGGTGTAATTTGACCACTGAGCTGTTTTGGCTCAAAACAATTCACCGGATAGTTGGACCAGTGTGTCCAAGCGACGTGTCAACAGCACGCGACACGCAACACTTTTTTCACGGCTAATGGTTCCAAACTAAAATGTGTGCCAAGACTCGAACCAGTTTTCACTCCGCCCCGGTCAAAGGACTGTCGCTAATTTCCGTTCATTGTTTATTCCCAAACGTTTCTAAACTCCCCGTTTAAGAGCCGTGACATTTGTCTAACGCATCTGTTCCGTTGTTGAAGCTTCAAGTTTAAGTGATGTGTTGTGAAATATTTTGTTTGTATCTCAAATTGGGCATGGCATCTCTTGTAGACAGGTGCTGTAATAATAATGGTATTGCACATATTTTTAGGAAGTATGCGGTTTTGGATAACTTATTCTACTCTTTAGTAAAGTCTTTCGCTAACGCTAACGGTAATCGCTAACCAAAATGAAGCAATAATGTTTCGTATCATCATAAAAAAAGCGAGAATATGAACAGATATGATAATTATTAAATATAAACATGTTTACGAAAGATATTTTTGAAATGCACATTTTTAATTTTATTTTAAAAATCAATAAGTAATTAGCAAATTTATTAACGCAAACAAAAATCTATTTACACACCGCATTCACACAGCAACCCAATAACTGACTAAAAGTATGTTTTGTATATAGTGGCAACTACTCTATTATGCAACTGTATATCACGTGTTTATTTAAAATTCACCATCACATCATTAGCTACATAAATAAATCGAATCACGATTACAGATCTACACATAAATGACTATGTACTAATAACGGAACTCTGACATAAGTCATGTTTAATGTTACTGACTCATCTTGTGTAAGAACATCGCGCGGGATTAACTTAGCCTTAGAGTGTTAGTGAATGTTACAAACAAATCGCATATCAATAATGTCAAAAGGCGATTACCTCTCGGATCAGTCAGAACGAATGATGCAGTGAATATGTCAATTTGTATTCGACGCGATTGATTTCGCAACAAAATTTGGATCATATTCGAGCGAGGTGTTCTAGTAAGTCACGATTTAGAGCGGCGATTCTTTAGATAATATGTCTTTCTCTTTTGTGACCTTATTATCAATTCTTTAAGATCGTTTAATTTTTTAGCACGTCGTGTCTAGCAGAGGTTGCCAATTTGGACCGAGCGGTAATGAGATTATTGTATTAGTTGAGTAACTACACAATACAATAATCTCATTACTATCTATAATATAAAATATCCCATGTTGGTCTGGGACTTCAAAAATAATGTGCCAACTGTGTTTCTTGTCGTAAAAGGCGACTAAGGGTTAGGGTTTTGGGTATGTGATTGTGTAGGCGCGAGCTAGTCACTTGCCACTACATTTTCAAAATTCTCCATCTAACCCAGTCCATTGTCCCATGTTTGTCTAGGACTTAAAAATAATGTGCCAACTGTGTTTCTTGCCTGGCATGTCATAAAAGGCGACTAATAGTATATGGGGTTTTAGGTATGAGATTGTGTAGGCGACGAGCTAGCCACTTGTTACTTCTTTTTCACAATGTTCCATATAAGTCAGCCTAGTTTTATTTTTGGCTGTGTATGTGGTTAAAGGGGCCTGTCCCTTTGACGCTGCCTACCTCTTCGGGGATAGCGGGCGTTAAGCCATGTATGTATGTATGTTATTTTATGTTAATCGCCAATAGGTTGTGTTCAATTCATTCATTGTGTACGAACTACCGGGCGCGTTAGACATGAAACAAAGCTGATTGGTTTAGCGACTTTCTAAATCCGTCATTAGGTCCCGGCCTATCGATGTTTTGTCAATTTGTTACATAAACTACTGTCACGCCATATCGCACTACTGCAGAGGCGGTCTAAGTTATTACTTGTAAGCGAATGCTGTGAAGATGCAGAACTAACGAACTTACATATCACATTTTCCCATGTTGGTTTGGGACTTAAAAAAATGTGCCAACTGTGTTTCTTGCATAGCATGTCGTAAAGGGCGACTAATGGTATATGGGGTTTTGGGTATGTGATTGTGTAGGCAACGAGATAGCCACTTGTCACTACTTTTTAACAATTTTCTATCTAACCCAGCCCAGTTTTGGTTTTGGCTGAATGTGGTTAAAGGGGCCTGCTACCCCTTTGACTCTGCCTACCTCTGGGGGATTATGGGCGTAATGATATGTATATATCTGCTGGAATGATAAGGAATCAGATAATATTTAAACTTGTTATTTTAACAAAAAAAAACGTTATTGTTAGTAGTAGTCATTCATACTATGGGGAGTAGTAAATTTTTAGTAAATCATGGTAAATTTTTCTCCGAAATTGTGAATGGTAGAAAAAGTCTTAGGACAATAGGCTAGTTGACTGAAATACTTTTTTTAGTCCGTAACTTAGATTATCAAAAAATATTGATTTCGTATTTTTTGCATTATCAAATACTCAAAAATTCAAAGATCAGGAGCGCTTCAAAGATCTGGAGTGGTGCGCTTTTACATAACTTGTTCCTAAAATTCTACAGAACAAGTCACGTCACGCGTACCTTAAACGCGCTGTATCTTCGTCATTTTTTGATTTGCTGAACAAAAGAAAAAATAGGTGAACAATTTTTTTTGTATTTTCTATAATGGAATATTAAATTTTTTTGAGTCAACAAGCCTATTCTTGTAGATTTAGATTTAGAATTGCATGTTTAACATTTTTGTCTCAGCTATGTTTATCATAAAATTAACCGTTTTGCTAAAAATCCAAAAGCTCCTTTTTGCGAACCTTGACTTTGGATAAGATTTTATGGGATTTTTTTCAGATAAATCAATCCAACATTTTGACACACTTAAGATACAAAGCAATACATTTAGAGATGTCAAATATTGTTACCATTTAGACAAATTAAGTAATCAATGTTGAGTTGGTAAATAAATAAATATCGGACGACATTACATACATTGATCTGACTCCGAAGTAGCTTATGCACTTGTGTTACGGATATCAGAATCAACAGTGGTGTTACAAATATATACTTAAATATATTGGATATTAGCACCCAGACACAGAACAAACACAAGTATTCATCACACGAATGTTTGTTCTGGGTAGGGATCGAACCCTTAACTCTTGGCGCATGGGACAAAGTCACTACCGAATGCGCCATTGAGCCAGTCAAGTCAATATTATGTAAGTTAAATGCCTTTCGCAGATTGTCTGATTATAATAATAAAAATTATGTTTAAGTGCAATTCTCATCCGCTTCTATCCATAACTTGCGCATGCGCACCACTCGTCCCATTGCATTAGCTTGTCCAATGCGTCCACTCGTTCAGATAGTGTGCATGTAAATACACTTCGTTCATGTGTAGATCTATTAAGACTGAAGTAAACACAATATAGAAATTATCTTACTATTGACTTAATTATCTTGTTTATTTGGAACAAGGCTTCTTTGAGTTTCCGAAGATATAATCAATTATGCCCATGCCACAATTTACAGAATCGTTAATTTATATGGACGTTAGGAACATTAGAACGAAGACGTTATTACGTCGATGGAGATTCCTTTCGTTGTATTTTTTGGCAGTATTAAGAATTTTAAGCATAATTGTTTTCATCCTTCTCTAGTGACATGCTAAAATTGTCTAGCCTAAGCCATCAATACTTTAATACTGACATAAGTTTAATATCGTCTAAAGATTAAAACAGTATTACTATTTATGTGATTAGTCCGCCAAAAAAAATTTTTTTTTTTATAATAATCTAAAAAAACAAAAAATAAGTCAAATAAAGGAAAGAAATGAATATGCGTAATATGTATGTATAATGTTTACTTAGAGCAGTGGTTCCTAACCTTTTTAGTATCATTACCCATATGACCTTCTTTTCAACTTTTACTATTTAGCTAGGTATTTTATTAGATTAGGTTTTAATTATGACCCCCACAGAATAGCTGATTTACCCCCGCGGGGTAATTACCCCTAGGTTCAGAACCACTGATTTACAGGGTGTCTGTCCCGCAGTTCAAGGTGCCCAGAGTATAATACTTATAAGTGGAATAACATTTATTGCAGCAATAAATTACCGTTCAATAGTCTGTATTACCGTTTCTTGTATAACTCAAAAATGAATTAACGAGTGTGGTAATAATAGTAAGCCGGCCAAACCAGTCGGCACAAAGGAGTCTTGGACTAATTCGGTAAGTTTCCTTCCCAGTACTTTCCCGGCGCCTTGACCTCGAGAGATTGTTGTGGCAGAACTTGCAGCTTGCCTGTTGCGCTCTCGGTAGGGTTACCACTTATAGTTTATAAAATTATATGTAAATATTGATATATACAATTATATATACATAAACTACATAGGGTGTTGTAAGTCTAGTCTTATTTCTGTTCAAAGTCAGACAGTGCATTGTGCAATGATATATAAAGAACATAGGTATTGATTAATGTATGTCCTGCAATTTGCCGTAGGGGGTTATATATTTTTCGTAAAAGAGGAGAACGCGTTTTCTATAAATCACGCTTTATTAGTTATATTTTTGCATTATCCTGAAAAGCAGTTATTTTAATGATGCTGAAAGTTTCACAGTAACACAATTTCTAAAGCTCCAAACTTAGCATACAATGCTTGTTCTATAAATATTGTTTTTTATCATGACCTCTATATGGTTAGCATATTCTTAACCTAATCTTAAGTAAATCTTAAACACCGTGCCATTAACGGACGTCCGATGTCATTGAGTGTAATTCTGCAGCATTAACATAACATAACATAAAATAACATAACATAACATAACATCACGCCCATAATCCCCGAAGGGGTAGGCAGGGTCAAAGGGACAGCCAGCCCCTTTAACCACATTTACCCAAAAATAAAACTCGGCTGGGTTAGATGAAAAATTTATTCTTTCTACAGTAGTATTTTCTTTTAAATTGTGTTTGTAAAACAAGTATGTATTTTTACTTGTTTTTATACAATAACAAGTAATAAATACATACTTGTTTAGCTTCTCTTCTTCTTTAGTACAGAAGCTATATCCAAAAACAAGAATGTATATTTGTGTCTAACAGGCAACCCTAAGTCAGCCCTCAGCTTTCGGCTTTCTGATCCGGTCGCTTTCTGCACCGAAATTACGTAAGTGACGGTTTGCCAACAGAAACAGCTGATTCAGTGCATACATTTGCTGAATTAATGAAAACATTGACGTTTAACGACCTCGGTTGCGTAGTGGTAGAAGGGTTCCCTTTAGATATTGAAGGTTTGATACCCAGTTGATTAAATAAATAAAAAAAAACTGTGTGCTCGAATAAATCAGTATGCTATACGTCTCTAATTATAATGCAAACAATTTGTCTGTTGATAACTGTACTAAATTAAAACTTGCAAATATACTAAATACTCGTACGTATTATTCCTATTTAATCTTAATGTCTAAATCTCATGAATTAACATTTGCTTTGAGCAAAACTTCAAACGATGTCAATTGAGTACGCGGTTCGCATGACTAAGAGCGAACTAGTTCAAAACATGACATTTACTGAACTAAACTAGCGCAAAAATGCCGTATCTATTGGAAACCACTTTGTGCATACAAAGTTTGCAACATACTATATTTCTTAAAGTCAATATTTTTTATTTATAAAACAACTTAATCGTCCATGTTTCTAATATTAAAGATTGCAACATCTTAGCCAAGAAATATGTTTTAGTTTTAATAATTTATTATCAAACGAGTAATCTTAAGAAGATTAAAAAAAAGGCTACTTATAAAAAGATTTTGCTTGTTGTTAAAGATAATGAAAAATCTGATCTCACGTCCAATTCGTTAATGGCATCCTGAGAATTGTTTCCCATAACAATAAATATGCTTTTATGCTGGAATAAGGTGAAGGACTACTCATTCGAGGTTTTCTTTGTACTTTGTTGAAATTAACGAATAGACAATGTTTATTTAATTGAGCGATGCATTGCTTCTCAAATGTATGTATAGGGATAGGTTAGAAAATTTAGTTAGATAGTATATTTTCGCGAAGAGTCCCGTAGTGGGAAGCTCGGAATCCTGCCTGAAGACTGACCACCGTGAGGTTTAGTTGGTAGTGGAATGATTGCCCAAAGTTCTGAGTCCGACACATCCTCGTAGGCCGAACCTAGGTTTACTAGGACGGTGCGGAAATGGATTCCTCACGTAATAAACATAAATACCTTCACTACCTAATTGAGTTAAAATTGTACAGGCCAAAAGTTTGAGCGCTATGAAAAGATATAGTCAATGTTACCCCGGAAAAAAATATAATTCCCGAGCTATGCACGATAGAGACCCTGTAATACCCAGGCGTTTAGGTCTAGTCAGAAAATTTACTAGGATTTTCTTAATACGAACACATCGTTCTCTTTCGCATGATATAGATACGAGTTCTGTCTCATTTGACCTAATTACATTAAAATAAATTTGAATACCTACTAATAGATAAAAATATGTTAGTTTATATACACACAGCTGTGATTAATCGCCAGCGGTCCTGAACAAAGCCGCCTGCGCAGGGTGAAAGGCAAGGTGACCATTTAGACTGCTTATTGGCTGTATACAATGATCGGTCCGTTGATCTAGGCAATTAGTCGTAGGCGCAAATCTAGATGCTTTTGAGCAACTTGTTAATTGTGTTGTAATCTATACGCCTTTATAAAGAAACTGTGAAAGATTTTTTTTTTATTTATAGCTGAAATATACATACATTTATATCATCACGCCTACAATCTCCCAGAAGGTAGGCAAAGTTCAAGCAATGAGCTTAAATAATAACTTCCTAACCGATTTCGGTAACAGCGGCCAATCTCAACGACGATTAGCCTGCTAGGCATCAGATATTATAGTGCAAAAGTGTCTTCGAAAACACTCAGTGCACTCTCTATTTCTTCACTCTCATGACATTAACGTGCTTCCCAAGGCACGAGTGTTATTATACCGCCAACTGCCAGACTCCGGGCTGTTATTGAGTAATTTCAATATTGAAATACACTGCCACAATTTTTTTGATCCGAACCGGGACCTCTTGGTTCAATGAGCTCTATAATGTATGTTTGTAACCAAAAGAAAGTCTCTGAGGTATTAAACAGCCATTGTGCCTTGGGATGCGTTCAGTGCCTGCGTTATTTGATTGAAACATCCAGTACATGCATAATTTCTTATTTAATTATAGGTACATTAGGTATAAGAGCTTAGACGGAAAATAAGTAAAATAAGTAAAATTTTTACAATCTTCCTTTAACAACTTAAAGATTTTTGTATTGTTATCAAGTAACTTTGTACTAGAAAATATTTTTACACTCCATATTTTAATGGATATAAGCTTATTCCAAATAAAGTTCAGACACCAGTTCATGTTTTTAAAAATATAGGTTTATCTTCACCATTTGAAAATCTGTCTAACAAAACTTTTTAGAATTCGTATGTTGCAAAAACTTACGAAGTAAATTTGACAACATACGAGTTTTTGGCAATTATTAAAAATTTGTGGGTTTAGCTAGCTGTTAATAAATTGGTCAGCTATGACACGTATTGCATAGATTGAGACGGAGCACACTTTCACCGGATCTGCACCGGTATTCCCAGAAGGTTGCAATTCGAAACGCATTCTTACTTGACTAAATTGATAGTTGACGTCAAAATAATACTTAATATCTTGAAGTATTTAAATACATCTGTTTTTATATACAACGTTAACAGCCACATTTCCTACCACTATAAAAACAAATTGAGGCAATATTTGATTAAATAATTGATAGGCCTATATTTAAATATCAAGTTACAAATTGTATGATTAGGTTAGTGTGGAAAATGCATTTATATATACTTACTTATATTATACAGCCGAAGAGTTTGTTTGTTTGTTTGCTTGAATGCGCTTATCTAAGGAACTACTGGTCCGAAAATGCATGCATGAAAATTTCTTTCAGTGTTCGATAGAGAAAGGCTAGATTTTATCATAATTTTTTTGAGTGTCTGTAACCCAGTGTCGAACTTGATCCTATTTTTAGGTCCTGGAGATCTTAGTTAGATAATTTTAGATTTTTTTCTTAAACTTGTTTTATTTCAAATTAAGACTAAAAAGTATTTTGATGAGAAATACAAAACCTTCAATATGTGTTGATAAGTGAAACATTACTTCAGAAGTACTAGTAAAAACGTTTTAGATTGATTTACTCCTTATTTTTACTGGTACAATTGACCTAAGTGTATACGTTGAATCCAAATTATTTGCTTAAAACAAAGCATAATTTATATCTACAACAATTTATCTCTTTAGGTGTTAACTTTCTTGACCAAGAAACAAAGTGATCAATATTGAAATGTATAATTAAGTTAGCCGTGTTTAAGTCGAGTATCATCATCATCATCCTAGCGTTATGTCCCGTGCTTAGACGGGGTCCGCTTAGACCATGATCCAGGATTTAGCGAGTCTGGTAATTACATTGAAGCGACTGCCGATCTGACCTTCGTAACCCTAAGATAGGGGAACCAGACAATTTTTGGATCATGGTTACAAATTCAAAGTAGTTTGAATTTGCAGGTTTCATCACGATGTTTTCCCTCACCGTCGAGCTAGTGGTATAAATATGTACATAGATTTTTTTTTAATCTAGAGGTACATGCCCGGGTTTGAACCCGCACTCCTCGGTTAAGAGGCGCGTGTCCTTACCATTGAGCTACCACCGCTCTTGTTCGTTCGTTTGCTCGTGTTTAAGTCGAGTATAATAGTCTGTTTATTAACTATGACTCATTATTATAATAAAGCACTGTTTTAAAAGTATATTAATTGGCAGGTTCAACTCGCTGATAGTAACGGGCCTGGTTTTGCCCAAGGTTCGTGGTAATACCGCGATGTAGTGACACATTCGCGGACCTACACATTGGCGTTGCTGTAGATACTATAGTTATATCTACAAGAGATAATAATCAAGCCGTGATAGTAGATTTAGTACATAAAACCACATACAAGCGAATAAGTGATTACAACAATAAATACATAGAAACATATATACATAACAAACAATAATAAATAATACAAACATACGACAATAAATCGTCAAAGAAAATGTTTTCATCACAGTTTTTATTTTTAAAGCTCAAGCTTTACATGTTTTCATTGTTGAACTGACTGACTTCAATTCTATAATATTTCACATGTACCTACAATTTTGTAAAAAAATTTAATTTTACAAAACGAATTTTAATAAAAAAAAACCGTCATAAAGTCAGTCTTCCTGTTTGAAATATTCTTTTATTTTTTATTTTTAAATACTAGAGACAATTCTAAACGCGATATGCATTCTGTAGTACATGAGGTTAAGCTGTAAGTAGGTACTACTTGTAAGTAGTAGGTTAAGCTGTAGCTTAACCTTTCAGTAATAGTCTATTAGTGATAATGCAACGCAAAAGTTGAAAATCATAAATAACTAAACTTCACGCCACTTCCCAAGCAGAGAGAACCGAAATCATATATTTTTAAATACAGATCGTCAAGTTCTGAAATGATACTTTAAATAAGAATAAAATCAAACTATGCAAAGTAATGAAACGCAGGTATAGATTAAATAGACTGTGCATTAATGTAAAATATCAATCATAAAATTATGCCTCCCGTTAAAGTTAGCATAAAACAGAAGCTTTATACATCTAGCTTAGGCCTGTTTTAAGCGTTTACACTAACAAGTTATATGTCTGACCGACGCGTATTATATATAATACGTGTGAGCGTGTTAAAGTAAGCGGTGCCCTAGATATTGGGCGCATATCCTGCGATAGTATGTAGGTTCAATTCCCAGGCCAGTTGACAAATGATACCAGCTATTATCAAATTGGGTTACCTTAGCTTGTCTATGTAATTAAAAATATAGATTTCATATTTATATACTTACGGTTCAGGATCTATGATACTGTCGTTGATATAAGAATAGTTTACTGATAATTTATGACTTTAAATTAAATTAAATCTATTTCAAGCTATGCGCAATCTTCTTATACTTAAAAGAATGATTTTGTTGCTATAATATGGATTTCTGTGTGACTCTGCAAAATGTGAAATGTTCAATCACATTTGCTGGTTATTTCAGAATATCCTTATTGTGTCATAATAATAGTAAAGCAATGATCTCGTAATCTCACCGATTTGACATTTTGACAGATTTCATATTAGCGAACTGTCAAATGTGACGATGATGAGAATTAGCATCTGCTTGTTAGTAAAGCAGAACTGCTACTCATGTGTCATAACTGTCTAGTCGCTGTTTAAACCTCTATTAAGGTTACGACTGCAAACTTGTGAAAGTTATAAATGCCTTTTTTAGATAGATAAGATGTTTTATCATTTCTATACTTGTATTAAAATTTGTACCCCGAAGTTGGCAAACCAATTTACGCTTTGGTAAACGATCACTGTAGCCTATGGGCATCATACATTAGAAGGGGTAGTCATAGAGCACATTTCTAAGTGCATCTAAATAACAAGCTTATATTTTAAAATGTTCTTATACCATTAATTATATTGCCGATTAAACAACGTACTCTAATTTCTTAATTGATCAGATCAATGCTAAACATTTAGATTGTAACAAAGAGGGACAGGTCAGACCGAGCCTCGCCCACAAGTGAGCGGTGCACACAGGCGGCTAGACCACACGTGGCCAGTGCCCCCGATACGACCACATGTGCTCACACGCCTTATTTATTACCTTTATGTTTAAGGGGTGTCATTTGATAAAGTCATTATCTGCAATCGTGTGACCTCGTTAGACTGACCGCACGATCAGGACTTAATGGTTATACGCTAATGAACCGCTACTTTGGGTATTTTGGTATCACTTAACAATCAAATGCTATCATTTTAGCCAGTAGTTGCCTATCAACTATCACATTTAAGAACACAATTATTTTATATCACTTGCCCAGCCCAAAGACATTGAGCTATTATACGCTAGTAATAATAGTTCAATGGCCCCAAGATGAGATTGATAGCAAAGAAAAATCCTGAAGTTAGTAAACTGTAGTAATTTATAACGCAGTTGCATAATTTGTATCGCGTTTAAACAACAAAGATTACTATTTTAGTGTCAACAAAACATAATTATCTATAAATAAATTTTGGGTTTGACTTTTATAGTATAAACGTTCGCTTTGTATCTTATAAATAAACCATTAGATTCAATGTGCTGGCAAGTCGTATAAATAAATATTATGTGTCGATAATGACTATCAAAATCGTTATGATGCAAGTTTTTACAGCCATGCATTGTGACATCCAATTCAACACTGCGTAAGCGAATTTCTCAGAACATGCCCTTTGTCGCATTTTTTGCCCTAAAACTGCCGGGCGAGTTTACATAAATTCTTGGGCCATTACCGCATTGTCTCGACAATCATTGGCCGATTTCTCATCGGCTTTCGACCTCTGGTGGCGATTTGAAAAATTTCACAAATGCTCCCGAGCGACCTTCGGCGACCGCCGCGTCACGACAAACTCCGGCGCAACATAGTGACACGCCCTGCAATATATTTGTATGTTATCGTACAGAGGTAAATTACGGCATTATTTGTAATACCTAAATAATGCAAATAATAATTAATGTCATACCCAAAAGGCTGGATGTCACGTCACACACATCCTTTCTATTGACGCCCTTACGGACGTTTCCTAGGAATGCGATAGGAAGGTTTCAGAATCCCAATATAAGATTGGCGCAAGAAAATATTCTCTGATTTACATTACCATGTGCTTAACTTCTAAGATCGGGGTTAGATTATCGTCATATGTATATTACTACTTTACTTACTACTTACTACGCTGGCTCAGCGACCCGAAGTGGGTCTTGGCCTCCGACATTAAAGAACGCCATTCCGGTCTGTTACGTGCCAAATTTGCCCAGTTGGGCACTTGGAGCTCCTTCAGGTCTCCTTCCATATGTATATTAAATGGATATAATTCATATTACTCTAAATGAATCGTTCTGTCGGCGAAACGACGGTGGATGAAAGGTCGATGTCGAAAACGAAACACCTGTAGCTGACTAGTCCAAACGAGAAACAATCAAGAAAAGTCCGTGATAGCTGGCAGGACCCTTTGTAAAGTAAATAATAATAAGTTAAACATTTTATGAAATACCTATACCCATAAATTCTATTTACACATTACGTAAATCGATTGAGCATACATTTCCTAGGAATTATATAAAAAAACTTTATTTCAGATAGTAACTGTAACATTTGTGCTATAGTAGTTTATTCGGTAAATGAGTTGGTGACAGTGAAGGTTAATAGGGCACTAATATTTAGCGTTAATCATTTCATTTTTATCGGGTGGTTAACACAACAGGGTCAAACCATTAACAAAGACTTTAATCTGTTATGCGAACTCCTTACGTCGACCATACTTCAAGGGCTGGGAAATAACTGCTTATCTACACTAATATTATAAAGAGGAAACATTTGATTGTTCATTTGTTTGTTTGTTTGTATTGAATAGGCACAGAAACTACTGGGCCTATTTTAAAAATACTTACACCAATGGAGAGCTACTTTATCAGCGAGGAATATAGGCTAATTTACCGACTTCAAAAAAAGGAGGAGGTTTTCAATTCGACAAAAAATTTTTTCTTTACCTTACATTCTTAAAGGAACGGGAGCTACACGGAGGAAACTGTCAGGTGCTGCTAGTCAGTGATATTTTGATAACGTTCACCAATCCCAGTTTAGGTAAGAAAGAGTCTTTCTTGGCTTTAGTTATATCAGCCTCATTATTACAACGATTCGGACTTCGCGGTGAACGCTAAGAGCGCAGGTTCGATTCCCGTTAAAATAATAGTTGTTAATGAAATAGGTAGGATTTTATCTTAAGTCCTGGATTTGTTCGAGGGAATGGCTGTGGCACTTTCGCAGATTTTGATTACTGGAATGCCATCATACAAGCGCTTATGCTACTGGAGACTTAGTCTGGCTCGACGGCGCATTTGGTAGTGACCCTGTCCCATGCGCCAAGAGTTGTGGGTTCGATCCCCACCCAGGACAAATAATCGTATGATTAATACTTGTGTTTGTTCTGTGTTTGGGTGTTGATATCCAATATTTAAGTACATATTTGTAATATCGCTGTTGATTTTGATATCCGTAACACAAGTGCTTAAGCTACTTACCGGAGTCAGATCAATGTATGTAATGTCGTTGGATATTTATTATTTATTTATTTTTATTATTTATACTGACGAACTACCTTAGCTTCGCAGGGGTATCAGCCATCAGGGCATTATACTTAATCTTATACCTTCCCCAATTCAGTCCATTGGTGAAAACTTTATGAAAATCTGAACAGTAAGTAGTTTTTTAGTGTATCAGGTAAACATATGTCGCGAGAAGACTTTTTTTTTAAATATCCGACGACATCACATGCTTTGATCTGACTCCAAGGTAAGTACCTTAAGCACTTGTTTTACGGATATCAGAATCAACAGTGTTATTACAAATATACTTATACTTAAATACTGGATATTAACACCCAGACACAGAACAAACACAACTATTCATCACACGAGTGTTTGTCCTGGGTGGGGACCGAACCGACAACTCTTGGCGCATGGAGCAGGATCACTACCGAATGCGCCATCGAGCCAGTCACTTTATTTCATAAAGTTGGTGGCTGACAGTGTTGATACTCACTATACTAAGTTGCCTCTTCAAACAATGTTTTCTGAACAGTATGAAATATGACATACGAATAAAATAACTCTATCCGCTTCTCAAATTACTACACTTTTTGCAATCATTTACTAGTTTTATGGCCAGTGGAGCAGAAAGCTATTCGGCGTTAGGTAACTTATCCGCTGCCAGATAAGGTTTCAATGTTAACAAAATCATGATACAAATACATTACATACATTTATTTTAGTATATCGTGATATAATCGTTTGGTTTGGCACATGCGTTCATATTAGTTAGTTATATTTACTCATAGTCTGTAAAACAAATTATTTTCGAATTCTTGTTTTTATATTTTTTGGATAGATACTATCGACGTCGTGATAATAAAGTTAAATGGAAAATAAATTTGAAAAATTACATATAACGCGGTTCCATTTTTTTTGCCACAAGCTAAGAACTTTTCGCAGAAAAAAAGCTGCTGAGAAAACATTGCGAGAAAATATAAATTCGCTCATTGAAACAACCTAACCATATACACATTTATTTAGGGGTACAAAAATAATATGTCAGTTGTAAAAACAGATTATTTATAACGCAGATGTAGGCAGGGTAAAGGATAGTCCAAGTCCCAGCTAGAAATACAGTCGGTACATATTCTTTTCAAGTCCCGGACATGGGACAAAAACAAACAAATGGTGCTAAGATGATGATTATTTAAATACGCATTATTCTCAAGTGTATGTGTGATATATAAACGTTCATATAGGCAGGAGCCTATACGAGTATATCCCTAATATAAACGTTACGTAGTGTACCAAATGGAAGTATGTGATAGAAATCACATCCTTCGATTTGCTACGATCCTGGCACACACCTTTCGCTTCTTCAAGTCTTTTCATACACGCTCGTCGGTTAAGGGTACTCACTGCCTACCCCCATGGGAAGAAGGCGTGTCATTGTGTATATGTATGTATGTACTCGTATACTTTCTTTGTCACACATAGCAAGCCTCATTTTTATGGGCCAGCTCTTCGCAGTGGCCTTCTTCATTCTCCTAGGCATCTGTCCAGTTCCTATTTATTGTTAGCGAGTGTTAGTCATTTGTATGCTATTGTGTTTTTTGCTTCAGCGAGTCTATTGTCAATTTATTTTCGTGACCTACTACGTACACCGTAGTCTGCATTTAGCCTGTATTTGTCGAGGCTTTGACGTTTGTCTTTTGCACGAAATTGAGAACCACGCTTGGTTCACACTTGATCTAATAATAATAAATAATATTAATAATAAATTCTCAAAACTGACACACTAATTCACCAAACTAAGCTTATGCTTGTACTATGAATACTAGGTAAACGGATAGACATTTAAATACGTTTATAAACATCCATGACTCGAGTACAAATGTCCATGTTCATCACACGAGATATTTGCCCCTAGCCGGATTCGAACCCGTGACCCTTGGTTTCGTGGTCAGGGTCTGTGACCACTCAACTAACGGGCCAGTCAATGAAGGTTGTCTTCTAGTAAAATGTCGTTTGTTTTCTGTAAGTTCTACTGTGGGTATATTTATAATTTTGTACAAGTAATTTGTTCTCCCTAAGATTCTAAGTGGTCATCCTAAATTTATCCATGGTGTTATTTATTATATTAGATCGAAAGCCATCTAACTTCATAACCTTGAGTCTATCAGTCAGGAACTAGACAATTTGAAAATACGTAGATTGTTTAAGGTTTTTTGAGCTAAGTATAAGTATTTATCTCTAGGGTCTTAGATATGACGAACAAAGACAAGTGATCGGGTTTGAACCAATATCCCTCGCATTGTGACGCGCGCTATTATTTAGCGTTAATTGTGGTGATATATACTATAAATAACAGCATTATTACATGTAACTGCAGATAATCGCAGTATTATGTCAGGTTGGGTAACTGAATCAGACTAGATCCAATGACCGCCGTTCCGAGCATTGTTCTCGGTTGGACTGCAGCACTTTCTTTGTCTAACTGCATTACTAAGTAATTCTATGTTTCATAACGACGTTTTATACCGTTAAGCGATGATAAAGTTATGAAAGGGGTTCGATACTTCAGTCTTTCTTTAACATCATCATCATCATCATCATCTTCCTAGCGTTATGTCCCGTGCTTAGACGGGGTCCGCTTAGACCATGATCCAGGATTTAGCGAGTCTGGTAATTACATTGAAGCGACTGCCGATCTGACCTTCGTAACCCTAAGATAGGGGAACCAGACAATTTTTGATCATGGTTACAAATCCAAAGTTATTTGAATTTGCAGGTTTTATCACGATGTTTTCCCTCACCGTCAAGCAAGTGGTATAAATACGTACATAGATTTTGAAAAATCCATTGGTACGTGCCCGGGTTTGAACCCACACTCCTCGGTTAAGAGGCGTGTGTCCTTACCATTGAGCTACCATCGCTTCAGTCTTTCTTTAACATGGTCAACTAAAAACATAGCAGATGGTGCGGCAAATTTTTAACAAAAAAAATGGATTGGAATGGATTAGAAGTTTAAAAATGGTTGTGAATATTAGTTTGATGTATAGTTTTCAATACCGTCCCGCGGTTGTAAGTTAATTTGGCTTTAAAAAATCAAATTAACTATGTTTTTGTCTTTTTTTCAGGGTGAAGGTGCTACTAGAATTGGCAGAAGATTACCAACACCACCAGCTCCTGAAGAAAGCAATGCTGACACGAGCGCAGCAGAAGCGCAACCAACTTTCAGGCCGAGGGGCGGCAGAAGACGAGAAGAAACTCCTCCTCCTCGAGAAGTGATACGAACCAGAACCAGAAGTAGGCCTCCAGAGAGACCAGAGATCTCTTCCGAAGCTCCTCAGCCGTCAGCGGGACGCAACGAACGATTTGACTCGAGAAGAACGCACAGTCGAACACGCAGTCGAAACACGGAAATTACTAATTTACCTACTTCTACACAAGCGACTAGAGAAAATGTTAGAAGTCGATCTCGAACTAATGTTCGGCGTATAACTTCAACTACTGCAACTCCTTTAGATGTTTCTTCTCCGACCATCGATGAAAGTAAAATTGAAGTTATTGATTCTAACCTTGAGGACTTAGCAAAGACGCCAGTAGAGGAAAGAGCAACCACCGTTGACGCTAGCACTCAGTTTAGACGAAGAAGCTCAACTACGCAGACAACGGAAATTGTACCACCACGGAGATTGCGCAGTAGAATCAATACAAGACCTAATGCTAGATCACTCGATCTAGACATATCTGGAACAACCAACACTTTAACCACTGCAGATAAAGAACCAACTACATTAAGAACTGGAGATTTAAGAAGTTCACGCAAACTCAGGTATAAGACGAGGCTATCAGAAACGGACACGAATTTAACTGGAGAAGGGCTCAAAACACAAAACGAAGTCAATAAGTCTAGTCAGAACGTAGAAAATGTTGCTAGTCAACCAGAAGTTGAACCGTCCGCTCCAGCGATTGTCGAGAACTCGATCCAGCAGAGCACAGAAGGATTGCCCTTGAAATCGACCACGCTCAAGATTATGAAAATGGTGAGACGGCCTTTGACTCGGGGTGCCTTCAGACCTGCGGTACCGGCGGCCAAAGTGAAGACCAGCGATGAAATAGGCGAAGATGACAACTACCCGGAGAGTTTTAAAGCGCTGATTCAAGCAAAAAATGCTTCGGTAAGCAGACTCCCATTTACAATTTTATCGATTCAAAATTAATTCGTTATAGGTTATACTACTTGTTACAGAGTAAGATTATTTATATTAATGACTTACGAAAAGAGAACTATCATTGAGAACATATCAAACTGATATAAAATAATTATAAAAGTATTTTGTAAAAGGAATTGTTCTATAATTTTCTTTTGTCTTTTCATACAAAATTAAAAAGAAATTATCCAATTATTTCTTTTTAATTTTGACATTTGACCACAGAATGATTGGATCATTTTTAAAAGAAGACCTTTCTAAAAAGTTTATTTTAAGTCGTTTTAAATAAATTCTCAGGTCAAAAATCTGCTGCTACAAATGCGTAATCATTTTTGCACAGCGACGGTAACTAAATCAATCATGCAATGCCACCTATCCAGGCTCATCTCTTTATTATTAACATTAAGTTGAACGTGCATTGGCTTCTAAACATGTAAACACAATTGGTACTAAATTAAAATTTTCAGACACAAACGAGCTCTCCAGCCAGCGAGAGTTTGTCAGTGAAAGCATCTCAGAAAGTGTATAAAACTTACACATCGTCATCACAGGCCACTAACACTGGAACCAACACAAACAAATTTTCAAGGGTAACGTTTTTCACCACTCGACCCTCCACAATCTTTATTGTAGGAAATGGCTTAACTTTCTTTTAAGAATATGAATCTACTTATTTCATTTATTTCAGACTGAACTAAACTTTACATTTCACAAATACTTAACCTAACCTACTTTCCTTTTGATGTAAATTTAATATCAAAAATTATTTCATTCATATGAACGATTTTTATGATCATAAAATATAAGTACCTAAATCTTTCTTTACAGTACCGTAATAAGTCAAACGCCGAGAGACAATCCAAGAAAGAAAACAAAGACGAATCAAAAGAGGTTTCAGCGCCTGAATCTCCGAAACCTAGAAGTATTGAGAACAGACAACGGGCAACATTTACTCCAAGGAGACCAAAGTTATCTTTTTCTCCTTCTACATCTTCGACGACAAGTTCAAGTATAAGTACCAGCAGCAATGAGAAACCTCAATATAAATTTAGCAGAAAATTTAAGATCACTACAACACCATCTCCTCAGACTGACAGCGTAGCGAAACCTAAACGCGCGGAGTCAAATGTGTTATTGAAAAAAACAAGCAGATCATACTACCAACGAAAAGGCTTTTCCAAGAAAAATATAACAACTGAAGCACCAACAAAAGCAAAGGAAATCGATAATAACAAGCCTCCTACGGCCCGAAGTGCTCTATCAAGAACGTCGTACTATTCTCGTCTAAGAAATAACAGAAATAACGTGAATTCCACTACCACTACTGAGTCTTCAGAAGAAACTGCGAACAAAAATGTTGCACAAAAGAATAAGGAAGATATAGCTGATATGCCTTTAATATTCACTTTATTAAAAGATCCAGTTAGTGACGAGACTTCTAATGAAAAAGTACAACAAAACAGTAAAGGGGAAGATAAAGAAATGTTTGTAATAGCTGTCTCTAGTAAAGAGTCGCAGGAAAGTAATATGATTAAAGAAAATGTACTCAATGATGTCACTAACACGGCGGAGGAAAGTGAAAATAATCCTATTTACAGTAGTACTTCACCTACGACCATCAAATATCATGCTAATTATAAGGATATTGATGTGACTGTGTCAGATAATAATGATATGTTTTCCTCTACTGTTCCGCCAGTGAAAAATATTCAGACTAGAAAATACGCTCGTCAGCGTCCTAAGATATTTGAGCAATACGAAGATGTTGAGGCGCCAAAACCTCGTGAAAAGGGATTGAGAAAGTACAGTGAAGTTTTGAAAACAACAGAAGCATCTACTAATGGAGTAAGTTATCAGTCATATTTTGTCCTATTTTGGGGGTTTTCCGGAATATTCAAATTGAAGCATTTTATGCTCTATGTTACTCTCGAATAAGACGTTATTACCATTATTGCAGAATATGCAAACCAATGAGGTCGCCATAAGATCCTTAACAGTTCTTGTAATTATAACATTTTGTAATTATATACAGAATAATCACAAAATATTATATTTACAAGAACTGTTAAGTTATATACCTGTTCTGTATAGTTATTGTCTTATTGTGTTTTTTCATAGATTAACCCTGAAACAGAGAAAGCTAAAGGTCGCTTCAGCTCAAAGTATAGAGCTCCTCATGTAGAAAAGCCAGTTTATAAGGCGACAGTCCCGACGGTAACTCCTTCAACTGTAAGTACTGATTACTAATATAATCACAGCATACACTATTCTTTTGGAAAACTTACGATACTCAAAATATATCCAAAATTATACAAGAATACCCACAAAAACCAAGATAGTCATGCAAAATTCCATCAAAGCCCCTTTATGTAATTGGCGTTAAGAGTAAAGGGAATTATCAATTCATAGATCACAAAATTTTAACTATTATATTTGTTTACAAATAGCTAGCACATTTAATATTACATTTATTTAATCTTCTTCAGGATAAACCCATATAAAAAAAAATAGTTACTTTTCTAGCTGTTGTGGTATAAATGTGCTAACGAACATTGTATCATTGTTTCATCACCTTCAAGGTCATATTTATATAATTTAATTTAAATCATTATAATGTGATAGGTGTACGCTTCGTATTGCCGCATAATTAATTATTATAATAACGGTGAGTTTTTCATTGCTAAAGGCTTGGCTGAAATTCTACGTCACTGACCAACTGTTGACAAAGTCTGTAGAAGAACCATATTGGTTCGATGGGGACTTACGCGATGTTACGACAGAGCCCATGTCAAGACAGACCATCACCACATCACCGATCATTCATGTGTCATCCATAGATCTGGTTAATGGACTCATATAGTTTTAACATTTTACATTTCATTAATTCACTCATCCTTTGTAAATCAGATTTAGTGTTTGGTTTTAAAGAGATATTAACTTATACATCGCATTTAAGTTCGTTAAGGTTATTAGTTATTTGTTATTTATTATTATTATCCAGTTAAATAGTTTTAATCTTTTATAATGTACATCTCTTTGGAACAAAACGGCATTCATAATATTAATTGAAAGGTTTTTGCGTTAAGTTGTGTAAGTGTGTTAGACACATTTTTATCAAAAATGTTTTCTCTTGATGCAAAGGCTTTACAAGCTAATACATACTATATTGTTTGTATAATAGCATCCACTAACATTGAATTTGAGAATCATTAAATTGTATAAATCTTACTACTTGTTTCAATATATGAACATTTCCGAGTACCTTTCATATCACTTCTATTAACACCAATATTCTATCCTGTCATCTTGATTCCAATGATATAAAGTGGCTTTGGTCTTTGCACGAATAACTACTCACAATCCTATTGTTTCATATCATTCAATACCTTTATTCAAATTATTACACCACATCATCTATTTTCTATTTATATGGGTGAGACTACTTCTTATTTCAGGTAGAGGGAGAAGAAATTGATTTAGGGCCAGACATGAATGCTATCTCCATCACTAAAACACGAAGTACACTATTCTCAGCGGACTTGCGCCTTTCGGAGAGTCTGGTGAAACCATCTCACGTCATGAACGTTGAAGCATCACATCACTCGCCCTCAGTTACTGTATCGATATTCGATGCACTAGCTGAAATACTTACGTCCACACCCAGAACCCGACTCTCTTCAACTACAGAAGTATCACAAAGTCAATACACTACTAACGATGTAAAACAGACACTCAACGGCGTGAGTAACAACATTAATGTAAATAGTGTCGGCGGCTTACCGAGTCAAGACACATTAACGACAGCGAACGCTGGTATAAACACAAACGCTATAACTGTACAAAACACTGATCAGACTACACCAATTGTGATTAATCGTTTGTCGGTTGGGGAAGGTGTTACACCGTCACTAAATGCCGGAGAGCAAAATGTAGATTCTGTGAATACAGTACGACCAGTTCCCACTCCTACACCCACTCCCACTACTCCTGTTTCCGCAAGGAAACCCTTTGCTATACGAGTTTTGTATTCAGATACAGAACCACCAACAGACCGATTCACGACTGCAACTGAAAGTACATCTGTTCAGCCATCGACTGACCCAATGGTATATAACACTGTATCTGATCTATTGTTATCTAATAACAACTTAGTATCGTCTGAACTAACTAGCATGTTATCTAATAACATTAAGAGTATTCTTGAACAGATGGATGAAAGTAGTAGATCTAGAATTTCCTCGGATATGGCTGAATTGTTAAAGTCACTAATTCCCCGAGCTATTGACGGACTTGCGACTGTAGTTAAAGACGCTGACACAATACCAAACACGACACCTTACAGTTTAGAGGATATTAAAGATACTGAAAACGTCGTTATTGATAATGGAAACTCTCTTGATATTTCAAATCTTAATATCCTCCAAAATGTTACACCCGAACCCAATGTATATAGCACAGTAAATGTTGGCACGAATATAGATGTTACAAACGACATAAATCAAGCTGTAAATAACGCTGGCACCACTTCACAGACTTCTGCGACTGTGTCTCTACCTACTGATCAGATGACGTCCCTTGAATCAATCAAAACTACGGTTTCATTAAACGACTTGCAGATTACCACAGAGCAAATATCACCCGTATCAATTTCAAATCGTTTAGTATCTGTGTTTGCTGATCAACTTGGTATGGCCACAGTCACAGAGGACAATCAAAGCACTGCTGGTGTTACTTCAGCAAATACTATTAACAGTCTCCCGATTCCTTTCTTAACCAATTTTAAAGCGGTTGATTTTGTCAGTAATAGGGATTCGGTAGATACGGAGGATAACGTAAGTACTACAAAAGCTCAATCGGCTTCATTGGCTAATATGCCAGTTTTGCCGGCACAAGATATTTATAATCTTGAGACGGACGATCCCAGTCAGGTTTCAAGATTTCAGTTATGGGTGCTGTCGAAAAAAGCAAGGGTTTTGAAAATGATTGAGGATTTGATTCGCCAACACAATGACGAACTAGCGACTGCTCCTCCATTGACTGAACTAATAGAACAATCGAATAATATCCCACTTTCTGATCGTTTGACTAAAATAATAAACACAATGAGTTCTACGACTGAAGCTACAAACACGGACAACGATAGTGACTTAACTACTCCCATGACTACTCCCTTCAATTTCTTACCTCTTTCTACTTCTACGGAATCATCCGTAACCAATGGCCCAACAACTAGCAACTTTGGAGATGGGAATGGGGTCAGTGCGTCGTCAATAACTACAATGACTGCTGATGACGCAACAACCACTCAAGTGGTTCCCGATATTTTTGCTAGTCTGAGATTCAATACTGAGTCTGAATCAACCTTGACAACTGCCAGTTCAGTTACTGAAGCTAATATAAATGATTTATCGTTGCGAACGACAGATCAAAGCACGGTTGATATTTCAAACACCCTTCAAGATGCTACTACAACTGCAGCTAGTGTCGCTACTACTACTCAAGGTAATACCGAAACTACAACATCTTCGTCACCTACAGAAACTACAACACAATTGAATTTAGAGACTACAACTAATGACGATGCTGTGCCTACAACCCTGGCAGACATAGAATCTACAACCACAAAACTAGCCAATCAAACAAAGGCAAATATCGTTTCGGCGGTTGATGTTCAAGTTGGCGACACCGTTCAATCTACGATTCCAAAAAAAGATTACGTAATTTTTGGAATATTGCCTAACAATACAGTGGTACGTAAAGATCCTAACGATGATGTCCTGGAAACATTAACAGAAGCGAGCCCTTACATCGTTTACGGTGTGCTACCCAATAACACAGTAATCCGCAGATTCCCGAATGGGACCAGAGTACCACGAGTCATGCAAAAAATTGACATACTACCAATCAGTCCATGGAGTTTGAGAAATCCATACAGCCCCATCCATAATAATCCGGCCATTGTCAGACCGCAGTCTAACCCCATCCGAGTATCCACTAATATCGTGACATCCACCGACACCAATAACGGAACGGAAAGTCGATTAACCAACGACACTGTAAATAACCTACAATTGATGGTATTGACTTTACGTTGTTTAGCTTGAACGCTGCGCTTGGGGCTTCGTTTCACTAGCCGCATATACTACGCATGGGGTCTCCGGGTCTATCGAGAGCTCTGCATGCTATGCACGTAACGCTTGACGGATAACATTGCAAGGCGTAACATTTTATTTCATAATTGCAGATCCCTTCATCAACACTTAATATAAAAGATAGCAGTTCATTGGCTATAACTCCTACCACAAATAGGCCGCCTACTGAAAAAAGCACTGCCTCGCATGTATTGAGTTTACGCACAACTACAATGCTACCTTCTGTTGATGAGATTCTGCTTAATAGTATATCTTCGGCCGCTAAAGAGGAAATGGTCATATCATCCATGGCGACTACTCGCGAACCAAGAATATTAACACTGGATATCGATCCGGAGGTATAATAATTTTTAAATCGGTACTTTTAGCAACTAATAATGAAAAAATATATAAATTTCTCATTGTTTAAAGTAGATTCCTTTGGGTAGCACGGGTTGTTTTTAAACTTATGAGGCAAGGCAGGTAAGTGGTGATGGGTTTCAATGAAGTGGTTACGGTGAGTGATTTTTATTTTTTGTCGATTCATCATAGTTTAAAGCCGTCTAAAGTATTTTTCAACATATTGCAGACAAAACAAATTCGGACAGAAAAGCCCGGTGACGGGAGTGGAAACGCAGTATTTAAGTTCATACCAATAGACGAAGTGACGGTTGCACCACAAAATTCAAATGTGTTGAAATTAGCAACGAAGGTACCGACTACTTCGAACACGGGAGCTGAAGTGCAGACTGTAACAGCTATGCCAGTTACAGAGGCAAACACACAAACACCACAAATTCAGACACGCGTAGAAATTCCTAATGATTCAACAACAATTACATCCAGTGATGTTGCAACACCGAATATGCCAACGTCAACATTGCTCTCATATACAGCAACAGTAAGTGAAACAACTACAACGGAGGCAACAACTACGACCACAACAACAACAACGGAGGCAACAACAACAACAACCACAACGGAGCCTACAACAACTACGACTACTACTACGCAAGCGCCGACAACAACTCCAGCACCAACGACTACGCTGGCACCTACAACGACGACAACAACTACCACTACTCAAGCTCCGACAACAACATTACCTCCAACCACTACAACAACAGCGCCTCTTACTACAACTACAGTCCCAACAACAATTCAAACGACAACTTTTGCACCAGCCACCATAACATCACTGCCAACGGCTACGGCTGAAGAGGAAAAACAATATCAACAAGATGCTCAGATTTTACAAGAGTTACTGAAAGGGGCTGTACGAGATCCTAAAAATCTAAATTTAGTCAATGCACAAACAACAACTGTTCTTCCCACGACAAAAGCGGCAATTACAACACAGAGTCTTGATGAAGCTAAATTGTTGCAAGCTTTGCTATCTGCTACGGGTCAGCGTTCCAATACATTAACTATTCCGAACATTGGTGGAAATCTAAGAATCACTCCCGGTCCAAAAACTACGACATCTAGGTCTATAGAAGATGACATCCGCCAGTTTGAGGAAGATACAAAGCTGTTGAAAGCACTGTTGCAAGCTACTGGGCAAAACCCCGCTAATTTTAATATACCGACTTTAAATATTAATCCGACTACTTCTGTACCATCTACAACAATGAGGACAACCACAACAACAACAACAACTACCCCTAGACCAACAACAACAACTACAAGACCAACAACAACAACTACTAGACCAACAAATCCGACAACAACACAGTCTATAGACGAAGATCTAAGAAAATTGCAAGAAGACACGAAACTCTTGCAAGCTCTGTTACAAGCCACTGGTCAGAACACAGACAATATCAACATACCAATTATAACAGGGGTCACGTCGAACGTGAGGATAGCCTCGAACCCACTCACAACAAACATTGTGTCAAATCCCACCACTCCGATTAACGTAAGACCGGTGTACAATTCAAGGACTACCACGCGGCCTTCGCCTGTATTTACCTTTGCTCCTAGAAATATTTTAAATACGTTGCAGACTAGTACTACTGATGATGGTGGGATATCGACCACTTTCCCACCTTTTAACCAGAGGAGGAGGGTGCCCACTACGACACAGCGCAGCTTCGAATCGACCACCAATCTGAGTGGGCGCCGCGTGCCATTTTCCAGATTCACAACAACAACAGAAATACCTAGTACGTCAACGTTTTCAGTTGAAGAGGATTTGGCATTCCTTAAGAATTTGGTAAGTACTTGTTTATGTTCGTTAAACGTACGAAATACTTGTGGGTAGCTCTTCAAGGGAAAATTCTCAATTTAATTACGCGGGTGGAACAATAGAATCGGTTGGAAAATACGATAAGAATTACTTATATGATCTGTGCGTGCTCTTCTATTCGTATGTAATTTTTTTAAACTTTAAGTAAATATAAACGTTTTCTTATAAAGCCTGTCCGTATTAAAGTTTATTATACAATATTATTTAGTTTTTATTTATCAATTTTCAGAAAACTGTTTTGAAGAGCAATGAAAATAGCGAAGATCCAGAATCTTCGCTCGCGAACCGGATCATCGCATTGGCCGTCGAAAGGAGCTTGAATGAAATCCAGGGCGGCCCACCAAATGCCGATCGTTCCGGCAAAGCAATAGTCAATAACGCCATAAATGTAATTCCTACCACCACAACCACTACAACTACAACGACGACGACGACAACAACAACAACTCCACGTCCAACAACAACAACGCCACGTCCGACAACAACAACACGCCCAACAACAGTCCAACAAACCAACACACCGTCCATAGAAGACGACATAAAACAGTTCCAGGAAGATACAAAGCTACTGCAAGCTTTACTGAAAGCGACTGGGCAGGACCCGTCGAAGTTCAACATACCAACACTACCGAACATTACGCCTACGACGAAAGTGAGTGCAAAGTTGCCGCTTGGGACAAATGCCGATTTGAAATTGCTTTCGAATCTACTTGACTCGCCTTCGCCACTAAACGGGCCTTTTGACTCTGTGACAACGAATTCTAACACAAAGACCAAACAGACGATTAAGACAGACTCGACTACTGCTAGACCTTTCGGAGCCAAGATTGCTGTTAAAGACAACTTGAAGAGTGTTCAGGACGACGAAAAATTGCTAAAAACTTTGATCAAATTGCAGGATGTACAGGAGACGACGACGCAGAGGAATAAACTCGCTATTACAGGTAAATTTCAATCGTCTTGATAATTCAGTAATTATCTGAATATTCTGTTTAATATAATTATATAAGAGCGGTGGTAGCTCAATGGTAAGGACAAGCGCCTCTTAACCGAGGAGTGCGGGTTCAAACCCGGGCATGTACCTCTAGATTTTTCAAATCTATGTACATATTTATACCACTAGCTAAACGGTGAGGGAAAACATCGTGATGAAACCTGCAAACTCAAACAACTTTGAATTTGTAACCATGATCCAAAAATTGTCTGGTTCCCCTATCTTAGGGTTACGAAGGTCAGATCGGCAGTCGCTTCAATGTTATTACCAGACTCACTAAATCCTGGATCATGGGCTAAGCGGACCCCGTCTAATCACGGGACATAACGCTAGGAAGATGATGATCTGTTTAATATAATTATTCTGTTTAATTTTATAGTGATTGTATTACAAACAGGGGTAAAATACGTAAGTGTTAATAAAACCAACAAACACATGGAATACATTTTTCATATCTATGTAGTGTTTATTTTTTGGCTATAATTTTGTTTCATATTACATAAGTTCATGAGGATATACCTATATTACGCTTTAATGAATACTTGAAACGGCGTTCTCTCATCATTTTCATGCGCAAATTAAATTAAAACATGTAAACAGTTTCAAGTAAATAAATTAACAAAAACTTAACCTAAAATTTACAGGACAAACGTCAGACGAAGCACTAAAGCAGCTCCTTCAGACACAACAGAAGGCCAAACCGTCCGGGATGATGTCAGAAGCGACGCAGGCGCCTGTTTCACTCAGCACCGAGTTCGGGAAGAGCAACGACGCGCTGCTGGCCGCTCTCCTGAAGGAGCAGGGCTTCGGCCCCACGACGGCAAGTTCCCTGGACGAACAACTTCGGCTCTCTGTTAGTCTTTACTATTCTGTTTTTCAGTCTTCTTAATTTGTTGATGTCAGTAGATTCATAAAAAAGTCTGGAGAATTGATTTTTCTTGGCACCTCTTTTGTCGAAATTAGCACTCGATGTTGATTATAGTAATGTCGAAACGAAATTATATTCACTAAAGTACCTGCCTTCCTCACGTCAATTACTCAAAAGGAATTTTCTTAAATAAGCCAACTGATTCAATTGAAAATTCAGAATTAACTTCAATTTCAATTTTGTTGTTATTATCACGTGATTATCTTTAATATACGTAGGTACGTTTATTTGCGTTCAATTGAAAATCAAATTTCCAGGCTATCTATCTATTTTATTCATTTTTAATCTCCATCCGAGCTCTAAGTGTATTAACAAAATCTTTTAATATACGCTTCGTAACGCTTCTCGTTCATATTCAATTTTAAATTCCCGTCTCTCCATAATTTTCATTTCCACTTAAATTTCTCCTTGCACAATAAGTGATTTTCATTAATAACCTGTAATCAATGTAGACCTAACTATAACCTCGTAGGCTTTGCTCAACCAAGTGGTAGTGACGCCTAAAGCGCGAAGGACCACGACGCCGCCACCGCCGCCGGCTCCGAGAAGGCCGATCCTCGATGGCCTGGCTTGGTTGTGGCAGCAGTGGCGAGAGACCGCGCCAGGGCCTACCCCTAGGCCGAGCAAAAGGCCTGCACCCCCCGCGCCCTCCGCGCCTACGATCTCGTCTTCGGCTTCGACGAGCAACAGGGTCAACTGGTTCGGATCTGGGCCGTTCGTCGGGAACGCCGACGACAAGCCATCGTCGAACCGAGTGGGTTTCGCCTCACTTTTACTTAGGTTGTGCGATTGGGGTTGAGGTGGTGGCCGCAGATCTTAGATTAAATATAACAATTTATTGATGGGTGAAGCATGAACGCTATGATTCGTATCGTCATCGTAGAGAGTAAGCACCACGAGATATTTAGTATGATTCATTTGAAATATCAAATCTTTAAAACAAAAAATATGTACATATTTTCAGCTATCGTCTTGGCAAGTGACACACTTATTTGCTTAACATAAAAAAACAATATTTTACAATACTTTAAACATTTTCAATAGTTAGTCTTAATAGATAGAAGTATGTATCTAATTATGTATGTATCTGGTTTTGGCATAGTTTTTGTTTGATGACAAAATTGTTTTGCAAGTTTATATTTAACGTTACGATGACAGTACGAAATAGATTTGTGCTTCACCCCTGTAACTTTTTTTCAACGTACCTAAAGCGTTTTACCTAGTTGTTCCTATTTAATCTAAGTCTGATTTATGTGTATATGTACATCGCGGATATAACTAATAGAGTGGTAATATGATTAAATTTCTTAAAAAAAAGTCTTTAGTCCAAACAACGCTGCAGTTGCTGCGCTCTGATTGGTTCATTAGATTTTACGAGTATATGTATAGCAACATACTGATTGGTCGATTTAAATTTGTTTTTGTTTGGATGTCAATTGAAATTTAGTTAGTGACAAATAAATGACGTGTTCTGAAATTTTTTCGCGCATATTACCATTCTATACGTTAAGTGATCGATGTGTGAATAATTAATTTAGTGGGGAATGACGGTTGACAGGGCTGTATATAGAAAATAGAAAAATAAATATAGCATATAAATTGTTCGATGTAAACATTTTTCGATTGTATTTTTTTATAGTTAAATTATTTATTAAATATCTGCTTCTTCGGCTTGTACATACAATATTTTGCAGTAGCAGTGCGTTTGTATAATAAATGTTTTGTGCTAACTTGTTTTTGATTTGTGTTATTTTAAGTAAACATTCGGGGTTTTTAAAGTGTTCTAACTGAAACTGAAGAGAGATTAGATTTACTTGTTTTTCTTTAAATCTAGTCTAACTTCATTGTTAATTTACGTTGTGTGTCAGTCCCTACTAACAGGGGTGTCCTAGCACTTTGAGTAAAACTGGGATTTGGAATTTATTGTTTATTTTATGTAGTTATTCGTATAACTTAGTGTGAATAAACCTTTTTTGTTCTATAATAAATTTGTATCTAAAAGTGTATAAAATTGACCTTTACTCAAATATTGTATAATCCAGTGGGATTTTACCCAAAATAATTGGTGAGTAATATCTGTTTTAGTAAATAACAATTGGCTTTAATAACAATATTGACCTTAAATTAATCTAAATCATTTTCATATGATCGCTACCGCGACTAAAATGCTTTTAATTAAAACCATAAAAAAATAATTTAATAACTATTAAAATAAAATTAAGAAATTTAAACTTCACATCATTTATCATACGACTTAATACAAATTAATAATATGCTAAATAAAAAAATCAAGAAAAGATTTGGAGTTGAGTGTGTAAGTCACTATTTTTTATTAACTGCAATACCGTTCTGAACTTTACCTGCGAATCTTTAAAATGTTTTCTTCAGTTTAACCATTTTCTGTACATTAAATGTAAATATGTAGACTTGTTTTTAAAATCTGTTGCATGTTTGTTTATGTATATATAAATACTACAATTGTGTATCTATATGTGCACGAAACGTTTACCAATATACACACATCACTTCACACTTCAGCCACAATCTATATTCCAACTATATTTATGATAAAGTTGACATATAAGTTGTCATTTTATTATCATTATAGTTATTCATGACGCACGCGCTTATGCACTTACTTCACTCAAATCACCAAAAACAATAACTACTTCATATCAAGGACGGATCCTGAGGGGTTAAAAAGTAGGTTTTTAAGACTTTAAAACTAAGAATAAATGTAGTTAATAGGTAAATTATTATTGAATATTTTCTTTAAGTTACGGATTTATCGGTTTGAATTTGACGTTAAATACCTTCAATTAAATTTAGAGTATTTTAGTAACGTATGGTAAACAAATATTATTTAAATAATTAAAACGGCACACATTAGTAAAAAAATTGTTGTTTAATAAATTAATAAATGTTGAAAAATTTTAAACCAGAGAAGTGTGCCTGTGAACAGAAAAATTATTTGTGCCCAGAAATAATCATTTTTAAAATATTTAATGTTATACTTGGCCTTAATATATAAACTCATAAATTAATAAAGTTACAACTTACATGTCAATCAGGGTGTAAAGGTAAGTTTGATAGGCTAAGTACAATAAGGTTAAACCTTAAGATTTTTACACGGATCCGTCCTTGCTCCATCTATGTCTAATTCAGCTAGATCTTGTGTCTAGAGCTAATGTGTCTAACTAGTCTGGTTGGGTTAGGTCCCCCTGGACCCGCCCAGAGCCGTGGCGGTGGAGCAGGCCCCTGGGAGAGGGCAGCTGGTCTCAGCCGCTATTAACGTCACCAGGGCTTTCTCGCAGTTCCTGGGCGCCGCGATACAGGTATATAATAAAGCCAGTCTTCCTGGTTATTAATTCTCTCTATCTCTTGATAGTTAGAGAGAGGTTTCTCTCTTGAGAGAAAATAGATAAATTGTTACTTAAGGGTATTTTTCATTTTAAAGACAGAATTTTTGTCACGTTCAAAATTTTATTGCTTGTTCACTTTTTGCAAATTCTATTTCTTATATTTTCAGAGATGAATTGGCTGTTTGTTATATGAAATTGTGTATTGGTTTGTGAATCTTGAAACTTATCTTTTTAATTGAAGTGTCATTCATAACACTAATACATATTTACTTTTAATAATACATGTCACTCCGTCAATACTAAACACTAATTGTTGTAACTCTAACATCGAAATTTTATTCATTTATATAAATTAATTAATTTATAAAACTTATCAAAAAATTATACGTACATATTGTTTGACTGTATTGCAAGATTAGTGATTGTCCGCAACATATGTACCTACTTATAATAAAAATATGAAAACGCTGATATTTTAGGAACAAATTAATTTTTTTAAATGACTGTTTCCTTATTTTATTTTCCCTCACCACCGAACGTTTTGATATAATACACTTTTATTAAAAAAAAAAAAAAGTTTTACTTTATATGACTGAACAATCCTAAAATTTGAGGCGTGTATTCTTTCAATTGAGGTACCACAACACTTCACTTTTTTATACGAATATAGCTTAATATTTTTATTTTGACGTTACAGGGTGCAGCCCAGACAGTCCAGAATGTGATTCGAGCTGGCCAGCGCGCGGCGACTGACGTCTACTCGAACGGCTCCGGGGGCTCAGGGTAGTCTCGCCTTAGTTATAGTTCTTATCTCACAATATCGTAGATATAGCGATGGGAAAGGCGAAAGAAACGGATCACTAGCTAAATCAAACAAAACTTTTAAAAATATTGTTTACGATTTTTGGCATTCGAAATTTTTAATCAGTTTAAAATTTTACTTTTGAACGAGTAGAGCTCAATTGTTAATGTAATTCAAAAATATTCTTTACCGTTTAAAGAAGATAATAGGCAATCCAAATTATAACCTCCTAAATTGTATCATGTAAAGTAAAGATTAGTGATTTATCTACGAAGAAACTTTTATGTTATTTACACATCATTTATTTTTATCTTGCAATGGGTTTTGTTTGGTAATAGAGATTTTTTTCGCGCATTTTCATCGTTTATGAATTGGGAAACTTTTACGAAAGTGTCATAGTACGCACTATGTGTTGAGTGCTCAAATGTAAATATAGCCGCTTGTACATTGTAATTAGGTAAAGCCTCTGGTAGGCAACGAGTTTGAGACTTAAACGATATTGTAGATTTTGTACTTATGTGTATCTATGCCTCGTGCGCAACACGTTCAAATTTCGAATCTATGGGTTTAGCTTGAATATTTTATGCCTGGTGTTCATTGTTACGTGTTTTTTTTAATTCCGTGAAACAATATTCTCCCTTAACCCTTTGGATTGATGTGGATGTAAAACGATTTTACTGAAGTATTTTTGTTCAAGTGTGTACGAGGCTTAACATTGATAATGTTTTAAATATTTTTTGTTTTATTTTAGTGCTTTTAATTTTTACATAACGGTCTTACAGAAAAGCCTTTGAGATATTAACAGTAATCATGATCGCTATTTCAAAAAGTTAATACGAGGTTAGTCGAATATGCTATAATTTAGTTTTGTAGAATCAATTAAGATTTTTTTTAAATTATTTCATTATGTCATCCTTATACACCCAATAGGCAGTTTCAAAGATAAATCACGTAAGACCGTAATATCACACAACTTTTTGCTTAGACTCTTGAAAATAAATTAACGTCTTCATTTAATTATTAGAATTGAGGTAGGAATAATGAGAAAATGTGATGTTAACGCTAACTAGTATAACACATTATAAATAATTATATTTATAATGTTTTAGTCGACAATTTCAAATATTCTTATGTAATCATACTCTTATCTACGAATCAGTAAAATTAATAACATATAGTTTAACATAGTATTAATAATATAACGTATCTTCCATATTTCAACTTGCAGCTTACTTTAATGAATGAACATGCAAACGATTCGAATTTATTTAAATAAATTTTGTAATAATTTTTATAAGTCTATTTAAAACGCGTTACTCTTTAAAATAATAACATTGGAGTCTATGCATACCTTTTATTTACATTTTTTACCAAGTAATGTAGAAAAAATAGATTTGTAAATGTCAAATATGATATGTATCAATAAAAACGATGCAATATTTACTTTAAGTTAGCCTGTAATCTTAAGTCTACATGTGCCATTCACGCACGTGCTTCACCTTACAGTCTTTGCTATTATTTATTTATTTAAACCAATACATATGAGGTAGAAACAGTTTCCATTTCTATAAAACCTATTTTTAATTTTAATAAATACTATATCTTTAAGGAATTCATAATATATGAATGCTATAGTACGTATACTTAGACATTATTTAATAATGTAGGTATTTAAATATTCACACAGTAGAGCTTATACTTATAAATCTACTGAATAAAATTAAAGTTTATTGGAGTAATTATTTATTGCAGATACCTATGTTACATTAGAACGTCTCAACAAAAAAAAGTGAATTTCGTTTCGCTTTTGTTGTAATAGGGTTTAATTTATATGGGACATTAACCATTTACATTTAAATATTAAACAACATTCCTATGCTAAGTACCTAATTTACTTACTATGAGAATTTATAAATCTCATAATTAGGTATATATTTCAGTATGCTGTTAAAACCTATAATTTCTGGATTGTTCCTGAAAGAGCTTAATTTATTCCATTTAGTTAATAAGTTTAATTTAATTCGCTTTTGTATATTTTTCTTAGGTCTATACAATTATGTTTCTGCCATCTTCAAACCTTAATCAAATCAAAAGTCATATACACCAAGAAATGACCGATAGTCTATTAAAAATATTTTATAGGAAGCTTATTAGGTATTTTTTTTATTTTTTTTATTCAATGACGTGCTGTGCGTTATTAACATCGAATTTTATAATGCTTTTGTGGCAAAATGTGCTGAAAATTAAGACTTTAAAAGTAATGACTAATTTTGTTTTAGAAATTCGAATTTGTAAAAATAATTTGAAAACATTTATTTCACTATTTTGAATTCATACGAAAACGTCGCTAAGAACCTAAATCAGTGTTCTTAGAGATACGAGATATGGTTACCTATTTGTAATTAATAAGTTAGACGTTTACTGTGACGTAGAAAGGGTTCAAAATAGTGAAATTGATGTTTTTGCCTTTGCTAAAAGCTTATTAATTTAGGTATTTAAACAGTTTATATTAAGGAAGTCGATATGCAGGTAATGCGAAATAAATTAATTTATAAAGTATTTTGTAACTTTTTTATTTACCCCATTGTATTTGTATTTGTTTATTTTTCTGACTTTATAACATAATTGTGTAAGATATAAAATTAGAATAGCTGAAAAATAAGGATTAAGATCTCGCATCAAAGCAAAAAAAGTAAAAAAATATACCTACACCGCTATCTCGTTTATTAAGTCCTTTAAAACTAACTAACTAAACTTCACGCCACTTCCCTAGCGGGGTAGGCAGAGAGAACCGATTTAAGTCCTTTAAAATATATTAAAACATTTTGTCAAATGTTGGTCTGGGACTTAAAAATTATGTGCCAACTGTGTTTCTTGCCTAGCATGTCGCCATAAAAGGCGATTAATGGTATATGGGGTTTTGGGTATGTGATTGTGTAGGCGACGAGCTAGCCACTTGTCACTACTTTTACACAATTCTCCATCTAACCCAGCCGATTGTCCCATGTTAGTCTGGGACTTAAAAACAATGGGCCAACTATATTTTTTACCTAGCATGTCGTAAAAGGCGGCTATGGTATATGGGGTTTGATTGTGTGATTGTGTAGGCGACAAGCTAGCTTTTTCACAATTTTCCATCTAACCCAGCCCAGTCTTATATTGGCTGAATGTGGTTAAATGGGCCTGTTGCCCCTTTGACTCTGCCTACCCCTCCCGGGATTATGGGCGTGATGTTATGTGTGTAAAACAATTTCTTTTCTGATCTCTTTCTTTGTTGGCTAATGAATATGACTTTGCGTTATATCAATACTATTTTATTAAATGTTTTATTAAACTCCTGTTTAATTTTTAATACACATCGTGACATGTATGTGCGCATACAATGCGGAGTTACGGTATATTGAACAGGCGCTTCGCACATTCGATCTTATAAATTTACTAGTGGCCCGCGCCAGCCTCGCACGGATGGACATTTATATTTTAATCTAGCCTTTACAAATTATTCTATAGCCTATGTATAATCAGAGACAATATAATATTTTAATGGTGAAAGATTTTTTTAAATCGGTCCAGTGGTTTTTGAGTTTATTCGTCACATACATACAAATCTTTCCTCTTTATAATAATAGTGTATAGAATGTAGATGAGGCATAAAACAATTTACCTACGCATTTATAGGAGAATTAGATATTGCATCTAATAAAACATATATAATTTATCTTTCATCATATAACTCAATTTTTATTGAAAACTAGCTGACTCACTTCATAATGCACCGTTCTCGGATTTTGAGTACCCTTTTCTTTTCCGTGCAGTTTTTTTATTTTTTTCTTCTTCATCTGATAATAAAAACACAACTAAAAGAGAATTAGCGAAATCGGATCAGCTGTTCTCGGGATTTGCGCTTAGCAACACATTCAGTAATTCATTTTTATATTATAGGTAAGAAAAAGGCACCCTCAACTTAGTTGAGCTGATTCAATTTTTTATATTTTTTTTAAATTAGCGACCGGCCGGATGGTAAACGGTCATCGTAGTTCTAGGCGCTAGTAACATTGAAGGTCTCCCGTGTTATCAGTCCTTGTGTGAAACGCAACAGCTTAGAAGCCGATACTGTAAGCTGGTCTTCTCTGACTGGGTGACTAATCCTACCCAGTGGCGTAGCGTGGATTATTGTCGCCCGAAGCGGGTTTTAATTTATCCGCCGCCTCACATATATTGTAACCCAGTACCGATTTACTAAATAAATCTCTAAAAGTTGAACAGTTATTTTGAATTTTCCGCCCCCAAAAATGCGCCGCCCCCCATGCCCTCACCACGCTACGCCACTGGTCCTACCCCGGTCGAGCCGACCCATTCATGCCGAAACCTTAGCTTAGCTAATAAAGTTTTTTCATGAATATTTTAGTTTAGTTAGTTTTATGAATATTTTTTCCTGCTAAGGGAACATACCATATATAAACTAGATGACCCGTCTAGGGGGAGGGAGGGACAGCTTAGGTCTTTGTGCTTACATATACTAAACTCAAATTTCAACAAAAAAGCACTATAGTGCACACTTTCTTGTTGAAAGATTTATAAATCTTAAAGTTATACAAATAAGAACAATGTGAATCTATCCAGGGCCGTATTAAAATATGTTGGGGTCTTGGGCACAAAATAATTTGGGGCCCTTTTAGAAAGTAAAAAAGCGAATTATACTAAATAACGTTTTTCTACAATCGATTTCTGTTGTGCAAAATCTTATTTTGTATTCTCAAAGTATTTTTTTTAAGGAAATCATACAAATTATTTATCGGTCCTACGGGGCTCCTTGAGGATAAGGGTCCTGGGCACGGGCCGCGTATGCCCTTATGGTAAAGACGATATTGAATCTACCACCGGTACAGAACGTTACTTTGACCGAGAAGAAATCGGCAAGAAGCTCGATATTTACTGGTAGTCTCTGCAGGGAGCATGGGGGATGTAAAATTGTAAAAAACTAGATACGTACTATGGGCACATTCCCTAATACGTATATATCATTTGCTTCGATTGCTTCTTCTAAACTACAAAACGCTTGACTCGTTTTATACATCCTTCTCTTATTCTAAAAGTGTCTTCATATACCTACGTCACGCGGATATTTAATTTTTTTGTTTTATTTCATCTAAGTTGCCATTTTGGTTAAAAAACACGCACTTACCTACATCAACAGTGGTTGTGTAGGAGATGATCATGGTGTAAAGAACTATAATTAGCCAAGTATGTGTCGCACCATGTTGGTCTGGGACTTAAACTTTAAGACTTTTTCACACTTTTCCATCTAACCGAGCCCAATTTTATTTTTGGCTGAATGTGGTTAAAGGGGCCTGCTTTGACTCTGCCTACCCCTTTGGAGATTATAGGCGTGATGTTATGTATGTATGTATGTAACTTTTGTGGTTGTATAGGCGACAAGCTAGCCACTTGTCACATTTTCACAATTTTACATCTACCAGATTACTTAAACTTTATTTTGTGTTAAAGTTTAAGTTACACTACTTTTGAATAAAATAGTAGTATAAACATTACGGTGAGACTGTACGTCTTTACGTCCTGTTCACTATGATTATGGAGGTAGCGAGATTGGTTATTACATTTAAGCTTTTGGTTATGACAAGAAACCATTAAAAGGCTAATTGTTACTGACCTACCACCGCTGTCTTCTGTAACTATATGGCTAATCTTTTTTACTAACTTCAACTCGAAAAAAAAAGAATGCAGAACCAATTTCGACATAGACATTGGTATCTATAATGATAGGCAACTTGATACGTAAGCAATTAAGATACGTACAATATCTTACGGACCCCTAATATTTTACTGTACCTCTTCATTGTTTTAAGTCATCTTTTTTTAAATAAGCAAAAAGCGATGTTTATTTTTATTACCGTCTTGAACATTATTATAACAAATTACTTCTAAAAAAGTAATCGAATTCATTTATTTATAACGCAGATTCAACAAATACACGTGCCTAAATGATTGCGATCCGTCTTAGACGACCTTCGGCCACAATCACCTTTGACAATTGATATTTGAAACAAACAGTTTTTTGTTCATATTTTCTAAGCAAACATCTATAAATGGACAGTTGATCGATTACTTACATTTAAATCAGTAATTACTTTTTTAATGCACGTTTTTATAATGTTTCTTAAAATAATAAGTCAGAAATATTACTGCCTGATCCAACGCGGAACCTAGGTTACCTACTATGTACCTTAAGCCTGCAATATCAACCATGTGAATTTAAGGTTACAATATTAAAATTAAATTAAATTACATATATATTCTTTATTTCGGACAAAATTTATTACATCCATATAAGTTAGTGACGTGGCTTCAAACACTATGTTAGTAGTTATATTAATAGGGTACACAAATGAATAAATTAAGAGTTTAAGAGTGACCATCACGACAAAGAGTGTAAGTACCCGCAATTGTCACTCTTCGAACAAAACACTTCCAGAGCGGAGATGTGAATCAGTCTGATCGGAATAGTATTGATAAAGATGATGGATGACTTGACAGTCAATTCTATACATATATTAACTAGGAAAATGTCTGTCGGTCTAGGAATGCAACGTAACGTTAGCCATAGAATAGACGGCATTCTTTCCGATAACAACTCCAAGTTCCAAGGTTGAACGAATTTCCGAAAATCGCCAATGTTTTTAGGATGCTATTGGAACTGTTCTTAATTCTGCTAATCAAGCAAGCCATCAGTTGGTACTCCCCAAACATCTCTGATGCACTACAACCTTTTACCCACTAAACTGAAAATAAAAATATTTTTATGGTTATAAAGACGTTGCAATTGGAGTAAATGAAAGTTTGCAACATTGTACAGATGAAAAATTGGGTAAGATTCTTTTGATAAGGTAAGCACTAAATTCCATGCTAAAAAAAACTAAGTGCTTGTGGTATCGATATAGATTAGGAATACTAGTAATATATTTATACTTTATTTATTACACGAACATTTGCCCCTTTAAAGATTTGAACCTGCGAATTTTATTTCTGTAAAGGAGAAAACATAATAGTTTATTTATTATCATGATTTCTTCGGACCAAGCGGCCGTCATTTTAAATTATTTTCAATTAATATGCTTTTGCAAATAACGTGTAATTATTTACATCGTGATGGTCATATTGATTGATTAGACTAACTGCAAGTTTGCAAGGTATATCAGAACAGTCTACTTGTGTGTCTAGACTGACTCAGGCATAACTTATTTTTATTGCTAGAGAAAATTAGCCTCAATGAGATGCGACGCACACTGATTTATCAACACTAATAAGCTGCGAACTAAAGGCTTATTCTACATAATTTTATTACAAAAGTGGCTGTGCCCGCGGTTTTAGCCGCTTTTATGGTTAATGTTATATAGCTTGGTACCTATAGCCTTCCTCGATAAATGGGCTATATTACACTGAAAGATTTTTTTCAAATCGGACCAGTAGTTTCTGAGATTAGCGTGTTCAAGCAAACAAACAAACTCTTCAGCTTTATATTATTAGTAAGTAAGTATAGATGATGTCCCGAAACTACGCGATATACATAATTACGCGATATTCATAAATTCGTACCAACAAATTCCCGCAATCCGGGAATTGTTGGAAAGTAAGCAGAACTTAACAAGCAACATACTCCTTTAATCACCTAAAGCCAAAAATAAAATCATACACATAAAATCCCCGAAGGCTATCCCGTCGGGGATTATGGAGTCAAAAGAGCAGCAGGCCTCTTTAACCACATTAAGCCAAAATTAAAACTGGGCTGGGTTAGATGGAAAATTGTGAAAAAGTAGTGACAAATGGCTAGCTTGTCGCCTACACAATCACATACCCAAAGCCCAAAATAAAATCGCGTTAGGTAGAATGGAAAATTGTGAAAAGTGACAGATCGTCGCTGACACATTCACAAATGAAAAACCCAATTGTAAATTGGGTATACCCCAATTGACTGAACATAGTGTGAATTGGTGACATTACCGTATAACAGAATGCACGCGCGGTGTGCGTTGTGCATCCGAGCTATAATTATGTTTCACATCTGCTCTGCGTTATTTATCACATGCGCTTGACATTGCACAAAATGTACACCAGATTATGGTGATCACACCGTGATGGATTACGACTAAGTGATAGTTTTCCCCTCGTTAGCGTGAGATGGAGGAGTATGTATTCTGTGGTTTCTTGAATGACAGAACTGGTTAAAGTAAAACGTGATGGCTCAAATCCTCGGTCTTACCTCTGGGTTATGTTAAAATTGTAATCGCATTATTTAATTTATAGTTTAGTGGATGAATACGTGGCTTCTTTTTCAGTTCTAAGCTTTTAAAACTAAGTAATTATACCGATAGCTCGGTGGTGAGAAAATGTGTCGTGAAGGGAATATTTAGAAAGGTAAAATGCTAACACTAAGATTTGTATCTACCTATATATGTTTGTAAAGAATAAACTCAAAAATTACTGGACTAATTTCAACAATTCTTTGACCATTAGAATGCTACATTATCCCTGATAAACACAGGCTATAATATATTTGAAAAAAATTAGGTTAGGTTAGAAAATAAATATCCACTCGTGCGAAGCCGGGTGGGCCCCTAGTATTGTGATAAAGATGATGGATGACCTGACAGTCAATTCTATATAATAAGGAACTAATCTAGGAACATGCCCAAAGGTCTAGAAATGAAACGTAATGTTAGCCATAGAATAGGCAGCATCCTTTCCGATGACAACTCCCAGTTCATTGGGGTTGAACGGATTTCCAAAACGCGTTTTTCTAAATAAACACATTTCTGTTTAAACGTTACAGATTTCAAACCTCATTGTTTTGGTTTGCTATCTGAGGCTTGTCAGCCAACACCTTTGTGAGAGTTTTGTTAAGTATTTGTGAGCAAAATAGAAATATTACATTTGCTTGTGATTACTATTAATCTTTGGCACAGATTAAGTGTAACTATGTTTGCCGGGTCGGTCACATACAAAAAGCTGAACTGTTTTGGGTGGAATGTGGCTTGTCTGTCTAACTGAAATACATAAACTAAAATTTAAGTATCGAAAAATAAACAGCTCTATATTCATGCAAAACCTTTAATCCTACTTTTTGATTTTATAAATATAATCCTCATAAACTTTTCAATTGTTCAATATTTCATTATAATTAATACTAGATATCTCTTTTATTCATTATTTCTAGCTCCAAACCTTTATTAAATTCCGGCCAAATGTATTTAAACTAACCTTTTTATCTTACTATGAAATATGGACATAAAATATACAAATTACTAATTTTATGTTCATGTTTCATAGTACGATAAAAAAATCGTTTTTAATTCATTTGGAAATTCGCAAAATTTTTACCTACGAGTAGTATCGAACGTCATTTAATTTTTAATATTTTTCCAAACCCCGTATAAAGAGACTACCATTCCATCTTACTACTGACAAGCTACTGCAATAGAAATGATTCCATTATACTAATGATAGTAATAGAGCTTAATCAATTATGCGCATGTTTAAAACTAATTAGCATGATTAAAACGTGTTTCGCTGATGCCAGTCTAATCCATCGAGAGATCTATTGAATGTAACACGGTAGGTTAAAGAGATATTTAGCATACATACATACATAGCATCACGCCTGTAATCCCCGAAGGGGAAGGCATAATCAAAAAAGCCATAAGCTTCTTAAACAACATCTAGCCAAATATTTAGTTCGGTTAGATTGGGAATTGTTAAAAAGCAGTGACAAGTGTCTAGCTCGTCGCTTACGTAATCAAAAATCCAGAACTATATACACCTTTAGTTGCCTTTTACAACATGTTAGACTAGAACACTGTTAATAAATATTAATGTTAAATAAATATCAGACTACATCACGTACATTGATCTGCATCCAAGGTAAGTAGCTTAAGCACTTGTTTTACGGATATCAGAATCAACAGTGGCATTACAAATATATACTTAAATATATTAACACCTAGACACAGAATAAACACAAGTATTCGTCACACGAATGTTTGTCCTGACTGGGGATCGAAACCACACCTCTTGGCGCATGGGGCAGGGTCACTACCGAATGAGCCATTGAGCTTGTCAGTCAGTACATTATTTTTGAATCCCAGACCAACATGGGATGTATTAGTCTTTAACATGATCAATTATCTAATCTTAAAACTAATTAGCATGATTAAATCGTGTTTCGCCGATGCCAGGCTAATCTGCCGAGAAATCTATCAAATGCACACGGTGGGTTAAAAGAGATATTGTGGTCAACGTTTACAAGTAACGGATCCGTTATTGTGGCCACTAATCGTGTAATGAAATGCGAATAATACACACTGTATACTACAAACCCTGCCGGTAATTCTAAGACATTGAGCACGTAGCTAATGGAGTCATCATTTGGTCGATGAAATCTCACAACGTATAATTGATTTATAAGATCTTCGTACAAATACATTGACTCTATGTAAATACATTAATCTATATTAATTAAACAAGTTATAGAAGTAGAATAAGCGTTTTGTCCTAATTACCCGCAATTAAAGTACCTATTACACGAGGGGATCCAAAGAGAAGCGAATTCTTACGACTAATTTTAATCCAAAAATAAAAATGGGATTAGATGGAAAATTTTTAAAAGCAGTGAGACAAGACAGCTCGTCACCAATGACGAACTCAAAACACATTTGGTCGATTAAAGCATGTTAAGCAAAAAAACAACACAGTTGGTAATTTTTTCTTAAATCCTAGACTATCATATAAGGTTTTTGACTGGTTTTGAATTGACAATATTATTGTTAAACAAACTTTATTACAATATCACTCTATTGGTTACATACTCGATGGTCTAAAGCTTAAACTCTAAGTACACAAAACGATTAATATTCCTATTTATATATTCAGACTTACGTAGTTATCATTCCTGGGACATGCTTTACAAGAATCCTTAATTGTCCCTCGTTAGATGTTTTAGCTAGATAGAATAAATGCATTTTTTTTCATCGATACCACCTGGGTAATTAAATAATTCAATAAAACATGTTTTTATAGAACTCGGATTATTCTACTAATCTGGAATTATAAGTAAATCAAAAGAAAAACGTAAGCTTTTTGTCATATAAATAATTAAAAAAAAAAACAGATCTAATTTATTGAAGTATGCATTCATGTTTGATGCATAAATGCACAGAACTCGCCAATTGCAGTTCCATTACAAAATTTACTTCAGATTCAAAATTATGGACATTTTTTTTTATATCCATTGCACAAGCTAACATTATCTGTTTGGAATTAGAGAATTTGTGTTTGCTAGCATGAACACTGAACATATTTGGATTAAGACTAGCCAAGAATTGACCCAGGTACCTTTCGTGACCCAACAGCACTGAGATGATCATTGTGGTTTTCCATACCCGAAGCCATATCCGTGTTTTATAAAACGCGTAATGTTAGCAATGACAAGAGTTGAGTACGTGAAATAATAAATATTCATCGGGGGCTTTCCTGTGTTTTTGCCACTAGGATCAACTGGCGGATGCAAAGTTCGGTTATTTCGGAGAATCGACACCGTGTAGGAGGGACGGCGGAGAGTTATGGGAAGAGAGGGGACTTGCAGGTTTAACTAAGTTATTTAACGGACGAATGTTAAAATAAAATGAGTTGGTCGTTATTATTGACGTAATAATAATTAAAAATTGTAAAAGATTTATTATTTGATTTTAAATCAATTATTATATACTATAGTAATTTGTCAATATTTTAGTAAATAGGTACAGCTTATAATCTACCTCGCGAAATGATACCCTTGTATACCAAACCATCTCAATGCTTACAATATTACAAAGGTAGGCTTCTAATATATAAAATTCTCGTGTAGCGGTGTTTGTTACCAAACTCCTCCGAAATGGCTTGACCGATTTTTACGAAATTTTATATGTATATACAGTAGGTCTGATATATACGGCAGGTCTGAGAATCAGTTGTAATCTATTTTTCATACCCCTAAATGATAAGGGTGGTCCACCCCAAAGCTATAACATGAGAATCGCTTTACCGACTTCGCTAATTCTTTTTTAGTTGCGTTTGTTATTGCCAAGTGAAGGTTCTTATGAAAGATAAAAATAAAAAAGTTGCGCGATAAATAAAAAAATGGGTATTGAAAATCCGGGAATCATTACTCTTACATACTCTTCATTAAGTTACACGTAGGTATAACATGACAAACGAAATGCTATGTTGTCAACGTATGAATTGGATTTCTTATTATTTGTACAAAAACTTTATTATCCCGTGTTGGTCTAGGACATAAAAATAATATGCCAACTGTGGTTCTTGCCTAGCATGTCGTAAAAGGCGGCTTATGGTTTATGAAGGTTTTGGGTATGTGATTGTGTAGGCGGCTAACTAGACACTTGTCACTACTTTTACACAACTTTCCATCCAACCTAGCCCAGTTTTATTTTTGGCTGAATGTAGTTAAAGGGGCCTGCTACCTTTTTGACTCTACCTATCTCTCCCGGGATTATAGGCGTGATGTTATGATATGTTTTGTAAAAACTATACAAAATTATAGAAATATATAGGACTTTTTCTAAGTATCCTGAGAGATAAAAACTGTTTGCAAAACTCCACTGTACAATGCGGCTGTGACGTCTCTTATTAGAAATAGTAACAAACTGATTTCTACGAAGCGTTGTCAAATCGACGCAGTGCCGAAACCGCGTTACGACCCCCCACGTCAAACATGATCGATCGGACTAACTGCGCACGAGTTTGGCCTCCGCGACGACGGAAATATGACATGCAAATAGCTTGACAAGTACTTGCATATAGTATATGCACCTACGTAATATGAACCTACTAATATATTATTATCATTATAGAATTAAACAACCGACGCTAAACGAGAAGTGTTGTAATATTACACAGGTATATCATCATCTTCTTCTCACAATGTTATGTTCCATTCTATGTTTCATTTGACTGGCCCATTGGTCGAGTGGTCAGATACCCTAACCACAAAACCAAGGTCGCGGATTCGAATATTGCCCCTAGCGGGCAAATGTTTCGTGTGATGAACATGGACATTTGTACTCGTGTCATGGATGCTTATAAACGTATTTAAGTATGTCTATCCGTCCACCTAGCATTCATAGCACAAGCATAAGTTTATTTTGGGACTAGCGAATCGGTGTGTCAGTCTCATCATCCTCTTGCCCTTCTCCCAGTTCATCTGGGGTCGGCGCAGCATGTATTCTTCTTCCATACGTCCCGGTCAGCCGTCATCAAGCTACTTATATTTTACTACTTCCACTTTACTCATATCATCTTTCACACAATCCATCCATCTCTTATTTGGCTTTCCTCTTCCTCTCCATCCACTAATATTCATACTCATAACTCTCTTTGTCAGTGTGTGTCAGTCTAAAGAACTTATTTATTTATTGCTAGTCGCTCGGAACATGATTCTGGATTTTGGAAGTCTTTAATCACATTGAAGCTATTGGCATGTCTACTTTGTAGCCTTAAGATAGGTGACCAGATAAATTTGATCATGGTTACTTTAATTTTTCAATCAATTGAATTAAGTATTTTACGTTCAGTATAAGTCTTTTTTTTTAATGTTTTTAATTAAGCAAGATTTTTTTTATTGCCACTATCCAGTAAGAAAGATACGCATAAACTTTTATTAACTTCATTGAATAGCTGCGGTGTACAGTAAAATTTAATCTGATGTATACTGTGCCTTTGTATGAAGTATAATTTGAATTTAGATACTAATTCATCATCTTCCTAGCGTTATGTCCCACGCTTAGACCATGATCCAGAATTTAGCGAGTCTGGTAATTACATTAAAGCAACTGCCGATCTGACCTTCGTAACCCTAAGATAGAGGAACCAGGCAATTTTTGGATCATGGTTACAAATCCAAAGTTTTTTGAATTTGTAGGTTTCATCACGATTTTTTCCTTCACCGTCAAGCTACTGTTATAAATACGTACATAGACTTATAAAATCCAGAGGTACGTGCCCGGGTTTTGAACCCACACTCCTCGGTTAAGAGGCGGGTGTCCTTACCATTGAGCTACCACCGCTATGAATTTAGATATTAATTGAATGAACAGAATCCAAGCGTGAAGAAAAATGGCTAAATCTTCGGACAATTAATTTCCAATCAAGATTAGGCAACCCGGAACTTTTGGGCCTTACAATGAGATACGTGAGCGTTCCAGTAACGAGAATTTGGGGGTTATTCCTAGAAAATACACTAATTATGATCGTAAGATATACTCAAGACTTAGTATTATTAATGGCAATAGGTCATGTTCCTTCGTTTACCACAAATGTTACAAACAAGTGCATAGCCTGATGACTTATAGGTGCTTGCGATACAAAGGTGGCACACTAGTGATGCCGATCGATAGTCGACTATCGGTAGTCTATCGATAGTTGACGTCATACCAATAGTATTGATAGCCTATCGATAGTATCGATAGCTTAGATCCAGGCAATACTATTGCATGAAAGCAATACTATCGATAGTATAGTTGGACACGGAGAATAAACTATCGATAGTATCGATACTACTGATAGTATTGTTCCCCGTAAATAAAAAACTTAGTTTAGTCGCAATGAACACTAATAGTATCGATAGTATCAATACTATCGATAGTATTGCAAGTCATCAATAGTATTACCCCAATTTGGGCTATCGATACTATCGATAGTATCGATAATATCGATAGTCCTATCGATATTCTATCTGATTTTCGAGGTCAACTATCGATAGCGAAACTATCGATAGTTCGGCATCACTATGGCACACGTATGTCGCTGACCCTTCGAAAGTTATATTGAGAACTAGCGCGGTTAATGGTTAATGTTATATAGTCACATAAACACAAACATAAACATAACATCACGGCCATAGCCCCCGAAGGGGTAGGCAGAGTCAAAGGGGCGACAGGCCTAACCATATTCAGCCAAAAATAAAAACCGGCCCGGGTCAGATGGTAAATTGTGAAAAAGTTGAGACAAGTGCCTAGCTCGTCGCCTACACAATCACATACTCAAAACCCTATATACTATTAGTCGTCTTTTGCGACATGTTAGACAAGAAACACAGTTAGCACATTATTTTTAAGTCCCAGACTAACATGGGACATGTTATATAGTCTTCCTCGATAAATGAACTATAAAACATAATTATATTTTATTAATTTAATTCGGATCAGTAGTTCCTGAGATTAGCGCGCGTTCAACCAAACAAACAAACAAACTCTTTAGCATTAAATATCCGATTCGACAAATATCCGACTAGGTACATCACATTTTATAAAAATGTATGAATGATTTAATGTGGTTAAAGAGGCCAACTGCCCCTTTGACTCTGCCTACTCCTTCTGGGACTGTGGGCGTGATGTTATGTATGTATATATTTATAGCAATGTACCTAATATGTATAATACTAGCAGCGCCCCGCTGTTTCAGCCGCCTAGTGCCAGTTTCCGTAGAAATACGGGGATAAAATATAGACTATGTTACTCGCTGATAAAGTAGCTTTCCATTGGTGAAAGAATTATTCAAATCGGTCTAGTAGTTTTGGAGCCTATTCGATGCACAAACCTACAATCAAATCATTCCTCTTTATAATATTAATATACGAGTAGATGATTTTATCATTTTTTTATAATTTACGAGATGCATATGATGCAGAACTTTTGTATGGCCATAATTAAAAAAATCACAAAATTTTCAGAAACCGTCTCATCTCACTTAAAGGGTAAGCTGATGATCTGTTTAATGTTATTTTTAAGATGTAAAGCTGCTTCACAAACAAGATAAACAACTACGTAAACAAAACCTTATTTTATAAAACATATCTTTAACTTGTTTCCGTAAAACGACGCTTTCATAAACAATCCCTTAATATGAAGCACTTCACTTAGATTGTATTTAATTTACTTAAATGGATACATAGCTAACGAAAACGATAATTAGCTTGTAATAGACCAGGCGGTAGTAGATTAGTGCAAGAACACATTCGTAGAGTTGCGGTTTGAATTAGGGCTTACTATAGGTAACAATATTAGACAACATCACATACATTGATCTGACTCCGAGGTAAGTAGCTTAAGCACTTGTGTTACGGATATCAGAAATAACAGTGGTATTACAAATATATACCTACTTAAATATTGAATATTACCACCCAGGCACAGAACTAAACATAAGTATTCATACGAATATTTGTCCTGGGTGGGGATCGAACCCACAACTCTTGGCCTATGAGGCAGGGTTACTACCGAATGCGCCATCGAGCTTGTCAAAACATAACATTGATCAACTTAACACCCAGACACAAGCCGAAAAGTATTCACAACTCGAAAGTTTGAGAATAAAATATTACTATTATTGATATCATGTACTTAAATATGTGCTGATAAATTATAATTTTTTTTCATCCTACAGTTAAATTTTTCAATCACTTTTCAAATTGCTTGGGTATTCAGGAATAAGAATCATCTTTTTAACGTTAGGCCACGATCTTATTAGCAGACGCTTGTCATATAATAATAGATTTAGCAAATCTGCTTACTGCGTTGAAGCAGCTGCCATCTGACTTCATAACCCTTAGAAAAGAGACAGAAATGGATTATTGTTGCACATAGATACACAATTATTTAATAGCCATCAACGCCGAGTATTGGCACAAATACGTATTAAGCAATATTTTTTTATAATTGGGCAAACAGCCAATGTATCAAAGATTCAGAGCTACTTTACCGAGTTCAAACCAAAACTTTTCATATCCGAGGAGTGAGGTGCATTCTATTACCATTCTTGTCATTACCACATTAATTTTCTTGATTGGAATCGAACACAGATTTCGGCCACCTTATTCCATCTAGGTACATATCAACCGCAATAAACCTGCTACCACTTAAATTATATACAAAATTTTGTGTCGCTTAGTAAGTAATATTCTAAAGTTTTCCTCAAAATGAACATTTGAAGGGCACTTTTACTGTATTTTAATAAGTTTAACGGCTATAATAAGCAGAATCAAGTTTCAATTAAGCAAATAGGAAACCACTTGAACTTTTTGTGTCACCACCTATTTACTATATCTACACTAGGTAGGTTGTATTTCATTGGAAAATGCGAAAAAAATCTCCGCTCGGCCGCAGCGATTCGAAGTAGAGTAATGTAGGTCGGCCGGGTCGGGTGGGCTCGTGCGCAATCGCCGGTCTTCGTGCGCGCTCGGCCGCCTGCGCCTGCGCACACAGCATCGAGACGCCGCCTCGGTCGCAGTCGCGTCACTCCACCACGGAAAATTTCACCCCGAAATTGCGTCACGGGATGAAAACGCGAACCGCGTAACTAAATAATAAATAATCAATTGAAATTGAACGTTGAATCGAACGTTTGTGTTTCGTGTTGGACTGTTGAACGAAAACATGTTGTGGGAGTCTGGGTTTCTAGAGGAGCCAGATACGGTGAGTCTTTTTTTTTTAATTTTGAATTGCATTCAAAAATGGTTGTAGATATCTAAATGTGTTATTAAAACGCTTTGGAAATTATGAAACCAAGCCGGTTGGCACAAACACTATTACCGAACGCAGCGACACAGCGTTTGTGTGTGTGTGTGTGTGTGTGTAACTTTCTAGTTTTCGCTCGATGTATTTACATCGGACGTGAACAGTTTTTCATAATATAAAACACATGGAAGCATTTAAGGCGTTTTAATGTCTAAATATTCATCGCACACCTTTCGCGCTGGCCTGAGAATCGCGAAACGAATGTAAATATATGCTCTTTTGAATAGCGTGTGTCACGACGTCGCGTTGCTATGAAAATTCTAATGGCTAGATTAGTTAAATCGAACTAGCTCTGGGAAAGAGCCGCAGTAACAATAAGTTATTGGAACTGCTATTGTTTACCCTGAGTACACACTTAAGTGGCGAAGTCCATGCTAAAATATAATTAGTACGACTTTGTCATATTTTACGAGTAGAAATAGGTTCGGGAGTTAATGGATTTTCTTTTTATCTCACCTCGTAATCGATTCTCGGTAAAAGGTATCATCAGATCGACTAATTCGTATTTGATTGGATTGGAATCGTAGTTTTAATCCAGGTTGGAGTTTGTTCATTGATCACATAAGGATAATATGGATATTTTATAGACGAAATCCATAATTGTGAAATATAATATCATTTTGGAACTACTTTCTTCGCCATCTGTAAAGTTTGTTTCATGTTTTTTTATATATGACTAGATTGGAGATGAAGGAGAGATATGCCAAATGAAAATATTAACCTTGAAACTCATCTGCAAGACAGGGCGTGTCCACTGTCTATAGCTAATTTTTAAAACATACACTTCATAAAAAAAGGTACCAAAAATTCCACTCCCTAAAAGTTTTGATATGATTCCAAATTTCACCTTCTTTTAACATTTAATAGGAAACAGTTAATCCGTAGAGTCAATGAATCATATCATGATTGTAGTGAGATGTTTGAAAAGAAGCGATACTGCATGATTCACCAATGGCCAGCCTTGGTCAATTTTGAATTTGAATATATGCCAATATGGAACTAATTTATTTTTTATTTTTCGCAATTGTTCGGTCCCCTTTCATAAACATATCAACATTTTATGGTATGATAAATTATTATGGCAAAATATTACATCTCTTATGATGGCTTCAATTCACATTATTATACAATAAGACTAATAACATAATAAAGTTATGGAAAAAGCCGTTATATATAATTTTATGTTTAGTTAATTACCGACAGCATTTGATGATTAAACTAATTACTTTGGTACACATTTCTGCAGTTACATTAAAGTCCAATGGCTTAGAATACGTATAAACATATATAGAGTTTCTTTATTGAATAGATACGTAATTTCTTGTTCTTATTTATTAATTTTTATTTAAATAATACTGACAGAAAAAACATGCTATTATAGACGTATCCTGAATCCGAAAAAATAGCACTAAGACATCTGTTGTAAAAATAATATGTTTAATAACTTAATATCAATAGAATTAAAGCCCAATTTTTTTTTTATTAAATGATTTGTTATTATTACGAATTAGGTGTTTACATAATATAAATGTTGATAACGATCCTATATAGCATTGTGAATCTGTATAAATAGTAAATAATTAGAGATCAAGGCATCTATGTCAACATACGCTCCAATCAGTTATATATCTGTTCAGTAAATAGGTAGATATATGTGTTTGTCTGTCTGGGAACACTACGTGAGCTACTAAGTTTGTATATGTTTATAGTAGGTAACTAAGAATGTTTTTATCCTGATTTTATCTTATTCTTTATTAGTATATGTAATTTTCATGACTGACCATAGATGGCGCTAGCTGTATACGCAGTTTCGTTAGTGAGATTCCACCGACCTGCAACATATTAATAATTTTTTAATAACAATTCTTTTTATTTACTTTTGAGTACAATAGCGAGGTAAATAAAAGGAAATGTACAGTAGAATTTATATATTTTTAATTTATTCATTTATTTTGAAATTTCTTGTGCACACGATTTGACATACGTTCAAATAATTGAGGTTGTTTAATCATATTTACCCGTATTTATTTACGCATTTTCCTCAGATGTGTAGTATTATCAATACAGTAGCAAGAATGCAATTAGGAGGCAAAGGTCACATTGCCCATGAGGCTGATTTTAAACTTCACTAGAAATGTCCACATTGTTCAGTTTATTTATAACTAGCTGACTTCTTGACACAGTCGATGTGTTTTCGATTAATTAATGAAATCATCTTCAAAAATATTGCACTTTTTAATAACAATCTCTGATGGTAGGTATAACGCGCATTGTGTTTTTGTTTTCACGTTATAAATCGACTACTTATGTACCTCAAACAGACTTTAAAATTAATGTTTATGTTAACCATATAAAAATATTCATTATATACCTACTAAGAAATGACCTTTCTCTGCCTTGTCTTTCTATGTGTAAGGATCGTGCCATATGGCGTTCGGTTCTCTCCGCCTACCCCGCTAGGGAAGTGGCGTAAAGTGGCGCTAGTTAGTTATGTCTACAACCTAATATAATTGCAAATACAACTTTTAAGAATCCCCAACGTGTCTAAACAATTTTTCAAAGTTACTTTTGGCTCTATAAGGAACGTTTATAGATTTGATCCCAATATTACCTCACAATATTAATCGATCTCGTTTTTGCTCAATCAACATAATTACCTAAATACTTATGTTTATCCACTGGCTAATTAACTGGCATAATCAAGAAAAGCTTGATCGATTTACAAAAATAACACGTACTAGTATGGGTTAATACAAAAACCGTTAATGGCACCTCCCATTATGCGCTGGTAAAAAAATGTTTGAAGAACTTGAGAAAAAACTTGAGCAATGGTGGGATGCGTGATGATGTCAGATGAAGCGTTAGTACTAAGTTATGCTATAAGTTATAACTTGAAACACATGAAGAGATGAGATTTACTTGGCGCTTCCAATCTAGTATTGAACTGTCTTTGTTACTTATGCTTTGAATATCTTTTGCTTACAAAATGTTTTATGTTAGATACCATTTTTTTCTTGCGATTTTATTTCTCGCTTATTCTCTTGAAAATTTTGCGCAATGCACTATTTATGATAATATTATTGTGAAATATTTATAATAGGCTATTTGACAGTATGAAAAATAATAACTTATTTTTTGTCATCTGCGTTCCTTACGAATTTTAACAGCGATTTCCATTAATAAATTAAAAAAATATTGAATATTTTCACCAAAATACCCAAAATAAAATAAATTTATTTTGAGTACGTGACCACGTGACCCTAAACGGTTGTGATTGGCTGAATGGATAGTGACGTCGCACGTCTGTGAAGAATCACTTTTGCCATTGCTTTACGCTCGAGTTCCTTGTTTTCTTACGATTTTTAAGTCTATCATTGTACATTATTTGTATGGTCAGTAATATATTTACTTGTATAATCATGGTGAATGATTTTGTAAAAGCAGACAGCGAAACTTTCGGTCGGAATTTTCGTTAAAATAATCCGTACTTGTACACTGTGGCACTGCGCACCCTTTATAGCTATATTTTTCTAGTTAATTACTGGTAAAACCTTAAATAAACAAACGAATCAGAACGATTGGACCTTCTTCCAATGTCTTCGTACTAACGTGTGACGTCACTCGACGCCATATTGCCGAAGTAGGCGTTTTGACAAATAATCAGTGTATTTTTAAATATATTTTTTTATATGAAATACTATGTTATAAAATTAAATAAATGTTATTTCTAGAGTCCTCATACATCATTAAATAAAGTGCGATGGTTTTCAGAAATTATAATAACAATAGATAAACAAGTAACAATAAAATAGGTTAATGCAATTACCAGTTGAACTGTTTGAAAACAACTCTAATGTTATATTTATAGTAACATTAGGTTATTTTGATAAGAAAATGTTAAGATGCACAAAATTAAATACCTTAATCAATATGCAAAGAATAATAATAAATTTTATCAAATACCTCTTTTAAAAGCAATGTACAAAGTTTAAGATGATGTCAGATATGATGATTACTGCAAAACGTGTAGTGAATACGTAAACAGATTAATTACTTTGACTAATTAATGTTTATGCACATTTGTTGTGAAGATAAATAAATAATTAATCTTCGGAACCATATAAGCTTATTTGTCTTTTACCTCGCTCTTAAATAACTCATAGATAGCTGGTATTTTTGCAATTAGCACAGGAAAATTATCTCTAATATGTATATAACACATTTTTAATTATTTAATTACTAGCGACCCGTCCCGGCTTCGACGGTGAGCGCAAAACATTATGAAACTATACAAATAAACCTTCCTCTTGAATCACTATATCTATAGGTCAAAACCGCATCAATATCCCTTGCGTAGTTCAAAAGATCTAAGCAAACAGACAGAACTAACTAACTAAACTTTACCATTTCCCTAGCGTGGTAGGCAGAGAGAACCGAACGTCATATAGCACGATCCTTACACACCTCACTCGCCTCTTCAACATTCATGATCCTTTTTAAATTACAATAAAATAAAAGTAGCTTTTTTTTGTGGTTAATCTAGACTCGCTTATTTTTATGAACATGGTCTGATCGGACCCTGATATAGAAAGGAATACACACGCGGGTTTCACATTCTCAATGGACGAAGGAAATGTGGCATTCAGCCAAGAAATTGTGTTTACGCATCACGACGTAAGCCATTCAATAAGATACTGCATTAAAGTGCTGAAGTTCTATTTTAATTGAGAATAAATAATTATAAAACTTTATAGCACAAGGCGCACAGTTGCCTTTCATCTTTAACAGCTTTATATAAATGTTTTCAGCATTCATTTATGTCTTCAAGGCCATTAATATTTTATGTTTAAGCCTACCAGTCTCACGATGTTTGAGGCGTATACTTAATATAAAAGTATGTGTAACTGTGTATCTACCTATATAACTGTATATGACTTGGTGGTTAGGTACTTATCAGATGAAGATTACCTAAGTTAAGATGTTGTCCCATGTTGGTCTGGGACTTACAAGAAAAAATCCAATTGTGCTTCTTTCTTAGCATGTCGTAAAAGGTGACTAATGGTATATCGGGTGTACCCAAAACCCGATATACCATTAGTCGCACGTAGTCACAATCACATGATTGTGTAGGCGACAAGTTAGCCACTTGTCACTGCTTTTTCACAATTTTGCATTTAAACCAGTCCAGATTTATTTCTGGCTGAATTGGTTTAAAAGTTTTTTTGACTACCCTGCCTACCCCTTCGGGAATTATAGGCGTGATATTATGTATGTATGTACGTTAAGACTAATAAATAAATAATAAATATCCAACGACATCACATACATTGATCTGACTCCGTGGTAAGTAGCTAAAGCACTTGTGTTACGGATATCAGAATAAACAGTGGTATTACAAATATATACTTATATATTGGATATTAACACCCAGACACAGAACAAACACAAGTATTCATCACAAGAATGTTTGTCCTGGGTGGGGATCGAACCTACAACTCTTGGCGCATGGGGCAGGGTCACTACCGAATGCGCCATCGAGCCAGTCAACTATATTTCTTCAAAAGTTTTTCTGAAAAAAATATCATCTTCTAGACATTATAAAAATCTACACTAACCCGAGTGCACATACGGAAAGTTAGCAGCTACATGCGATTTTCGATACAAATTAGTATCTAGTACAAACGACACGTTTACAATTTAAACGACGCAAGTAGACAAGACAAGTACTTCAATCTTCAATGTAAGAGCTCTTAAGACCACACCTCGAATGTTTGCGAGGTGAGTAAAGAAAGGCTGAGTCGTCACGATCTACAGCTACGAACAACCTCGTGTGTCCCATCACATATACTTCCGTGGCCTAAGCATAGTACATTTCAGTACACGTAGTCCTTTTTTATTAAGTTTGATTCATTATCTTCCTAGCGTCTGTCTGTCTTAAGTGTCTTGTCGGGGTCCGCTTAGACCAGGCTCTGAGTTAGTAATTCTTATTTTGTCTTTTGGCCTTCATAATCCTTAGATAGGGGTGTCTATAGGTAGGTATTATCAAAGCAGTCGTTTCAATTCAATGAGGTTAACAAATTCTAGGATTATAGTCCCGACGGACTACGATTATTAATTCAAGTGGTCTGGTTTCCTAAACAATCATGGTGCAGATTAAAACAACTATAATTAAAATGTTCATTCAAATTCATATGTAAGTATGATACAAAACGCATGGCCTAAGATTGTTCGTTCTTTATCGCATTTATTATTTAATGCTACACAAAGTAATATTACGTAGTCCTACCATTGCAAATTATTTTGTCTGAGCCTTCATCGGATGCAAGTCAACTTATTTATAATTTTGTTATCTCTAGATGAGTCTGTAAATCAAGATTAAGTTAAAATGGAACTGACATGATCGAGAAATCGACCAAAGCTCCTAAATAAAAAAAAACCATTGCAAATGAACACAAACATGCTTTTTATCAGAACCAACACTCATATCTAATTATATAAAAAAAATATATTAAAAAAATAATTGATCCCTGTCAGATTCTTTGACAAGCAATGGATAAAGACTGGATTTGACGAAAATTATTTTATTTTGCGCCTCGAAATGACGGTCATTATCCAATGTTGCTTTTTTTGCCAACCGTAATGACGGTTCGGTGGCTTCGACTAGTCTCCATCAAAAGCTAATTAATATTACAATTTGATAAACAATAATACATATTACTTAAAACGCAAAATACGTTTTAATGTGTGCTATTATTTTGTTTATTAGATATATTTAAAAAAGTGTATTTGTCCCATGTTGGTCTGGGACTTGGCCCATGTTGATCTGGGACAAAAAAAAAGAATGTGCCAACTGTGGTTCTTGCCTAGCATGTCGTAAGAGGCGACTAATGGTTTACGGGCTTTTGGGTATGTGACTGAGTAGGCGACGAGCTAGCCACTTGTCACTTCTTTTTCACAGCTTTCCATCCAACCCAGCCCACTGTCCCATGTTGGTCTGGGACTTAAAAAGAATATGCCAACTGTGGTTCTTGCCTAGCATGTCGTAAAAGGCGACTAATGGTATATCGGGTTTTGGGTGTGTGATTGTGTAGGCGATAGGTTAGCCGCTTGTCACTGCTTTTTCACAATTGTCCATCTGACCCAGCCCGGCTTTATTTTTGGCTGAATGTGGTTGAAGGGGCTCGCTGCCCCTTCGACTCTGCCTGCCCCTTCGGGGATCATGAGCGTGATGTTATATATGTATATGTATGTAGTGTATTGTGATAATAAAAACACGGTTTAAGATGCCGATAAAAAAAAACACTATTTGAACTCTGAAGGAGTAGTCGCAGTTGAATTTTTTGTAGTAGGTAATTGATTTATTGGTAAAACTCTCTGACGGTTGGTCATCAGCATATATCATTAAAATAGGCAATATTTTATTAGCCATCTTTTAGATATACAAAATGTTCTTGAATTTGGAAGACGCAGATTGCTTCCGTTGTATAGTTGAGCGTTAACTAAGAACTGTAAATCACATTAAACATATTTTTTAATTACTATAAAAGACTTCATAGTAAATTGCCGACCCAATTATTGCACAACGCCTCAAACCAACAAATTTTTATTATTACTTCCCGCCTAATCACCTCATAATAAGACGCTAATTACTATTATGGCTAATATAACTGTCATAATTAGGCTCAAATTGATTTTAAACCCTGAAACGTGACTAATTATTGCTTATAGGCTTGCTTTAAATCAATATTTTTACTTCAGTTTTTTAACAAATGTACGAGTGATTTTTTTTTCGTTTTTTGCTGGATAGTTGAGATCTCTAATTGGCAATATATTTGTTAAGCTGTAAAAATGGTAAAATAGCTATATAGCTGTATGTTACAACGGTTATTTTAAGCTACACAAAAAATTTTATGCTCCAAGAATTTCGCGTATACTCTCTATCAATATAAAATCGAGAATTTTTGTTGTTCAACATTTACTATTGTTTTCTTATTTACAGTTTTATATTTTTTAGTCGAAACAAGCTTACAAATCTATTTATGTATTCTTTTATCTGTCTATTTACAGTTATTTTATTCCACCACATTACATTTAAATGGAATTTATTTGTGTTGTTGTTCAGGTAGTTTATTTTTTTTTCTGTAAAAGATGAAAACGAATTTAGTAAGATAATTTAGTTTAGTTGGTTCTATAGAATAATTTAGTTTCACAGTCAGTTTTGTAATTTTTATATTAGTATAAAAATACTACTAATATGCTCTATTTTATACTCCTGTAGCTGATTAGCATTTATATGTAGCAAACATACAAAGTCTTATAAACTGAATACCGGAGCTTTGTTTTCCTCAAGGCGAGGAAAAAAAAGCTATTATATGTTGTTACTTTGCGCGCGCGCAGGCGATCCAAGAAAGCAGTTAATGTAATTGGTGAGATCTAACGCGTCCACGCATGACGACCGATCGTTGTGCTGACTATAATGTGCTATTATACTCATGATCGTGACACAAAACTAAATGGATAGGAGGACGTTTAATAGTACATTTCAGTACACGTAGTCCTTTTTTATTAAGTTAAGTTTGATTCATTATCTTCCTAGCGTCTGTCTGTCATTTAGTGTCTTGTTTTGTCCATTTAGACCAGGCCCTGAGTTAGTAATTCTTCTTATTTTGTCTTTTGGCCTTCATAATCCTTAGATAGGGGTGTCTATAGGTATGTAGAGGTATGTCAGGATTATCAAAGCAGTGGATTTAAAAGATTTTTTTTCGCAATTTTCCATCTAACCCAGCCCATTGTCCCATGTTGGTCTGGGATTTAAAAATTATTCTATATAATTATGACGCATGCATTTAACTATTTAACTAGTACAAAAATAATTTCGCAGTCTAATTAAGGTCGACGCATAATCTCTTCCTGATCAAAATCCTTGTGACTTCACTTATTCTACTGACATTAGCTTGTTATGATCCTTAGAACAATGCCTGAGATACGATCTTGCGCAGCTTCCGGCTGTCTGCTTCACTTAGATCTCAGATTCAGTCGTGCTTGATCGATTTTCGTAAGCTTTCGATATTGAGTCACTATTTTTAAATGTTTAATTTTGGTACAGTAAATGTAAAGTTTGAGTCTGATGTAGGTTTAAGGGAGCAGAAAGTAACTGTTTAAATAAAACAAAATTGAGCTTGATTAGACGGAAAATTATTAAAAGAAATGTCGTTTCTTTTGTCAAAGATGATGTGACCAAGTTGTCAATACACCGTCGGTAAATTATTTATAAGTTGTCAACCCCCAAATATGGGACTAGGGATAAGGTTTTTTAGTTTTTACATCAATACCGTATATTCAACATGACATTAGGTTCAAAACAAGTTGTTTACGCGACAAATCGCATAATATTCGCTTTGCATATTAACAGTTTAATATTTTCACATATTGTATTTTTAAGATAATCAGGAATAGATCAAGTTTTTTGTACAAATCAGAACTCGTAACAGCAGTATAAATGCAAATATTGATTTATACATCTTTGCTAATAAAATAAATGTGAAAGTAGCTCTGTCCATCTATTTGTCACGTGTTCACGCTTTAACCAAACAGATGGTAATGGGAAGGTACTTCAAAATTTGTAACTCATAAACACTTTGGCTCAGAAAAAGTACTGACTCCCATGGGACTCACGATAGTGTTTATAATCATAAAACTGTTTCCAACGCGGGCAAAGCCGTGAGCTGTAGCTAGTTAATTCTGATTTACAAATCGACGATGAAGTGACAATACCTCCTAACTGTAGATATGCAAATTTTACTGGAGAATAAAAAAAACGATCCAATTTTTAGGTTATTATCATAAGACTTTCATATAACTTTTAATGTAACGTTTACAGGATTACTTTATTATTTGATAACAAACGAGAAAAAGATAATAGTCCACGCGAAATTAAATTTTAAGGCTACTGCATTAAAAACGTCGATTCCTGAAAAAATATTAGTTAGGAGGTATTGTCACTTCATTGTCGAAATGCAGCTTTGAAAATCAAATCTCAAAACACGCGGAAGACTTTATTTTCGGTTAAGGGTCAGTCGTGCTTGCATAATATGGACAGAATGAAATGAGTCTTTATTAGTTCACGATTTCTATGAAAAACTGGATCTGATCTATTTTTCCTGTTGCTAATTCTCAAATTGATTTGGTATAGTCGGCAAGGTCGTTTGGAATAATATTGTGCATACCTACTTTTAAATGCGGTGAATGTAGGTACACGAAAATTTTGTGTTGCAAAAAGTTTTAATGTAAAAATGCGAACTAGCTAGTATAATAATAAAATAGTTTCAATAGTTTAGTTTTTCTAAAAGACTTTTTAGACGAAAAGAAAATTACACGATAACGTATAAACGTTTTAGAGAATTTTGATTGACAAAACGCCTATCATACAAACGCGCTTACTGCCACACCTACTTGAGTATGTGTAATGCGAATATTTTTCATACATACTATCACACCCACAATCGCTAATAGAGTAGCAGAATCCAAAGACGATTAAGGTCCTTTGTGACAAACTAGAGTGTGCCTACAACTAGGGCCTGGGCTAGGCACTAGGGCACGTTGGCTACACCAGTGTTTTTCAATCTGTGGGTCGCGACCCCCAGGGGGGTCGCAGAGCCATACCCGGGTGGTCGCCGCCAAAAGGAAAACAGCAAAGTTCTACACAGTATCAATGAGAAACTGTTTTATGTCTATGGCCCAAGAAACTTTTTAAAACCTGTAAGGGGTTGCGTATTAAAAAAAAATAAAAAAAGCACTGGTCTACACAATTACAATGATACACCATTAGCTTTTTACCATTTTATTTTTAAGTTTCATGACAACACTTTCTGTCTATGTGAAAGTAAAATCTAATTAATCCCTGTTAAAATATTACCTTCATACAGTCACTAAGTTATATTCAAAGATGACAGAAAATAGATTTCAAAATACGACCTTGATGGTAAGTTGTGCGTACGAAGGCTCGACTGCGAACTCGGAAGTACCCTTTGAAGGTTGTTCTACAAAAAACCAACCGGTCAAATGGTAAACAACTCCCCAGGCCACCAAGTAAGTCTTGCACACGAACCAATTACAAAATGGATCAGGTTTTAAACGGAAAATCAGCGACGCAGTCAAGTCAAATTGTACTTATTCTTCAAGTCTGCTAGGTTGAAAGTCGATTGACGACTTTTCATAGCGCGGTGAATTACCCATTTTAGGGATTTGTTGCACTTTTTTGGTTGGAATGAATTTTTAATTTAATTTATTGGTTTTTTCCTTGAATCGTGCATATGAAAAAAGTTGGAAAATAACCGGTGTCATTGCACGCTGCAGTTTTTTCAGAAAATTCCTGGTAGTTCTTGGTAGTGACTTTGCTTAAAATGTTTATTTGTAATAATAGCTTGCAAACGTATATATATGTCTCCAATTGTTTCTCCAATATCGCGAATAGACAGACAGGCCAAAATAAAACTTCCGCCATCACTTCAGTTAAGTTTCAAATGCTTGGAAGTGACTTGCTTTTAGTATGTAAAATAACTTTAAAACATTTGTAATCCTAACGTAAAAAAAAATATTGTTTATTGACTAAAATTACATACTTTATTTAATGCGCAATAAAAAAATATTAACCCGCAGGTATTTTATCGTAATTATTTTCGATTATTGTTACATAAACAAATTGTTAAATACTTAATCAATCAAACGGTTATCTTAAAATGGTTTCTAGTCTCAGTGTTTATCTACGGAATCATAAATTATACCTAAGTATTACACTCAAGGTTATATTAGAATAAATCATATTTTTCTGATAAAAAAGGACATCAATAAATTATTTCTGTAACTAACTTTATTTTTTTGCTTTATACTTAGTTATAAGGAAACATTAAAAAAAAACTTCACAACAACAGGTATGGATCATAGACATATATCAAATGCGATTAAATAAGTTAAATATACTCGCTGGCTTAGTTATTTGTTTTGTAATGCAAATCAGTAAAAATTGCCTGGTTTATCTTCTAATAAATAGTTTCTTTTAACTAGGAATACATTGATTTACAATGACTTAGTGTTCATTAGCGCGCTAAGTAGACAATACTTTCATATTAGTATGTATTTCGTAGACAAAGCTGTAGGATGACCCTAGTATAATATGCGGCAGTTTCCACGCGCAGATTAGCAATGTAACGTGTAAGAACTCTTTACCTGCGTAATTGTTTTTACATTATAAAGCAATTACAACATTAAATGAGATAATGATTAATTTAGAGTACTTTTATTATAATTTCATCCCATATTTTAAAAAAAAGTACAATCTGCAAACTGTTTAGACAACGCAAATAATGACGTCATAAGAAAGTTACTTCATACTTTGATACTTCTCTAGACGTTCGAACAATTCTCAAAAGTAAGTCAATTGACTAAGCTGTTAAATGGCATTCTTTCCGCTTATTCATAGCGATATTTCGCAACGTGTTCGCAGTAGCAGTAAGCTCGGACATTATTTGCGTTCTGATTTTCACTTGTCTATCGGGGTCGAGGACACCGGTTACGTGGATTGACTTTCGTACGTTTTTCAATACATACATACCTAACAGCACGAAGGTACAACTTAGTCTCCTTAAATCATATTTAGTCAAAAATGGGATGGGCTAAATTGAAAATTGGGATGTTGACACCATTTATATTTAATTTTGAAATATCAATTCTGAAAAAGAAAGTATCGTAGTATGCTGTTAACCTTATTGATTTTGTATCATATTGAGTCTAAGATTTAAAAATTTTACAAAAACTGCTTAATATTAAGTCAGTTGACTATACAAACTAGTGACGATACAGGTTGACAAGCCCATACAAAATCTATGAAGTGATTTCGTTTTGACAGCTCTTAAAAAGTATCTCAATTGACTAGCCAGTCAACATCCCTATTGTGAAAACATAGTTGCAAGTTTGACTGGCTCAATGGCGAACTCGGTAGTGACGCTGCCCTATGCGCCAAGAGTTCTGGGTTCGATCCACACCCAGGACAAACATTCTGAAAGATGAATACTTGTGTTTGTTCTGTATCTGGGTGTTAATATCCAATATTTAAGTAATATTTGTAATGCCACTGTTGTTCCTGATATCCGTAACACAAGTGCTTAAGCTACTTACCTCGGAGGCAGATCAATGTATGTGATGTCGTCGGATATTTATTTATATAAATTGAAGTGGCTAGCTCGCATAGATAATCACAAACCTGATACCCAATACCCAATTTGGTCGTCTTTTACGAAATTATATTCAAGAAATAATGCATACATTACACACACCCTAAAAAATATAATTAAATTACTTCAAACATTATTATATAGGCGACGAGCTAGCTACTTGTTACTATTTTTTTACATGTTGCCATAAAATTAGGCTAATTTTTGGCTGAATGTGATTAAAGGTGCTTTCTGTCCCTTTGACTCTGTTTACCCTTTAGAAGATAACGAGCGTGAAGTTATGTATGTATGTATGTGAAAATATTAAAAATATTCTTAAACCACTAGTAGCTATTGTAAAGTAAATTTTCCAATGACATTCTACTAACACCGTCGACTAAGTATTTTTATATAATAAGTAGTCCCGATGCATTTATTATTATTATTAAACTATTATGTATGTATTAAACTATTACAATAACATGATAGCTACGATTTACAATGTGCTGACCGTTTAATTGCATCTTCTTGTTTTATATTGTATTATATACAACAATAAGATTATTATATCGGGTTTTGGGTGTGTGATTGTGTAGGCGACAGGTCCATCTAACCCAGCCCGGCTTTATTTTTGGCTGAATGTGGTTGAAGGGGCATGCTGCCCCTTTGACTCTGCCTACCCCTTCGGGGATTATGGGCGTGATGTTATGTATGTATGTATGTATTTTATTGTTTTAGTTACTAGCCGTGAATAATGTTGTAGAAATATTATTAATGGCTGTGAATAGTTCGATCGACATTTCCATAAAAGGCTCAATATTGAATAAAACATTTTATAAAGCGCTAACATTTATAGTAGTGTTTATTTACATTTTTATTGTGCATTATGCATGTGCGACACAATATTTTTATGTGTAACAGAAATTACAAAGCAAGTGACGCAGTAGGAAGGAAAAGTATTGATTACCATATTACAAGGTCACACTGAGACGCACTGTTTTATTAATTTTAATATCAATTATGGATCATTAAATTAATTATTGGAGCGATTTTATAAAGTACTCGACTAGTGACGTCATTCGCAAAAGCATATATTGTACGAGTAATACGTTCGTAACTGAAGGATTTTTTCGAAATTTTATGCAGTCCTTGCATGTGATATTTAAACGTGCATTGGTGAAATTTCTTCCTCAATTAATGATGACTAGCACAATCGTCATCAACTGAGTACAGTGTTTCATAGGGGTAGACCACATATGACGGAATAAGCAATAATCACTTACACATCAACAGCGGTAATGTTATAAGAGTATTAGAACGTTTCATAGGGGTAGTAATAATCACTTACACATTAACAGCTGTAATGTTATAAGAATATTAGAAGGCAATTAAAAGGATACCGTATTTTGTATTAATAGGCACTAGTTTAGAAATCAGTAACATTCGGTATATATTTTTTATTATTACCTACTTGTTCCTATCAATAAATTAGAAAAGCAGTAATTTCCAATCACAATTGCGACAACACGGATTTTAGAATTACACCAGAGTCTAATTACCAAAAATAAATGCAAAAACTCGAATCCAGATTATGTCGAAAACTGACTACGTAACTTCATTCTAAAAATTCCAACTCCGCTCATTATAGTTCCGTGACCGATCTTTGGCATGAATCATATAGTTGCGAAAGTGGTCGTTGAGGAAAAAAGTAAGATTCGGTAGCAAACCTCGGCTCGGGTAGTCCCTATTGAGAAACTTTGAGTCGAGCAGACATAATTACTTAGTTCTTAAGCAATACGATCTCGAAGCCCACAAGTGTAGAACCGTGACGTTTGGCTTAGTTTCCATTGAGCGTGTTTTCACGTCATTCATAATCAGTGGGACATAACAACGTTTGTAGAGTTTATTAGTTATGTAAGCAATTTGTAGTAAAATTGTTGGTTTACGAAATTAAAAAAAAAATAACTATTCATTAATTAACTGGGTTAGATTCTTTATATGGTACTAATTTTAAGATTCATAATCCAACGATCGTGGATTGTGTATATGTAGTAAATAAACGTGCATTGATTTCTAAGTACGTATTACGTACGTACGTATTAAATAAACAATCGAAATAATAATGTATTTTTCTTATAAAAAGATAGATAGAGAAGATAGACTACTGATTACGTGAAATGGTACATTTATTAATTTAAGTGAATAATCAACAATCTTCATTCAATCTTTCTCTTGTAAACGGCATTTGCATAAATGATGCAACCGACTGCGTTCTGACGCACCAACCATTCAAATATCAAGAAAAGGATTTCTTAAAACTACGCGCCATTGTTTTCAACAGTGACTTGTATTCCTATGCCTTGACATTACACTGTTTTAAACATTTTACATTTCATTTTAGAACGTTCTACCATCAACACCTGTTGCTCAAAAGGGACAGTGTTAACATCGTTAACGCCTGATTAAGTGGAAACGACATGTGCCCGCTAATTTGAGGCAAATAACGGAATGTTACCGATATTACTGGTCGTCTCGATAGCTATTGATTAGGACGATTCTGTCAAACTGTCCTGTGGTACGTCGATGTTGTCTTCCGCTTTTGATTGCGAATGCAATTTGGACTTATCGGACTGGTCGGAATGCTTTTCTGTCGTAGTACATGCTGCTTCTGCATTTAATAAGAATTAATTCCAATATTTTATCTGATTCAGAGTGTAGTTGTCTACAGTAGTTAAGCAAACCAGGAGAGACACTCTATTACCATTGAAATAAATATTCCATATACATTGAACATGTATATGACAGTATTGATACCTTGATTGGATATGCACTGGTAGTACATTCTTTATTTACTTATTTTCTTTAGCGGAAAATCTTTATCTAATTTTCAGATCCAGAAAATATCTTATAAGCTCGCTTGTTTACCAGCGATAGTGAAAATCGCCTTAAATCTCAAAGTTTCCCGACAAACTCGCTGCTCCGATTAAGTGTATCGATGCAAATAATTGATATGTAGGTGTGTATCGATTAAGCGCCCGCGCAGCCCAATCACGGCGGTGAAAGGGAAACGAGGTATTTGCGTCACAGGCTTCTATATCTATAATATGAAATCGTTGAGCCCTATACTCTTAAAAACACTCTGTCTTGAACTAATAAGAACCATTTTGCAATGGTTTAATTTTATATGTTGGTGTGTTGGAGTCAAGGCGGCCTTGGGTGTGTTTGTGTGTGTGATTATTATGTATTAACGAGTAATTGGTTTGTACCGAGGTGTGTTAACGAGAAGGAACAAAGAAAATTGGGCTTTTATGGGCTAGTTCTTATTTATGGTTGTGTGGAAGGTTTACGCTGATCATAGTGACTCAATAATGCCTAGATGAGTAGGTATTTTCATTATATAGAGAAAGTATAATTTGGTCTTAATGTTACATAACATGAAGGCAGTGGAGTTTTCCGCTTATTTCAAAAGCAAAAAAAAATGCATAATTAGAAATCAGAATTTGTTTTTACTTTTCAAAAAATAAATGCAATGCAAAGCAGGGATATTTTTTCTTTCAAAAAAATTACAAATTTATGCAAATCTATATCATCTGTTTTTGAATAGATCTCAGATTGAGAGAGGCACGAATCAGATTTTAAAAACAACGGGAGGTCGTTAGGTAGTCACAAATTGATAATATGAATCGGACGATGTTCAGAAACTTGTTTATCCGTGTCTGATTCGTCCATTTGTTTAACTGCATTTTGGGATTAAGAATTTTTTTGATTAATCTCAGATGTTACAATAACTTATATCCCCAATTATATTTACTAGGCCAAAACTGTAAAACAGTTCAAAGATATCAATATATTAATTAACACTAGCATCACAGTACATTTTAGACTGTATCATGTATGTTTATAAGACTTGGCATTTAAAAAGAGTAACTATCGAGTTTCTTGCCGGTTTCTTTTCGGTAGAAGCTACCTTTTGACCCGGTTGATATTGAATTTGTTTTGACGATTTATAAGTGCTTTGTTGAAGCCTATATAAATAAAGATCATTTTATTTTATTTCAGTGTCTTGCGAAACCTATCTGCAAAAGCTGAGTATTTTTCCGTATAAATGAGTTCATATTTATTATGGAATTGTACCTACATATGATAAAAAGTCTAATAATATTAGACAGATATAGTTTCTATTATCTATTAATTATTGAGTCATATTAGCTTAGCAGTTCTTTGAAAGTATTTTTATGTACTTTATACTTTGGTTCATGCGGCCGCTCAGTAACCAGATAATGTTATCATACAAAATAATAATATTATGTCTATTAAAGGTGCGATCATATGTTTATTAATAACTAGTCTCCATCCGGTCTTTTTGACTAATTGTCAAAAATAAATATGTTTGTCCCATGTTGGTCTGGAGCTTAAAAATGTACCAACTGTGTTTCTTGCCTAGTAGCATATCGTAAAAGGCGACTAATAGAAAGAAAGAAAGAAAGAAAAATGTATTGACAACACATACACTAACAAAAATTAAACAGATAATAGTGTATGGAGTTCTGGGTTTGTGATTACGTAGGCGACGAGCTAGCCACTTGTCACTGCTTTTTCACATTTTCCATCTAACCGAACTAAATTTTTGACTGAATGTGGCATAAGGAGGTTATCGCTCTTAGGACCCCGCCTACCCCTTCGGGGATTACGGGTGTGGTGGTATGATAAATATATATGTATATCATCCTATGGAGACAAGAAAGTACGATATAGACAATCCAATGTATTAAGATAGATTAATACCTATGTGTAAATTGCAATAATTAAAGAGTTGATTTTAATCAATATAGACTGGCTCGATGGCACATTCGGAAGTGACCCTGCCCCATGCGCCAAGAGTTGTGGGTTCGATCCCCGCACAGGACATACATTCGTACTTGTGTTTGATTAATACAATATTTAAGTATATATTTGTAATACCACTATTGATTCTGATATCCGTAACACAAGTGCTTAAGCTACTTATCTCGGAGTCAGACCAATATGTGAAATCATCGGATATTTATTTTTATTAATTTGATAGCGAGTACTTACCTCCTCATTAAAATAAAAATCCAATTACCTTAATTACAGTAATACGGTACGTAGTACTCACTATAGATCTGCGCGACAATACTCCTAATAATTCCTCCCCTATAGTAAATCTTGATAAATTACACTGTTGGTAGCTGCAAAACAATACTTATTAGTAGGTATAAAGTATATCCAAGCAGGCTGATAAAACTAGAAATACCAGTACATTCGTTTGCTATGCAGAAACGTGATTGTGGATACAAATGCCAAATTAGTTATAAATTTCGTGTTGCTGTGGGCTTGGCCGCTCTATTAACACGTAATATAGTTATACAAAACAGCAATAAAGAGGTTTTTTTAAAACGAATAAAAGTTTATTGCAAAATAATAAACGTGGCAGAATAATAATGTGCATTTGTACCGCTAACACGTGAATTCGGTGACTTAGAAGACAAGGTTTTAGAGTTAACTAATAAAAAAATAAAGTATTCAATAAAGTGTTTCTTGTATCTTGTGATCGATACCTAAATTACACGACATTTGTTTTTTAAATGAATTTATATTTCATTGACTAAAGTTTTTTTCAATGATTAATGAATAAATTCAATACAAAACTTAACTATTTCATATTATACGTAAAACAAAATAGTGATCAAAAACTTAACAATGCTACTATTTAAATACGGTAAACTGGACCATGATTTTGTGAGTGCTAATAAATGAACAAACAATCGTATCCTTAATGAATATCAAATTTATTCAACAACGTGGCACATATCAAAAACAAGTCGAATCAAACCCATGAGGACAGTACGTCGCCCACAATAAAACCTCCTAAACGGTGCAACAAATGATTATCTGTGCAAACCGTAGCGTGGCAACAGCACAATGCAAAGCGCCATTTTGTAGACGACAGCAGGCGGGAAAACCGAAGACCTTGACAACCGGTTGTGCGCGCGCGCAGAGCTTCGAAGCCTGAGCACCGCAGCTTACTGTCGCGAGATTAATATTGTTAGAGCGGGTTTTAATCTGCTTCTGGTATAAAAATATTCAAACAGATTGAAGCTGAGGGTTTGTGGTTGCCCCTGCTTTGGAATTTCGAAGAAGTAATTGTTTTAGATACATATCATGTCATGACTGCAATCCCCGAAGAGGTCGGCAGCAATAAGCTTCTTAAACCACATAATTGAGTTGGGTTACGTGGAAAATTGTGAAAAAGTAGTGCCAAATGTCCTTTCGCCTTATATAGGCCCAATACCCAGTACTCCATTAGTTACCTTTTAAAATATGCTAACCAAAGAATACATAAAATAAAAAAAACAAAGAAACATCAGCCCCGCAATCCCCAAAGGGGTAGACAGAGTCAAAGGGGCAACGTACATACATACATATAATAGGTACATTATTTTTTTCCGTGTCTAACATGGGATTAAACCACGAATCTACCTATTTTTTCATGCAGTATTGGCTCTATTCCTTTTTTTACATTCCATACCTTTACGTATATGTCAGTTATCTAGCGCCATCTATCCAATCGACTCAGAACTAATAACACCTGGTGTCAGCTTGAGAGAACTGGACTATGACGTCAGTACCGATGGACGTGCGAAGATTACGCCATTCATTTTTCTCGGAATATGTTTTTGACCAGCGCCGAATATGTGTAAAGAAATAATCAATACAATTTGCAGATCTCTTTGCTTTTTGTTTGGTTTGGCTGCCAGAAAAAAAAAATTGAATGCGTTACCACCTACTTGTATTTGAATTTATGAATCAATTTCATTTTAAACTATGTATGCAATATATATAGCTGACCATCCAGTTAACATGAACGCATAAACAAAAATTAATATATTATAGGTTGACAAGCTCGATGGCGCATTCGGTAGTGATCATGCCCCATGCGCCAAGAGTTGTGGGTTCGATCCCCACCCAGGACAAATATTTGTATGATGAATACTTGTGTTTGTACTGTGTCTGGATGTTAACATTGAATATTTAAGTATATATTTGTAATACCACTGTTGATTCTGATATCCGTAACACAAGTGCTTAAGCTACTTACCTCGGAGTCAAATCAATGTATGTGATGTAGTCTGATATTTATTATTTTATATACACCTTTTTGTATAATACTTATTGTATTGCTGCACTTATTAATTTCGATTTTCAGAACGTACTATTTGCTTGTTAGAAATAAAATCCTTCAACATTTTGCTTTTCAGCCTTTCAAAAGTACCTGGTTATATATGTGAATGTGGTTAAAGGGGCCTGCTGCCCCTTTTAGTCTGCCTACCCCTTCGGGGATTATGGGCGTGATGATATGTTTGTTTGTTCTGGTTATAATATTAGTGTTAGTTACAACCTAAGTAGTATGGCTTATATAACATTATATTGCATAAGGCTTTTCAACTTTTTGTGTTCAAGTGGTTTGATGTGAAAACGTAATAGACAGACAGAGTTACTTTCGCATTTATAGTATTAAGTAAAAAGTACTAGCTTCTGCCCTCGGCTTTGCTCGCGTAGTACATCTATAAAAGATAGCTTATATGTTATTCGGGTTTATGAGCTATATAATTCTAAAGTTTCATTAAAATCTATTCAGTAGTTTTTGCGTGAAAGAGTAACAAACATCCGTTTATCCATACAAACTACTACTAGTAACATAATTAGTAACATTTATGATTTACCTAAATACGAAAAGACAAATAATATGTGATTATAAAATTATAGATGAGCAGTGGTAGCTCAATGGTAAGGACACGCGCCTCATAACCGAGTGATGCGGGTTCAAACCCGGGGACGTACCTTTGGATCTTTTAAATCTATGTACGTATTTGGGTATACCACTAGCTCGGCGGTGAGGGAAAACATCGTGATGAAACTTGCAAATTCAAACAACTTTGGATTTGTAACCATGATCCAAAAAAAAATCTGATATCTATCTTAGGGTTACGAAGATCAGATCGGCAGTCGCTTCAACGTAATTACTAGATTCGATAAATGGTGGATCATGGTATAAGCGGACCCCGTCTAAGTACGGGACATAACGCTAGAAGGATAATAAAAATTTTAGTATAGTTGCATCATTAATGCGATTAAGTCTGATATAAGATTTTGATAGGCAGTAATCTAGACATACAATATTTTTTGGCACATTACCACGATATTTCGCAACTTTTCTATCGTTTCAAATAACATTGTATTGCAACTCTGTCTAATCACTGAGACATGGCAATAAATGTTATAGCAAATTACTTTGGTCTATACATAAAAGCGGTTGTCAGACTAAGTGTAAATATAACTTGTAACCTTTCGAATGAGTCCACTGGTTACAACGTCCTTGTTAATTTGTTTCATGCAATTAAGGCGCAGCATGGAGGAAATATCTAATCACTTTTTTTAACCTTTTCCGTCTATTCTCGTCCTCATTGTACATATTAATTCTTTTTTTTAATTTGATCCAAATAACAGGCCTAAGTATAGAAGGTCCAAAATTCCCATCCCTTTCAAATCATTCATGAATTTTTTTTTTAATCACTCGCGTCGGTTTTCCTGGAGAAACGGCCAGTGTAGACAAAGGCTAAAATTTATAAACTTAGCTAATTCAAATTCAAATTCAAAATGTCTTTATTTATGTAGGCGTCAAAAAAGCACTTATAAATCGTCAAGTCCCCAAAAATCTACAAAGCAATGTAAATCTACCACCAGTTCGAAATGTTAATTCTACCTAGAAGAAACCGCCAAGAAACTCAGTAACCGCAGTAGCTTCAGTAAAAAAAAATAACTCTTTTCATGAAACGATATTAATTAAAGCACTATTTTATCCAATAGTATCTATCCTAGATACCAATTTCGTTGCTCGTAAAAATCAAAATGTTATACATACAATGACCTTATATGGATAGATATATTCGAGTTATCAACCGAACTTTGCTCACACGATAACACTATAGCTCTTATCTCGAAGTAATACAATATATGCGTATGAGCGTATGTTAAAACGTATTAACGATCGGACTGTCGTACGGAGCGCAGTAAGAGGGTTTTAAATTAAAAGGGTTATCTTTGAAGGAAAGTGCCGGGGATTTTTGTTCGCGAGTGCAAATTTACAGCAAAAATGCTATTTCTGTGGTGTGACGGTTCAAGGCAATGTACTTGTCGGCTTGATACTTACCAGGTATGTTTCTTGTCTTTTGTATTGGTCTTTCATCATCTGTTTACAAAAGGTGTGCTTACAACTGTAAGCTGACTTTTCACTAATAGAGAACATGAGAAATATTAGTTTAATTATTTGATTATAGAAATATTAATTGATTGATTTTGCGTAGTGGAAGCTTATTGGGTTCATGGTCTGTGAAATAATAATGGAGAAATAAATACATAATATACCTTAATTTTTGAGAACTAAAAAATAATATACTATGTGATTATATACATAGATTAAGTAGACGCGTGGGACCAGAAGCGACGACACGTGTCATTGAGTAATTGTAGGCGTCCCCTCATCGATCGGCCCTCAGTGTATTAGTACGAATTCAGATGCAAATTCAACATTGGGAGTATACTTTCATCTATTGCTTATTTACTTCTTTTGGTCGTTTAAGAGATTTGCAGTAATCTTATTTCAATACAAATACCATTGTTTGGTATTAAGCTGTTTTGTTGACTTGTCACCTTTTCACAATTTTCCATCTAACCCAGCCCAGTATTATTTTTGGCTGAATATGGTTTAAGGGTCTTTGGCTCTGCCTACCCCTTCGGGGATACTATTAAGCTGATTTGTGATAGACTCAGGATTTGGACAGTGAAACTCTTTATTGTTAACAAGTTTTAATTTGCCTTCTTGTACCGTTCGGGAAAAGTCTACAATATAGAATAAAGTGTTTAGTTTCAATGGCTTTCTTACTCTTTGGATAATAGCAGACTCACTATTCGTTTCAATGAAGCCCAAATATTATGTTTGTTACCGCGGGATTTGAAATTGTAGGAATAGGACAGTACTCCTTAATGACAAAATCATTTTGTTTGTTTTGATCATCCTCAAATCACATTTAGTAATAATGGTTCGATAATTGAGTTAGAAGCGTGTTGGATTTACCCTAAGGCCCAGTAGGCCCGGGCCTAAGGCGGCCAATCGTGATTAAAATTAAGTGATGACGCTTTAGTACTGAGAATTATGGACTAGGGGCTAGACCGTAAATCCGCCACTGGTTAGAAGGTTGGTTTATCTTGAATTTCTGCGAGTGAGTATCTTGTGATAGAAAGATAGAAAAATATACTATCTCAAAACCACTTGGCACTTCCATTATTTTACAACCAATATACCTACTTTATAATACCAAATTATCTATTGGATTAAATTTTATCGAACATGCATAACGTCATTCCTAAAATTGGTTCGTGCTGATAACCTTAACGCGGTCAAATAATTTAGTTCTTTATCTTTATTGTAGTTCGAAGTGTTGTACGTAATGCACTTATTGAGTGACTAGCAGTGTCCTGAGGTTTCGCCCGCGTAATTCGTATTCCCGTGGAAATACGGGAAAAAATATAGCCTATGTTACTCGCTGATAAAGTAGCTTTCCATTGGTCAAATCAGTCCAGTAGCCGTCCATAACCTATTTAATGGAAGCGAACAATATAATCATTTCTTTTTATAGTATAACTGTAGATTATTGTAAGGCCCTGTGACTAAACTTTTGTACTAGTAATAATATTTTGGTAATTATTATATACCTATTTAAACTTTTTTGTTTTTAGTTTTAAATCTTATTTATGTGTAGACGATTATGGACAGTCATGCTGTGTATACATGATTGTATTGTTTAAATAAGACGCGCGTCAAAGACAATAATCGGGTTTGGTGTTAATTCAAATATTTGCTCATTAAGAAAATATTTTTGTAAATTGATCGCTACATGCACAAATGTGTGTAGTGATTGGGAACATTTATCTAAAATATTTGACCGCATACCAAAAATTAACAAAACACAACTTTTCACAATTTTCCATCAAACCCAGCTCAGTTTTAATTTTGGCTGATTGTGGTAAAAGGGGCTCGCTGCCTACCTCTTCGGGGACTGCAGGCATAATGTTTTTTATGTATGTAAACATATATATACTTACTAATATTATAAAGCTTAAGAGTTTGTATGTTTGTTTGTTTGCGTGAACGCGCTAATCTCACGAACAACTGGTCTGATTTAAAAAATCTTTCAGCGTTAGATAGCCCATTTATCGGGGAAGGCTATAGGCTATAACATTAGCCATAGGTCAAACGCGGGTGAAACCGCGGGCACAGCTTGTCTGTATTAAAATGCATGCAACATGTATAAAGGACAATATAATAAGATAATTCTAATACAGGGAAACCCGCCCAAGGAACCACAATACGTCTTTGTTCAATCGTGGAATCGTACGGCACAGCACCTTCGAATCTCAAGGATGTCACGACACCTTAGGACAAATGCCAGTGATTCTAGGTACCCTAGATTGTCTGCGGTCCTATTAATAGATTAGAATAAATAATCTTGAGTTAATTTATCCAATAGCAGAGAATAATAACTTATTTTAGATTACTACATAGATCGCTTTTTTTTGTGTGTGATTGTGTAGGCGACAGGTTAGCCGCTTGTCACTGCTTTTTCACAATTTTCCATGTAAACTAGCCCGGCTTTATTTTTTGGCTGAATGTGGTAGAAGAGGCATGCTTCTCTTTTGACTCTGCCTACCCCTTCGGGGATTATGGGCGTGATGTTATGTATGTATGTATATTTTTAAAAAACGTTTTATGAATTGTTCAAGTATTTAATGTTTCGTATATTTTTTAAATTGTGTTTTTCTTAATGTATACATGTGTTTTACCCAATTTTTGAGTTGTTTATTGTTTTGAATACACTTATTATAACAGATTTGATAGTAAAAAACTAACTTACTTACTAAACTTCACGCCACTTCCCTAGTGGGGTAGGCAGAGAGAACCGATAGTATCTAAAAATAACTACGGGGACGGCGAATCTCAGTATAATAAGGAAAAGATCGCTCGCTGAATAATCGCCTAGCAATAAACTAAACATGCGTATCTTGCACTTGTATTACCATTGATATCCAAATACAACATACTCCAAATGACCATGTTCATTACAAGATTATTAACCAAGTTGGTCTAGGACTTTAAAAAAAGTGTCAATTGTGTTCCTTGCCTAGCACGTTGTAAAAGGTGAGTAATGGTTTATTTCATATGTGATTAGTTTTTCAGATCAGAGTTTTGGGTATGTGATTGTGTAGACGACGAGCTAGCCACTTGTCTCCAACTTTTTCACAACTTCCCATCTAACCCAGCCCAGATTTATTTTTGTCTGAATGTGGTTAAAGGGGCTTGCTGTTCTTTTGACTCTGCATACCCCTTCGGGGATTTTGCGTAATGTTATGTATGTATATGTATGTAAGATTATTAACCTTAACTCTGATCTGAATCGCCTTCAATTCCTTAAGTCTACTTCTCGTCTCTCTAACGGGTCGTCTAGTAGACTTAAAGACTCATACTAACATACTCGTATGTAATTGCGCAAAAAGTGGCCTTAACCAATAATATATTTCCACCAATATGTACCATTGTATACCACTTAGGTCATTAGTTTTGACACTTCTTTAAATATACGTTACCATTGACAAATAAGTGTTTAACAAAAACCGTGGGCGAAGGCTGTATGTTGAATGAATGGGCTGTATACTGCTATGACATAAGGCGCGTTAGTCAGTCGGCATTCCCACTTACATAATGTATCTTATATAGACGCGGCTATGAAGACACATGTCACGTAAAGGTCTGGTCATTGTTTGATTTGCTGATTTCGTGCTATATATGAAGAATTATCGTCGGTCATATTGGTCTGGGGCTTAAAATGAATGTGCCAACTGTGGTATTTGCCTCGAATTCAGCAAAATTAATGGTTTCGGTTTGTGATTGAGTTGGTGATGAGTTAGCTTGTCATATTTTCTATCTGACTCAACATAATGCTATTTTTGTTTAAAAATGGTTCAAGATGCTCTCACCTCTTGGGCTCTGTCTTACGTTATTCAGGGATTTTGAGTATGAATGTATGTTTATGAGAAGTTTATTAAGACTTCCTATTAATGTACAAACCCATTTCGGTTTCAATTATATGTAGACTAGCTTCTGCCCGCGGCTTTGCTCGCGTGGTACGTGGTAAAACATAGCCTTTTATAATGTCCTCCTAACCGATATCGGTTACGGCGGCCGATCTCAACGAGGATTAGCCATCTGCGCAGGAGATATTATAGTGCACAAGTGTGTGCGCAAACACAGGTGCACTCTCTATTCCTTCACTCTTATAGGCCGGTGAGACGGCAATCCGAGATGACCAGAGAGAGGTCAGGCGCAGGACCAACGGCTTAACGTGATTTCCGAAGCACGGGGGTGATTAAACCGCCATCTTCCTGACTCCGGGCTGTTACTGAGTAATTTGGATATTGAAGTACCCAGCCACAAATTTTTGGCCCAACCCGGGATTTGAACCCGGGACCTCTTGGTCCTTAGGCGGCGCATGCTACCACTAGACCAACGAGGCAGTCAGCCTTTTATATTATTCGGGTGTATAAGCTACATTATTCTTATGTTTCATCAAAATCAATTCAATAGTTTTTGTGTGAAAGTGTAACAAACATCCATAGAAACTTTCTCATTTATAATATTAGTAGGATTGGTATGACGATCGATTAATAAGCGATCATACTGGTTTTTAGGTTATTTTAAAGACTGCAATCTAGCAGAACCTGATATACCATGTAAAGACATAGATAGACAAATTGGATCCTTGTATTAGGATTACTAAAGCGTAATCCGAATATAAGTATCAAATTTGTAATTTTAAAACTTTTACATTTTATGGCCCTTTCGATTTTTTTGACAACAAATACTGATTGCATCTTATGGCGGTGCTGCAAAGAGGAACAATCTCAAAACACCATCTTTTATTCTAACTGAAGTATTTTTTAATAAAGATTAAGGTCATGATTATGTACAAAAAGAACTTTTTCAATTGATTAGCCATATAATATAAAATATCTTGGAAAAACCAACAAACACTGACATACAGCTTAGCTGACCCGTTGATGTCTTTTTCAAGACCAATTTTAATGGGAGCCGGTTATGCCCATTAGTAATAATTCCAACTACGAATGCATAGAATTACCATAGAAGATGTAATAATAGCCAGTTATAAGCTAAACACCATAATTTTTCCCACGTACATACGTCGTATACACATGGTACACTCGTGCGCACGCCATGTTGAAAACAGGGATGACGTCACGAATGATTTTGTTATGGGATGGGATGGCAATATACTTTAAAAACAACAGTGTCTGCTTCATCCAAATTGCTGTTATTTTGTCGAATTTAAAAAAATATTATATTATTTTTGTTTTTCTTAGTCGATTTTTCCAATTATTTTTTCCAAATTTTTCGATATAAATGGCTGCACCGGAGTATAGTCTTCAGTTGTTTATAGTATTCATGTTTATTTTTAGATTTTTAATAACACTTTTATAATGTTTTATTGATCACATATTTCCTTTTACTATCGGAAAAACAAAGTTAATAATAAAGCAAAGATATTAATAAATCGAATAATTTCATTAAATTCATAATATCGATATAAAATATTAAAATATGATTAGTATATAAACTTACCCAGGCGGGGAATCCAACGTCATTTTTAATGCATTAGCATCATCGATGACGTGCATTACTTATACTATCAAATTGCTATTGTACTCATTTAAAGATATTGCATAGAGGTTGATAAGATTCTTTAGTATTTTTTCTTTATTAAAATTAAAACAATCTTAGCCATAAACATCTAATCTAATCACATATGATATTGATCTGATTACGTAATAAACAGACAAAGGGCCTCTTTCTTAGTATTGCACAGCAAAAACCTGTCAGACTGATAGATGACAGATTTTCTTATGCTTTTATTAAGGAAACCAACGCTTTTCCTAGTTTTCCGTAAGACGTTATCTTTGACTGCCTCTGCGCATGATGTTATGTTTGTTTGTTTTGTGTGAAATTTCGTCAGTATAAATAACTATATGAATACGTCTCATCTAAACTATATATGGAACAATATGAAGTATACAATTTTCCATACTGTTTCGCATAGATCACAGCCGCTACAATTCATATTAACACCGTCATGAATCTTCTACGTAATTGTTATATTGTCGTTGTATTAGTCATGAACATTTTTCATTTTCCCCCTATCTTAGGAACATAAGATTTATTAATCATATCCTATAAATGTATCGCTTTTAGCAGAATCGCCACGGATGTCAAATACCTAAAGTCTAAGTCTAATGGAACATAACAATGTATTGGCTATTAATTAACCTATTAATTGAGTCATACAACACATAATACGGTTAGTTATCTTAGTTCTTTATATTTTTTTAAAGATATTGTTTCGCTCTTATCATTTGTATAAGTACATTTTCTTACGCATCTGTAAAAAAAATAATTAACGGATATTCTAGAAATGCCAAACAAAATAAAATTGTTTTATTTTATTTACCTAATGATTTATTCAAAATCCACAGCTCTTATTTTTTTTTTATAAATGAGATATAACTAAATAAACAGCAAATGGATTTTACATTTGTAGAATGCAATAACTATTAAAAAATATTTTCCTTTCTTATTAAAAATCAACGTCCTAAAATAAGTCGGTTACATGTGCATAAAGCAACACTAAGACAAAACATATTTTAAATTCATATGTTTTTGAGTTAACATATTGAATTTTCCGGAAATGTCTATACAATCATGAAAACACTTTGATAAAATTATAAAAAGATACCATTCTTATTACTTACGCATATTATTTTTAGAAGATACGTGATTTTCCTCGAGATTATCATCATCAATGACGTTGCAATTAAAATATGATGCTCTTATGCTCCTTAGAAAACATCTTGGGCCTTTACAATCATGCGTGTGTGTGTTTGTGCAACTGTAAACTTTATTATCTTAGATATAAGCCTGATTTTATATGAGAGCGGTTATTATCTTGATTGACTTATTGCGTCAAATATTTTTATGACGGTATTTGTTTTCTGACTTTTATCAACATCGAACTTAAGAACATTATTTACGACAATAATTTCTTATAGGTCATAAAACCGAAAGTGTTAAAAACTAACATTTATGTAGAAAGTTATGAATATATAACTGGATTTTATAGATTTTGGTCGTTATTTAGAATTAAAACTATTTCGCCAAATTAAAGAGGTAATAATTTTTGGATTCTTCTTAAAATGCATGCTTAAGCCTGTTTTCGTCAATAATGGCTTAATTTGGTTCAAACTGTTTGTCAGCGCTAGATACTTAGTTGATGTGATATAGAATAATCAAGTTGTCAGATGTGGCATCGAGAAAACTATTATGTAATGGCCTTTATATTATAATTAAGGAAGTCGCAAATACCCTCAAAAACCTTCAAACGGATCTCAAATAATTAGTTCAAGCACTATCGCACCAAATAGTGGAAATTAACAATAGATCAGACTCCGATCGGACGTCATACTGGTATAATTAAATGCAGCGTGACGTGCCGTGTTCCGATGTAGGTTCTATTAAAAGTTCTATATTAGTTTATTTGAGCGTACTTCCCGCAGTGACGCAGGCGTCCATTGAGCTAAGGCTTCACGCGCCAGCGCAGAGCTCAGTGGCAGTGTGATCTATCCGGCGCGCACACGCACTCATGGACCAAAAAAAACAGCCTCCGCATTACAGTGCTTAGTTACGCAAACCCACGTCCTAAGTCATTTTCGGCGCGAGTTCTGTTGACACCGGCCGGCGCGCATAACCTCTAAGTTTGACGTTTCGAGAATGGACGCAACGTCAAAGGTGCATCCACCCCGCTACAGCTTTGACATTCGGAGGTGACTGTGTGAGTGCGGTTTTTGCTGTTTTATAGATATTGAAGTGACATTAACGTTGACTTAATATGGAGGGTGAAAGTTGGCTATATCAAGTGAGTTGATCAGTTTACGCGTTAGGTAAGATTGTTGGTGTCTTTAAAGTGGGTTGCGGCTTTTCCTATTTCCTCTGTGTTGGCTTGAGTTCTCGTCTTATATAAATTCAGGTTTCTATCATATGAGTAATTCTAATCCCAACAGATTCTAACTTCAAGTGATTTAATGCTTCTAACCGTTTGTGAATACCACGAAATTTTATTCACTGTTTTTGTATTGACTCCATATAAGACTTTTCTAATATTTCATGCTTTATAATGTATAATATTAAGTATTTCTTATTTATTGGATCTAGATGCAGTAAACAGATAAGGTATTCAAGAAGCGTCTTGAAAATTCAGGTAAAATAAAAACACGTAATAAAATTAACATCACAATGTCAGAAGTCGGCTCAGCAATAAAATGTCAACAAAAGATTAGCATGCCAAGTTTAATGTCATGGGAATTCCAACGACTTTAGAATCATAGAGCAGGTTTTATAGAAGTGGTAACAAAGCCACGCTATACGGCGATAACTGAACCAAATGGAGTAAATAAAAAGCGTACAGACTGAGCGTCGAAATGTTCTAAACACAAGCTCTTAATTCAACGGATTAAGATCTAGTTTTGTGCAAGTTTTCAGAGGTTGACCCTGTGCTTAAACTAATGGGCAATTAAGTTAATCTCAGTCAGACATCAGACAACGAGACTCGGGTAGTTATCGTTGGATTATGCAAACATTTCGCTAAGACGAATGCTCTTTACGGCTACACGATGTTAATACTGTTATTATTTAACATTTGTATAAAGTTTAAATCGTAGTTGCCACGTCGAAGTGAAAAATAAGTTGATTTCAATGTTTCACGAAACGATTTCGTTAGTACAAAACTTGCTGATACAATAATGACAAAGGTTCATAATAATCCACAATTTTTGCGGTTGCTAGATAAGAATTTGTTGATTAATCCGGTGTGACCAAAATAGTACCTATTTGATTTTTGATAAATGCTGATACAAGCTCATTTGTACATCAATCGGAATAGTTATAGCGTAAGATAACATCTGATATCCTTATGTGATATCGAATGTAGCAATTTCAACTTGCCATTTTAAATAATTTTGCCCAACACGCTAGATCAGTTTGCTGTGCTATTATACAAAATATTCTTATAAATGTCAAGTCTACCCATCATGCAATTTTGTGAATCTGTTTTATAAACTACATATCGTCATTGCCCATATATTACACATCATAGACCATATTTTAAGTCAATTGACGCGTATCACCTATTCTTTGTCTCACGTTTCAGCCAGTTCCGTCAGATCTCATTGTCCCCCGGATTCTATCAATGGACTCCACATATAAGTAGATCGGTGTACTTAAGTAGTAGTTGCGATACACCGGCTTTACGCAACGCGCCGACCACGCAGCTCCATTCAAGCCTCGACGGAATTTGTTCTGCCTCGGGGCACGTCTACGCGTGAAAACCCCAAGGTCCGTCGAAATTGTAACAGGAGTAGCGATTGTACAGTCACGATCGCTACGATACAATGTGCTGACGTCAGCAGTGTCATTGTCGAATTTTTTGGCCGACCGGCGTGGTATGCAGAATTAACTCTGCTTCCTTGCCTGGGAGATGACTGAAAAAGTTACGCGTGTTTTTCTCGTTGGCTACTTGTGTGTCCAAGTAACATAACAGTAGCTGCTTCTCTGCTAAACGAATATGAACTTTATCTTGTTATATTAAAGTTACAATCTGAATATCTGTTGTGGCTGAATTGATTTGACATGTTGGTGCCAGCTTATTAACAAGAGTACACATAAAGATTACACTAAGTAAGCTTGTGATAAATAAAATTAATACTTTCGTAATACGTTATATTTGTTTGCAAATAAGTTTGGCTTATTTCTTGATACTAGGCATTCTTTAGGCGAGTATTATACATTAACAGTTAAAGTCAAAGTACCATTGTTTTCGTTGCTAGTTAAGCATAATCCTAGTAAAGTAGTATAGATGCAACTAGGGTATGCAGAATTAATGAACTCCCTTTCCTAGAAAATCTAGCACAAGTTTTAGATACTTTATTAAAACATAAACATCAGACATAATACATCATATATATAGAAATTAGTATTATGAAAGTAGAATATACATATATATACTTTTCGGGGAAGGAAGCTCAATCCCCTTAGCTGATTAATTTATGTATTATTTTATCCATCCAAATAAACGATTTATCTATCTATCTATCTATCCATCTAGCCAAATAGAAGCAGGAAGCTTCTGCAGTGTTATCTATATGCTATTTACTTAAGCAAGATGCAAGCAAATCCTAAAATTGACTGGCTCGATGGTACATTCGATAGTGACCCTGCCCCATGCGCCAAGAGTTGTGGGTTCGATCCCCACCCAGGACAAGCATTCGTATGATGAATACTTGTGTTTGTTCTGTGTATTTCTCGATTCTGATATCCGTAACACAAGTGCTTAAGGTAAGCCTCGGAGTCAGATCAATGTATGTGATGTAGTCTGATATTTAAAAAAAAAGTATCTAATAAAACTAACCACATGGTACATGATATAAAAAAAAAACTCACCCGGAAACCAAATGTCATGCACAATTTCAATTTAATGTGGAATATATTTGAATGCGTTCTAAATTAGACGCTGCTCGCAGATCCGTAAAGTTCAAACTTGAAACGTTTCCATTAACATTAGTATTGTTTACGTAATTAGTATTTGTGCTACCAGGATGTGTAATAACTGTGAAATCAATTAATTATGATTGAAATAATTGATTGATTCAATTTTCTTAGTTACCATTTTTGAGTAATTTTTGTAGGGTGAAACAATTTTTTTTAGTAAAGAAAATATTAAGAACTTAAAATCTTAAGTGACATGAAATATGTTATGTAAATGATAAATAAATGCAAAATAAAATCATTATTTTTGTAGAATCAGCAAGAGAAATAGCTATTTATTACATATCATATGACCTTAACAATACGTGTTGCGAATTTAATCACTTTTGTGTCCGATTGTACATATTAAAATACCCAGTCGCAGTTAAAACTATATATTTTTATATATAAGTAAATATTTACATAACATTACCATATTCAGTATTAAACGGTTACGTATTATTTGAAAACCAAATTAGCATTCTTTGAATTCCTTTGAATATCTATTCTTAAGGTTCTCAAACTTCTTAGGTACTCTTACTTACATACTTTATATACCTTAGCCCCCAAGTTACGATCTAAACTGAAGCCTGTAATAACATAATTCAGATATAAAACGAACCCTAAAGTCGTAATTCTTAGCATTAACTTCGCTGTCCCTGTCAATTTTGACGGCCTCTGGAGCTGACACTTTGGGAACCACTGGCCTAGACATTTCCGTGTGTGGCGCCAGTAAGGAATTCAATGTGCACATAGTAGTCTTATTTAATTCGCAGAATTATTCATGTATGTGTACGCACGCACACTCATAAAATAGCTTAGATTTGCAGCAAAAAAATTATATTAAGCGACCATTAATTCGGTCCGGATGTGTTGAAGCATACGATATAATATACTTACTCATCTATACTTATAATAAATCTGTAGAGAGGTCAATTCTGTACATGAAATATATTTTCAAAATAACTATCAGGGGGTGATTAGTGATCGATACTGATGCCAAAAATGCAATCAGTAAAATTTTTGTCTGTCTGTCTGTCTGTCTGTCTGTATGTTCCTTATAGAAATAAAAACTACTCGACGGATTTTAACGAAACTTGGTACAATTATACTCCTGGGCAGGTTGTAGTATACTTTTCATCACGCTACAATCAATAGGAGCAGAGTAGTGAAGAGAAATGTTGGGAAAACGAAAGAAGTTACTCCATTTTTTAAGCTTCCGTCGCGTGTGCAGCCTTAATGGTTAAAGTTACATAGAAATCATGTATGCAGTTAGTCTATAAAATATTAACCATAAACGCGGGTGACACCGCTGGCACAGCTAGTTAATAATATTATACTAAGTGTGATCTGGTTGCGATGTTGAACATATATTTTTTATAACTTACAAAATATTTGGCATATCTTTTAGCGTATTACATTGTACAAAAAAACACAAGTATACGTAAATAGATACATGACCGAATTTTATGGAATAATTTTTCATTAATCAATTTTAAGTATTTACAAAAGCTACCATGAAATTTCTTGCTAGAGTTTCTGATATTAATTCGAACAGATAGCTTGATTGAATTGACAAATTCATTTTATGTAGTTTATTTTTTGGAATGTGATATGTCGACTACAATAGAATGATTAATTGATTTTGCTAATAATGTTATCTGACAGATGAAGAAATAAGCCATATATCTGTTTATAATAGCATACCTACATACTGTTAATTCCAAACTTTAATCTTGAATACAAATTTACTGATATGATAAGCTAGCTGTAAATTTTGATCGTCAACAGTGGTTGCTAACGCAATAATCAAAGATCTGCAATCCTTTTGTTTCGAGTTAATATTTCATACAAAGTGATTCCACAAGTCTCAACATTTTTACGGAAAATATGACCACATTGCAATTTCATATCTTAAACAACGAATGATAGTGTAATGTTGACAACGGTGAAAATTTTGAGTCTCGTCAAAAAATATTTAAAGTTACCTTTTTTTCGATTATCTTTAAAAGTGTTTTTGGATGACATGTGCTAGGTCTTCTTATATCTATTAATTTACATAAAGACAAATTTGGATGTGTCACCGAATATGTCATCATAGTTCATCATAATCAACGAACAATTAAACAGTGCGAAACGAATGCAACAACAAAAGAAAATCGTGTCTTTCGATTGATTGTCGAGCATAATCTCTATCACTTCACAGTAATTCTCTGACGTACAGTGTCACTACAACAGTTTACTATACTAGACTATATACGTGTAGCTATCGTGTGAACATGTAAATAGATCTGGCTATTGTTTTTTAATCTAGTTCCGAGATAATGCCACTAGTTGCGTTAGACCGGTCAGACTTGAAATAATTTTCATGGGGGAAAATGTGTCTTAGTATCTTAGTCTTGTAGAGGTGGTTGAGATGGGACTATCGTTGCTAAGAGTGAGTTACTTATTAATTATTAACCAAAAGTTAACAGTTTATTACTAACTATATAGAACAATGGTCTGACCAAAAGTGATTATTATAAAATATATGTTTATAATTTGGATACAGCCGAGGAAGATAATATTACACTGCCTGACTAAACTTTATTTGTGCTTACTACAAATATTTCATTTAATACAAGTGTAGATGGATCCTTGTCTTCCAAACAAACAAATTACTACTTTGCTGATTCATCAAATTGGGCAATTCCTCTCCCAATTATATAGATAAATATTCATAGAATATCATAAAAATTTACATTTAAAACGAATAAGATCCACTTTATACTCGAACTTTGGCTTCTACTAGACATCGTTAGTCATTTCTAAATATAGACATCTTTGACGTTTAGATAAAATATACAATGTCTGAAAATGTTTACGACATCTGGCTCAGTCTTGCGTCAAACGTCATGTGGAGCTACGTAAGCTCAACGTGTTAAACTGTAATAAAAAAAAAACATAAACTTTGTACGTCATTAAACTATCACAACCAATTTTCTAGTTCATCAAAAAAATCTGCTTAATGACTTCACAGCTCTATTTAAAGTAGATATACTCGAATCACCATCCAAGTAGTTACTCAATAATAATGAAATTCTTGATTTTACGATTAAATTAAATCACTATAAACTCATTTATAGACTAGCTACCGCCCGCAACTCCGTTTGCACAGATAAATAGCCAGCAGTGTTTTTCAGGCTACGATTTTCTCGGTCTGTTTAAATAAGCGGGCAAACTTAATATTAAGTTTTGTTATATTTATAAATGCTACATATAGATAAGTGATATCTAATATAATGTTCTCTTTGTTAACAGATGCCACAAACAGTGCCCCGTTCCGGGTGCAGCCCACCATCGTCGTCCCAGGGCGAGAGGGCGGTGCCAGCCTCCCCCGCCGACCTACACCACCTGCTCCGCTTCCTCGGAGCCGCGTCGCCACCAGAATCGATGCTGCACTCCCCCCAGAACCCGCACACAAAACCCCCTCCCCCTTATCCAGAAGACAACAACGTCCTCGAGCGCCTTTACGATTTCGAAGGATACCCCACACCTTCCCCTTCATCAGACGAGGGGTCTATCCCCACAGTCGCTTTACAGCCAGCTTCCCCATACAACCAACAGTTCAACTCCCCCGCTGTCTACATCAAGGAAGAACCAAACAGACTGGCGGTCCCTGGCTTCGCCTCTCCGTACCCCTTATCACCTTCAGGGTCTTGCTCCTCATACGGCAGCCACAATCAGTTCTCATCCCCTGTACCACAACACGAAGAGTACATTGATATCGAAGAACTGCTAAAAGAAAATCAGATTCTGCAAGAAAGTGTTCAGCATAATTACATCACACCAAAAATAGAAGTAGAGGAGCCCAGGGATCACATTTTACTAAGGTCTGCGCTAGAAGACACAACTTTCCAGAAGAGATTTAACCTCAAACCTATTCCTTTGGAATTGGGGACAGTGAAGATGGAAGAGAGCAGTGGAGGTGATGACAATTGTATCGTAGCTCCTGATATTGATAGAGTCCTATCTTTGGCTATTGAACAATCAAAAAGAGATGTGGACAACACATGCACAGTCTTAGGAATCTCACCTGGTGAGTCACGCAAAAATCACGTTCATATATTAGTCATATAAGCTTTGCTAAAGGTTGAATAGTTATAAATGGCAAAACTATGAATCGCGTAAATACATATACAAAGAATGCCACTTGAATTATGTATTATGAATATGAAATAACTTAACATGAGAGCGTAGTAGTTGTATCTGTTGACATCAATACTATTAGTTAGCAATTAATAGTGACGTCACTCTGACCTCAACGCAGTAAAAAATGAAGCGTCTGTATGTAGATAAGACGCCAGCTACTGCTTCTGTACATCGCGTTTATAAATGTGTTCTGAGAATAGCGATGGAGCGATTGGTTACGTAAGCGGTCCATCCACTTAATGTTTGTATTGACTTAACTATAACTCTTGTCCAGTTGATAATCATTAATTTTTTGCCATTAAAACTGATTTTATATGTACATTCTAATGATGTTATGAAACGTCCAAACATAGCTCATTTTAGAACATTTTTTTTTTTGATAATGGAGATTAACAGATTAATGACGCCAAAAGATGATTGATAAATCAAAATAATAATCTCGATACAGATGAAATGTAATCCCAATATAAGTTTAACGTCCCTTAATCGCCTTTTGTTATATTGATACAGAACCGAAACATTCAAAAATGTCCTTTATCCTTATTTATCGTGTTATGATTTCTGCAGATCCCATGTTGTGGAGCACTGGTGACGTCAAGGCTTGGGTCATGTTCACACTCCAACACTTCAACCTCCCGATGGTCCCAACAGAATACTTTGCCATGGATGGCGCTGCGCTGATCGCGTTAACAGAAGAAGACTTCAATCAAAGAGCGCCTCAGGTAAATACGTCGCACTGGATATCTATCATCATCATCTTCTAGTGTTATGTCCCGTGCTTAGACGGGGTCCAGTTAGACCATGATCCAGGATCCAGGACCGGCAGTCACTTCAATGTAATTACCAGACTCGCTAAGAGTCTGGTAATTAGTCTGACCTTCATAGCCCTAAGATAGGGGAACCAGACAATTGTTGAACTGGATATCTATATTTTTAATAATTTTAAAACTAAAGAGTGAGTTTGTTTGATTGTTTGGTTGAATACGCTAATCTCAGAAACTGCTAGTCCGAATTGCAAATATTTTTTGTCCATTTATCGAGGAAGGCTATAGCGCATCATCATTAACATCACGCTATGACACATGCACCAAGTGGGTGAATCCGCGGGCACAGTTATAAATGATCTTGCTAAGAGAACAATAGTTTTAGGCAGAGTAACAATAGAAGTAACAAATGATGATAAGAGTAAAAAGGAGCAGAGAATCATTTTAATAGTTGCTAGAATAAACAGTTTTGTAGAAAGGTGGTTTCAGTGTTTCGGTGATGATAAGGATATTAACTGGCTCGAAGAGAAACGGTTTATTTTTCTTACTATAATCAGTTAACCCTGAATGAGATTGAGGGCGTTCCATATCGGTGCAAAGTCTAACAAATTGATTCATGTTTGTACAATAAACATTGTGTTTACTTACTACGAGTAGTCATAAATCGATGACCTCTATCATAGTCAAAAGTCACGAGTAGGTAACAAATGTTTTAACTTTAGTCATAATTTTCTATATCATTGTTTTTAAACACAAGCTATCTTTCTTGTATGAAAATACGAATATGTACCGTGAGTAATTTAATCTATGTGTTAACGTTTAATCGTTGCGACTCCGAACTTGTTTCACTTATAATTTGCATAACGATTCATTTAAAGGTTACGCATCTCCGATATCAAAGTCAAATTAGTTTTACGAAAAAACTTTTATGACATTAGTTTCTGATAATAGTTAATCAATAAAGTTGCTCTTTAGATCATCAACACACATTTCGATAATTGCTTCCTAAGTTTTTTGACTACGATTAGCTTACATCATCTGGTCGTGTTTCTGTTAATAAGTATAAACACTGGTGATGTATACATCATTCACTAACAGCAGTTGATTCGTATAAATATAAATATGAGTATACCTACCTACTTTTCATTCATTTTTGAATCTATTAGTTAGTTATCAATGAAAGTCACCATGACAATAACTTTGTAACTGATAGTGTTATTGCTATGAATGTTTCGATTGAAATAAAGTTTACTGGATAAGTACACACCTTTTAAATAATTTTATATGCAAGCAGTATTCTTTCTGTATGCGATTTTTTTCTTTAGTATTTAAATAACTCAAGCCATTGTTTTTGAAGAAAGATTAAGGTATCAAAAAATTATGAGCTGATGCTGTAAAGCTAAAATCGAACAATGAGTTTGTTACCCCTTCTACCATAACATAACTCGTCACCTAGTAAGTTGTCTTCACAGTGACGGCTGTTACGTCACCAATAATTTTATTCGGACGGCAACCGAGGAAATCCGTTTAGGATAACCGGGTTACACATTATGCAACCCGGCCGGTTGCATTCAGACTTGTTTGTAAACACGGGGTTTTGCAATTGTTATATCAGATCATACACTTTTCCTCCTTTCTATCGTCTCTTCATTATGAATACATGTTACTAGTTTGTAATGGACTCAGTCAAAACAAGTAGTAGCTATATTTCAAAATTTTTTGAGTGATAGCAGAACAATACATTCAAAGTTAATACTTTATGGCATGTCAAATCATATATCTCTTACTATCTTTAACAAAGACTACTTTGTCGCGTGGGATCTATATTTTTTTCCGGGAAAGCTAACTTAGGCCTTTTAAGATTCAACCTTTAGGCGTAACATACATATATTTGTAATTGGTCATGGAGGTGTGAATACGTAATAGACACTTAAACAGAGTTATCCCCTTCTTTTCATTAGTACAGATACATATTTAAAGACGTTTCAAGTACCAAATATCAAAAAAGGATAATAATTGCATAGAATTAGAAAAATACTCCATGTGCATAGTCCCTAAGACCGGCAAAGAGCGCGCGCGCAGCGGCACCGGGCCCGCATCGCACGCGCCGCTGCCCAGACTTTCTCCAAGGCCGATGAAAGTCTTCGCGCGCTCTCCTGGTACTTGCATACAAATCAGACTTGTTCTCTCCTCAACTCTAGTACCATTTCATTTAAACTTGGCAGACATAATATCTGAAATACATTTTGCAAAAAAAAAATGTAAACCTGCTATTTTTCTTTCTTTCAAATTGAAAACTGTCTGAAAACACGAGGTCTGAAACATTCAAATTGAATAAAAATATACCTTTATTTTTAAAATAGTTGTTAAATTAATTTTGATTGGTTGGATGACTATAAAGCATCTATGTTTAGCGATTTACAGTAACACATGTTAGATAGCATTTTTGATTACACAGTACATATAAGTGTTATTGATATAAAACCAAACTTGAACTTAACTATACAAGAAATCACAAGTATGCAAGATAATGAAAAAACCCTTGTATAGTTACTGACCTATCAATTTATTTTTAGATCGATAATTACATGTAGGAACGGATCAAGGGCAAAAAAAATATGGACAAATCGGAATCTCATCAAGATTTTTTTTTTAATTTAATAGTATGACTTCAATTATGTACAGTGTTATCAAATGTATATATGTATAGTAATAATTATCGATTAGATAAATAGTGGAAAAGTTTAAGTCTTAGAGGATTACTATATCTACATATTATATTTTTGGTTCAATGTTAACTAAAATATTAGTAGGTACCTACTTAGGACAGGTTACATCATAGGATTGAATTATTACATATACCTACATTTTTATAATTCAAGTCAATCTAAACGCTTGTAATCATAGGTGAAGAATTCTTACAATTAAAGGTGGTCGGGTCACCAAAACATTGATTATTTAATCAAGAATCATTGAATGTTTGTTAACCCCGATAATTTTATATGAGACTTAATCTGCTACAAGTGAATGAAATACGTTGCAAGAAATTACGTCGGTACCTACTTCATTTTAATGAGTTTATTAATTGTAAAACAGTAGATGTGGATTATTTGTTTTCAATGTTCGTGTTAACTTCGAAATATCCTATTTTCAATGGGGATTTATTTTTGTCTAAGGCTGATTTTTAACAGCTGACTGCAAAAAATTGCTGTACAGTAAACTACAAATCGCATAATTGTAAAATGTAAAATTTCTGAAATGGTTGATATTTTGCTTTATCTCTCGCTAAAATTATACTGACTATTATAAATTCGGTCACAAAAATTATATTTTTTAGAAACTTTTGCGTTTTGTGGCGAATCATGAGGAATAATTATATAAAACGCGAAATTTTTTTTTGATTCCGTCAGTGAACCGATTATTGCCTATGACTTTAATTTAAAGTATGCATACTAAAATGCGATTATTGTTTTAGGCTGGTAGCACACTGTACGCTCAACTGGAGATCTGGAAGGCAGCGCGGCACGAAGCGTGGAGAACCTCCCAGTGGTCCGAGCATCAGCAGCCTTCACCCAACCCCACACCCGCCGGTCTGCCCTCAGCCGACGACATGAGCGATGGTAAGTCAAAATATGTCTTTCTTGTAAGCAAAAAAGAGAGTGAGGTGTGTTAGGCCTACGTCACATTCGGCTTTTCTTCTATTAAAGGCAACAAAGCGAATGGGGTTTGTAAGGACTGTGTCATATGGCGCTCAGCTCTCTCTGCCTACTCTACCATGGCGTAACGTTAGTTAGTTAAAAGGGTACAAACATGTCACCTGACAAGAGTTTATTAGCGGTAGACATTTGCTGCACTTGAGGTGTCAGAAATGCATTGAAGACCTTCCAAGCACTATACTCTTAAGCCTTATCGAAGAACTGTGCTCTAGGAAATATCTTGGTAAGGTGCTCATTTACAGCCTAAGTGTGTGGAGAAATTTATATATATTTATATTATAGGTAGGTGTTCGTATTAAGAAGGCGAAGTAGATCGTAAGTTGCATGCAGCTTGCATGACAATTACAAAATAATTTGCATATTAACTCGACGATCCATGAACGGAGCTTTTGTTTATTTATACGAAAGCATCTAGATAACCGCAAAGTCCTTATACGTGTGTATGATGTAAAGTTACTACTTAACTAAACTTGCGTATGCAATATTGTCAGGCCAATGAAACAAACGTTGCATTTCGTCAACTGTTCTACAAGACATGTCTTTGATATATACGTATACAAGGTTTTTTTTGTGTATGCGAAACCTCTGACTTATTTAACTTATTAATTCAAAGAAGTAATTTCAAGAATTTCAGATAATGAGTTACTAAAAAAAAAAATATTTTGACAGACGCAGCTGGGGAGGTCTGATTGATCACTGTAGTGGTACAGTGACCATCTACGCACAATGGCCCATTTATGATGCTAAGTGCGGAAAACAAATGCCCAACTAACTAACTAACCTGTTATCCTATTCATGTGGGTATCAGAAACGGATTTTGCAAAATAGCTTATGATAACAGGTGGACTATAGTTTCATGATTCAAGTCCAGAACATTAATCTGTGCCCTTAGGTACATATTAAGCAGGTCACATGTACCTACATATCAGATAAATTAACTTGTTATCAAATATTTGTCTTGAATTTCAAAATATTAATTGACGCAATGCGATATGGTATCATGCGTGAATCGTGTCTCAAATACATACACTTCCGAAAATGTTTGACAACATCTGTCGATTTTTAAAATATTTTTGTAGTAAAAGAAAACAACTGATAAATTATTATACTAGTTTTGTAAATATTATTACTTTTGGTTATCTTGAATATTTAAAATATTTTTTTTATAAATTTCTGCCTACCTACTATATTTTCTTTACAAACTATCTTGTCATATTCAAATTGGAAGCCAAGGAAATAAATATAATTGAACGAATACGCCAATCATAAAATCCAGGTGCATTCTGCGCTCGTTGGCTCTTTTAAAAAAAGTTATTAATGTCGGAAAACTGTTAAAATGCCAATGCTAACCAAGACTGGAGTGATAAATTTTAATGAGTAAAGCGTAATCCAGATAAGTTGCAGAATAAGAAAAAGCTGCAGGTTTGTCATGTGTCAAAGCGATGTGGAACGGCGATGCATCAGCGCGCGCGCATTGTGACTGACCGTTAGCTGATGCGCCGGCACACATACGAGTTAGAACATTTATGCGCTGGACTGGCTGGATACTTAACAGCTGCAGTAAAACACATAGCCAAAACGTTTTAGTTGAGAGGAACTATTAAGAGAACGCACAAAATGCAGTTTTTTTGGAACTGACATGTGTCAAATTCAATGTAAATTATATATTATATATATATATATTTAATATATTATTCTATGTCGTGCCTAAATACTATAGTAATATAATATACTAACTCTGACAATAAGAATTTAAGTTTTAGTTAATTGTTGAAACTAGAAACATAGTATACTTTTATGCTGTCTGCTAAGCTCATGGCTGAATGAGATTAAATATAGACTAATAGGCAATGATAACAATTTATTCTAACAGACTTTGCATCCAACACGGAATGCTGCTCTAAGGAGACATGTAGCTCATGGTAGTCTCAACTGGCCAATGATAAATGACTAAGTATAAAGGCCACTTCTAATGCACGCGACAGAATCTGAATTGAAACGATGACATATTACTCGTATATAACGCAAATGTAGAATAAATCATTAATCACAGCCATCTAGTGGTACATGATGTCAAGCTAGAAATAGATATTGCAAAGATACCGTTGCCAATCAAAATGATCACTGCAAATAAAACTGCAAAAAATTATAAAGCTGAATTTTAAAGTGATTCCAAAACCTTGCTTGAAGTAAAACGTTAAGTACTAGCAAAAGACGATATTAACGATCTCGAGCGGTTAGCAGCTAACAGCGTTTAAGTTGATAAAATAAACTAAAACTGAACACCTACTTTCCGCAAGACAGTTAATCCATAAAAAAGTGTTAGACTGTGCCACGCCGCAGGAAATAGCAATCGACAATTATTCCTTACTCGTACAACTGCGGCTTACGAGTTTATGTTGGAAACGGCAGTAATGATCCGATAAATGCTGATCTTATCTTTAGTTAGTACCAGCCCATTACAAAAAAAATATGACTAACCAACTGCTATTCTAAGATATCTACTTTGGAGCATAAATACCAGATAAGGCGATTAACAATATTAATTCCTTCGGACAGGTCCGAGTGATTATATAAAATAGGACTAATTCAAAATCAGTGACCAACAATTTTACAATAAATACGAATTATCTGAGCGAACCACGCCTGTTACAGTTACTCCATCAATCAGCCGTTCCCAATTCTATTGCGATTCTGTCGTCCCTTACTCTAGACGGTAGACCGTACCAGCCACCATCCCATATAAGTCCAGTCGTGTTTTTCTGTCGTTTTCCGACGACCCAGTTCGTCTGACTGGTGTCACCGGACTCGCAAGGTCGTATTGGCCAAGTTATATCTGCCGTTTGACATCACAAAAATTCTTATTATCACTAATAAATAAGGCTTAGAGTCAGGTCTGCTCTGGACGGTCGTTCGCAAGCGGTCGTGGACTTTAGTTGTAAGTGTCACTTTGTTCAATGTTTCTTTCGTTTATCTCTTTACTGCCTTCGTTTGCCACTCTCAATATGAGCGAAACCTGAATTGCAACTTTGTATTCAGCTTCTTAAGTGTCGAGTTTGCACGAGTCATTTACAAAGCCTTATATCCCTCAAATCGTGTGTAACATTCCTTTCCACACACGGCTTTCTTCTTTAAATAGAATGTTGCTATTTATCGCCCGGCCTCTGCTGGCGTTTACCTGAACCGTTTGAAAGTCAGCCTGTTCGTTAGTCTGGTAATGAAGGTCAACGTAGGCAAAAATAGTTTGTTTACATAATACATTTAAAATAAGTATGTATATCTTTGCCGAAACAAAGGCGTTTCTACATGAAAAAGTTTTAGGCCAAATGATTTAAGATTTTGCACGAATGATACTTGTACATCAGTTATAAAAGATAATTTTACGACAAAAGTAAAGCAAACTAAACTCTTAGCACCTTGACATAAATGCATTTAAAAGAAATTGCAAGATTTTTTAAAATATAGCTGCTGCCAGTGAGCCTAGTGCAGTAGCTATAGTCACATCGAGATTGTATGCTTTATTATGTTAATAAATTTTATTATTATTATTATTATTATTATTATTATTATCTGGAACAGACATGTCTAGCATGTTGCTGTGATTCAAAGAAGATATTACAACGATGCATTTCTCGGAAAATACTCGAGACAGCCATCTGGCTACTTCTAGGGCCATTTCATTACACATTACAGTCATTATCCGGCCCTTAACGATCCTAGATTGGTTAATAGAATGGTTAGCTTGCGCATGATCCTTTATTATTCGATTATTATGCATTTGGAACACTTATGACGCTTTTTTCTAAGAAAGCAGTAAATCTTATAGAATTTTACATGCTGTTATTAGGATATTTCTTCGTTAATATGTGCCTATTAATTCTCCAAAGTTTTCCAAAAGTTACTGGAGCCAAATTTTTTTAAAGTATGTTTTGAAAGTATCTAATTAAGTTAAGTAAAATGAAACATAAGTACATTAAGCAATTTAGAAAAAAGTTGAAAAATTGTTGGACACTCAAGTGTCTCTGCATGTTGAAATAGATCCAAATATCTTTCTTAAAGGGGAATTCTTTCGAAGGTTGCTAACCTGATATCTTTCTTTACAGACGAAGACTCAGAATCAGCGGGTACAAGTGCCGGAGCGGTAGGAGGCAAGGCCAAGACTGGCAGCACGCATATTCACCTGTGGCAGTTCCTGAAGGAGCTCTTGGCGTCCCCCCACATCCACGGCTCAGCGATACGATGGCTCGACAGAAGTAAGTGTTGAAACATTTATTTAGAAACGTAGAAAATACTGATTAAATGGGTTCACTTTGACTTACGGGGTAAAATAAATACTGAATTACTGCTCACTGCTGAATTAGCGCTCGATAAAATCTATACTTATAATAAATCTGTAGAGAGGTCAATTCTGTACATGAATTATATTTTTAAAATAACTATCAGGGGGTGATTAGTGATCGATACTGATGCAATCAGTAAAATTTTTGTCTTTCTGTCTGTCTGTCTGCCTGTCTGTATGTTCCTTATAGAAACAAAAACTACTCGACGGATTTTAACGAAACTTGGTACAATTATTCTTTATACTCCTGGGCAGGTTATAGTATACTTTTCATCACGCTACAATCAATAGGAGCAGAGTAGTAAAGGGAAATGTTGGGAAAACGGGAGAAGTTACTCCATTTTTTAAGCTTCCGTCGCGTGTGCAGCCTTAATGGTTAAAGTTACATAGAAATCATGTATGACGGAAATAGTCTTTATAATATTAACCATAAACGCGGGTGACATCACTGGCACAGCTAGTACTTAATATAATGCTCTTCCTTCATAAATTAACATGAACCAAAATTCCATCTTTTCTCTTCCGCACTCTATAGGTATTACAGATAAACGAAAAATATCACGTTACATATGTGCAGGAACTCGCGTTTGGAGGGTTAAAGCTAAAATATTTAGAGCAAGCTCACTGGCTGAGTAGAAACAACCTTGGGGAGAAAGGACTGTTAATCAAAGATAACAATGCTATGGGATTAAGGGAACTTTATCATTCGTACTACAAAGAAAGAAACATTCGTAGAATTGTGATAATTATAATCACATACAATAATATCTAAAGTGATATATAAACATATAATTATGTTGAAGTGTGCGATATGCATACGTTCCTATATTTCATAAATTTCGATGAAATTGATTAAGCCACTGACAACATACTACTCCAGTACTAAATTATCTATAAAGTTGCGTAGTAGTTAAATGTTAGTAATTAATATTAATACTATGATGGATGCATACGTATAACAGACTAAAAACTATTGTGATAGGAAATATTATATCGCAGCAAAGCAATAATATGTTCCACTTTATCTTAACTTATAGTTATAGTTTAAAAATGTAATTAAAATTAAATAATTGTATCTGTTAATGAATATCTTCTGACTTTATCTTTAAAAATGTCATAATTATACAGAAAACATACAGAATATGTAAACAAACATACGGAAGAAAAACAGTTTAAATGCATTCATATGTGTAAACTTGCAGTGTATAAAGGAAAATAATTCGCTACTTTACCCTATAGGAATGCAATTTATTATAGTAAATTTAATCCTTATAAATGGACGGATAAATACTTCGTAGCATTTGCAAATTATCACGAGGTCTAAGAAGCAAAACTTGTCTTCAAGTAGGACTAGTTTGTTTGTGTGCATTGTATACAATTACATAGCGATAACGGCTCCTTGTGGTACCCCAAATATGACAAGTTAATTGGTTCAACACACTTGTTTCTCTACCTAACTACGTTAAGAAATCTTGCTCTAAAGAGTTGTCGCTAAGTATAATAATTCCTTTGTCTTAAAGCGCACACTTATGTACCGTGATACAATTATCATTAATTAGCTAAGAACTGGTATGCAATCGATTGACTATATCAAGATACAAGTCCATTTTGCTTTATTAATTTACTTGCTAACGTTTTATGCCCAGAGTTATCATCAAAAACATAATGTATGTCTTAAATTCATTGTTGTTGGAGAAGTTATTTGTGTAGCGACATTCTCACCAGCCAAGGTGAACGAGCTAGTTACTCGGCATCTGTTAAGTACTTAATAAAATACTTTAAAGTAGCTAAAGGTTACTCCTCTGCGTCGTGACTGGCCTATGAGACGATAGTGCTGAACGCATTGTTTCGATTTGTTAGCTGGTTCAGACATTTCAGACTTGTCGTTTTTCGCGAATCGTCGATATGAACATCTAGATCGTTAGCTCGATTAGTCCGATATACATATTCGTCGAATGAGAATGCTCTGTCTCCAAAAAACAACTCTCGATCCGATTAGCATTGGAATAAATTTAGCAGCCGTTGTTTAATTCATGTGGTGCTTTCGCAGGTAACGGAGTATTCAAGATTGAGGATTCAGTGCGTGTAGCCAGACTGTGGGGCAAGAGAAAGAACAGGCCTGCGATGAACTACGACAAGCTATCCAGGAGCATCAGGCAGTACTACAAGAAGGGTATCATGAAGAAGACGGAGAGGAGTCAGAGACTGGTGTACCAGTTCTGCCACCCGTACTGCTTATAAGTGGGACTTGCAATAATCTAGTTTTTAAGTGATGTAAATATTTATTGTAAATACGTGCGCGTGAGAGCCGCGGTAATGCGGTCGTGTCGATGGCTCGTTGGGTTTTGCGGCGCATACGCAAAGCCGAACGCAGCCCAATGTTCGTGTGACGACCGAACTTCGAGTCTATTTTAGCGAAGGTTCGCTCAAGGCTCTGATTTAGTAGGCGTCTGCTATCCCTCCATAAAATTCGGGAAAGGTAATTTTCTCTGGAATTCTATTGGACGGGACTATCTTGTTTTATTTAGCTTTTAAGGTTTTTTTTACCGGCGATTAAGCGACGACGAGGCTCTTGGCGATTTAACGATTCGATTACAGCTCTTGTTCTCGCTGAAAGCTGGTAATGTTTATCCCATATATCTATGATATATTTCTAGTACGTTCTATGAACTTTTAGATGTATAAGCGTTCTGTAAATACACTGAACATAAAACGAATAAGAAAAATGAAAAAAACAAGTCATATCTTGTTATTGATTAATTATCGTGATGTTAAAAGAGATTATTCTCCGATATTACTAGATATAGATTTATACGAATCTTAAGATAAATAAAATGTTTTTATATTAAAATGGTGACGAGTTACGTCACACAGAAATGTATATTGTTTAATGTTTGAGGCGGTGATGATTGGTAAGAATATAAAAGGTTAGAATTTAAAATTTTGTGCCAAATAGACATGAGATACTTTATTAGGGACAAAATTTGTAAAATTGTGATTGTGTGTCCCCGCCGGTGTACATAAAGAATTGTATAATGTAATGTATAAGGTGTTGGGTCATATATAATTTGTAATAACTAATATATTATGTGAACCGACGCAGTTAGCGTTATATAACATCTATTACTGGACCAAACTAATTTAGATTTTATGAATTATTATAATGTAAAAATAAATAAAATAAATGGCCATTTATACGCTGTTTCATTGTTCTACACTCGAGGTATATAAACCTTTGTTATGATGATAAAGAAGTATAACGTAACAAACGAGTTGATACCATCTTGACCTATGCTTGACCTGATGATAATTTTTACTTGTGATAGGACTGAACTGTGCTGTGATGTAAAAATGATAGATTAGCTTTTCAGGACCCCATGATCATTTAATATACTAGCAATTTTATGAAAATAAGAGGAAAGTTTTAGCTTTACAAGACTATGCTTAAGCAGCATGATTAAATTAAATACTCACTTGTCAAAACATTCTAATTAATCGTTGAAGGTACTAACTAGTACCATGATAGCTATTGACGGTCATAAAATATAATATTATCTTCATAATTAAATAAGCTAAAAGTATCGAATAATGTTATAAGTTTGAAATGTAGGTGACAATAGAAGTTTAACTTGATTTCTATAGGTACATAAGAACAGTATGTACCTAAGCCCTACATACTTTAGAGCGTAATTAAAAATTACCGGGTCTCGTAAACTAAATAAGTATCTAATTAATAGATATCTAATTATAGAAGCATTTTAATTAATTTGCATTAGTTGTAAGTCGAACTAGGCAGTAAAGGACTTCTTTTCAATTTAGGACATAATCCGATCAATGTCAAACCAATGTCATGCTATCATGGTCTGTCTTCAGACTGCAGGCTATGCAGCCGAATGGTTTCGGTGGACGAACTAATTAATTTCTTAAGAGTCGCAGTAGTTTCTTCTACTCTGATATAATACATAGATATGTATTCTGTCTAAGACTAGTACTTAGGTGGGTAGTGCTTAATTAACTTAGTTCAAAGCTTCGTTAAAAAATCAGTCTTTTGAAATACAGAGATGCGTGGTCGCCCGATCATTGACTTTCCTCCGAAGCGATCAATCAAAATTCTCATTAATGAAATCTCGACTGCGATGAATATTTATTCAGGCCAATTACCTCTTCATTGACTTCGCTAAGCACATACAGAAATCAGTTCTTTTCGCTAGAGTTAATATCAAAACTACATTAAAGGCATTTAAAACTAATTGATTGACAGAAAGCACACAAATTCGAGCTGAGTTGCATCACATTGCGCAAAGATGACGTCACAAAACACCACAGACGAATTCCTCGAGTGAAAGTGCCTTTCGCCGGCCTTCGGAGGGGGTGAGGAAGGCTGCAAGGGGGGATTGTGTAAGAAACGAATGCCACTTGATGTTCGACTTTTGTGATTTTATTGTTATTGGGTACACATCGATTTCGATATTTTATTTGTTTTTTACTGTTTATGCACTTATTTTTCTCGTTACTCTGAACTGAGTTTCAACCACGTGCCTATATTGTCTGTGACAGAAGTTAATGACTACCATTATAGTTTAGTTTCAGATATAAACATAATCTACCTACCTACCTATACCTACTCTTAGATATTCCTACTCATAAATTTTACTGGATTAACTAAATGGGTCATTGAGTGTAATTCAGCATTTCTTGGTGTTTCATTTCTTACTACCCATCTCCAAAATCGGTTTACTTTTTACTGCAGTAGTGGGACAAATGGGAAATCAATTGACCCACCATCAAAATAAATAAATATCCGACTACATCACATACATTGATCTGACTCCGAGGTATGTAGCTTAAGCCCTCGTGTTACGGATATCAGAATCAAGAGTGGTATTACAAATATATACTTAAATATTAGATATTAACACCCAGACACAGAAATTCATCATACGAATGTTTGTCCTGGGTGGGAATCGAACCCAAAACTCTTGGCGCATGGGGCAGGGTCACTACCGAATGCGCCATCGAGCCAGTCAAAAATAAGTAGGACGACAGGAATAAAATTTAAAATATTATTTAATTTCCCTTTCTTCCCACTGGTGAGACAAAGCCTGGTAGGACGAACGGAAATAATCCACTCTTGTTACCTAGTCCTTAAAATGTAACAGAGCACTCCAAACATTTGAGTAAAATAATAATATATTTTGATATAAATTAGTAGCTTTTGTCGTATTATGTAGTATGTGTATAAATATTGGTATTTTGAAACTTAAGTATTAGAAACTCCTTGGACCAGTTGGCAACTCAATACCGTCGTTCGGCAGTGAAAACCTCGGAAGTCGCATTTGCTTTTTTTTTTAGAATTAATATACTAAACTTCACGCCACTTCACTAGGGTAGGCAGAGAGAACTGAACGCCTTATGGCACGGCCTTTACACACCTTACATGCTTCTTAAACCTTCATGATCCTTTTCATACAAGCTCTACGGTTTTCCGGTTAATAGTAATTTTCCTTAAATGCTTTTTATCTACGTAGGTAAATTGCTTCTGCATTCAGTGTTAGCTCTGAGATTGAGAGACGGACAGCGTAAATTTACCTGATAATAGGGTTTATTTGGAACCCTTTAAGGAATAAATACCTAAGTACTATAAAATGAGCGTAGGTACCTTGCGAAGTCAATTTGAGGAAAAGACGCAACAAAAGTTTTCGTTAAAAAATAATAATAAACTCGTTTTTATGATTTTTTATCACTTTTCGGAACCACCTTATTGCAACCATTATTTGACTCACCCTTTGTATGATAGGTACTTAAGTACCTAAGTAATATTGTAGCTTGCGTTTAGGGTTCAGATTGCGTATAATTTAAATAATTTCCTACTCCTTTGCCTTTGGTCCAATAAAGGAAAGATTAGCGATCGTCTTGCGACGAGTAGGTCAGCACATTATCGGATCTAGGGTTTCGGAATAAGAAGGACGACGGGGGGGGGAAACCAGATGTTGATCAGGTGTAGATTGCAGATATGCAAATAAGTACCTAAGTGATCTCCCGTGTTTGTCTGGGACTTAAAAAAAATTGCAGCAACTTTGTTTCTATAAAAGGTGACTAATGATAAATCGGGTGTTGAGTATATTACTACTTTTTCACAATTTTCCATCTAACCCAGCGGTTTTTTTTTTGGCTTAATTTAGTCAAAGGGCCTCGCTTTACAGCCATACTTTTTTTTAATACAATCAAAAACAAACTGTTAAATTATATAAATTTAATCACTTATGTATACTTACCTACTTTTATTAAACTAACAAGTACCTATATACAGAAATATAAAATATGGCGCTGGTCAAATTTAGCTACCCTCGCAAAGGAATAAATACGTATAGCTATTAATATAGCTATACGTATTTATTCCTTTAATAATCGTTAATGTTAATACATTAACATTGTTTAAACAACTTTTGAAACTCTCTTATAAGCCACGACGTGATTGGCATTGCCTAGCACCATTTGCCACATTACACACCGCTTGCTTTATCCACAGAATTTATATAGAGTTTTGTCTGTTTTGTGACTGTAGCGAGCCCAAAATCGCTACCTCTCATGCCTTGCCCCCATCCTAAGGCGTTGTCCGAAGGTCAGCAACATTCCGAATTTCTGAGCAGTCCAATCTCCACCTGGTACGGGCGCGCCGATACTGTATCACAGCCACTGTTATGATTTACATAGCTTGTGGCTGCGGGAAATGGACAAAGTCCAAAAGAATGCGACCTTTTCCTTTTGAATGTATTTTTTATACTTTGTTTGATTATACGTACCTACTTAGCAATCTATTTCTGGCTTAGTCCGCATGAAATTTAGTTTATTACAGTACTGTGCGATCTATACTTACATTTTTTCGGGATCAAAACTAGCTGACATTTTTGGGGTTCGGTATTAAGGCGTGTTCATAGCAATCAGATACTTATAATAGCTTGAATACCTACTGGTCAAATACGATCAATTTAAACTGTATTCATGTAAAGTACCTACAATCTTAATGGTACACCGTGGTCTCCGCTGTGGTATTATTTTTATTAATCCTCCCAAACACAACCATATTTACACGTCCTATCATAGACACACAATTTTGCATTTACAAATTAATAGATATCTACTTAGGTATTACCTAGGTATTACCCAGGCAACTAGTGTTGCCGCTCGATAGGCTAATATCGATTGTCTATCGATAGTTGAAGACAGTCTTCTACTAAAATATCGATTGTATATTAGATTATATATAGTCGATAGTATCGATACTATCGCTAGTCTATACGATATTGAAGAGAAATACTATCGATAGCTCATTGGTTGGCAGCGATCGAAACTATCGATAGTATTGCACTAACAGAGACAATGATACTATCGATTGTCCTATCAACCGTATAGATGACGATCGATTGACATTTACCTCAGATTATAGATTTGTTCTCTAATCTGAGACATTTACATATTCTTTATTTAGATAGTTTACAGGTTGTGTAAATACCAGCAAAAGTCAACGTCTGAAAGAATGTAGGTAACCTTTTCCTCTTGAAAGTAGGTATTATTTTTATTTAGTGTCAGTTTGATACAAAATATGCTTTTATGAAAGAAAGAAAGAAAGAAAATAAAATTATGCAGCTTACCATTTAGGTACCTACTTAGTACCTACATCATTTTAAGGTAGGTAGGTACCTACCTATTATGAATGGTTTGAGGTAATTAAAGTAAAAACATTGGTATTAAGAATCTTACTTGCACCTTCTTAAATAAATCTAGGAACATTGTATAAAATGGACAGTGTTATGAATTCGTTTGAGTACCTAATAGTTTAGAAAAAAAAAACAATGAAACTATAACAATAACAATACTTATGTTTAAGTACTTACTTATTAATGGAGTACCTGCACCAGAATATCAACGCTTAGGTAGGTACTTAACTGTGAACTTATGAATATCATAATTAACATAAGGTATTGCCGCATCCTTTTCCTTTAGAAGTCATTTTTTGTATTTGTTTAGTATATAAAAGAATTAAATATTATTAGGTAAAATAAGTACCTATTAAAATTTACACCTACTTACCTGCATGAAAAATAAAAAGATAAAATCGAGGTTATCGATATTAACGACATCAAAACAAGTAGGACAGAGTGGCAATCTGGTGTTATAAAATAGGTATGAGATATTTGACTTTGAAAAACAACATTAAAGATGACACATAATCTATTTTTATATTGCAGTCTACAAACGTGCACCAGACATCGTGCCTCATTTTTTTTTTTAGGTACATACCAGCTTCTGCCTGCGGCGTTTCTCGCGAGGTTAAGGCGGCAAACCGTCCCGCATTCTACGGGGCCGTCCCGTAATGACATCGTAATCCCGCATGCAATCTATACTAATATTAAAATGAGGAAATATATTTGTTTGTTAGAATCGAATAGGCTCCGAAACTACTGAAACGATTTGAATAATTAATTAACCAATTGAAACCTTTATATCAGCGAGTAACATATGCTATATTTTATCCCCGTATTCCCACGGGAACGGGAGCTACGCGGGTGCAACCGCGAGGCGCTGATAGTTTTTAATAAAATAATCCCGAAAATCGTCTAATGCGTCCCGCATTACTATCTTGTTTTGTAGATGTAGTAGATTTCCTATCGTCTCTTCGCACGCATATAGATAAGTGTTCCACGTCAAAAATACGAACGATTAAATGTACATAGGTGTGAGTTCAATTAATAATATACACTATATGTAGGTAATGGTAGCGTCGTTTGTTTCTAATTTAAGTGCACCACCAACAAATCCTCAGTCTTCTTGTGAATAATGTCTCCCGCATTGACTTATTTTATAGTATATTAAGTTGGCTGTTTTCCCGCGAGGTACCTACATCGATGAAATATAGCTTAAGATTGTAAATTTTGCAATCCTTTGCTTTGTTTCACCTATGTGATTGTCTACTTAGTCATAATTTCATTAAAACCCATACAGTAGGTACCAACTTTTTGTGTGAAAGAGTAACAAACATCTATCCATCCATACCAATTTTTGCGTTTATATTATTAAAATTATAATAATTAAATATAGTAAGTAAGGTGTTTTTATTTTAGTAAGATGTAGCCACATTTTTCTATATTAAGTAAGTAGGTACTTATAGGTAATATACCTATTACATTATAAGTAAGTAAGTCAGTTTCCCACAAAAAATAAAATAGTCATAAGAAGTATGTACTGGTCAAACTTTGTAGGTAGATACGTTTAAATAAATAAATAATAAATTCACCAGACTGACACACCAATTCCCTAGTTCCAAACTAAGCTTATGCTTGTACTATGGATAATAGGCGAGCGATATACATACTTAAATACGTTTATAAACATCCATGACTTGAGTACAAATGTCCATGTTCATCACACGAAACATTTGCCCCTAGCGGGATTCGAACCCGCGCCTTTGGTTTCGTGGCCAGGGTCTCTGACCACTCGACCAACGGGCCAGTCAAGGTACAATAAAATAACATCAAAATACATAGTTTGAATATTTTTTATAATACGTTCCTTCATACACTCATAAAACTAAGCCAATTTATTATACTTATTAGTTAACTTTAATTTTTACATGTAACGGAGCGTGCCAAAAGTACTCCACTAGATTATTGTCATAGCTGATATTTTAAACTTATCTCTTTTACTCATGCGTAATTAAAGTGAGATGGCATAAATTTACAGACCCCTTTAAGAAATAAGCGGAATGCATTTTGTGACGTAAATCGTGACGTCATTCCTGATTGACTTGACATTTGACATTTCAAAAGCAATTTTTTGTCTTTGTTTGTAGGTTTAGTAATAACAAAATTTAGCCATAAAACTTAGCTAAATAGGTTTAAAGTACGTGCAATAAATGAACAATGTTGAAGATTGTTCTTTGCCTTTCAATTCTAGTCGTAGCCATGTAGATTTTGATTGTTCTTCTTACGATATTAAAATTGTTTCGAAGTGCTGTTTTTGTGCGGGTTTTCACTAAAAATTTTCGGATATGAAGCCTGGAAAGAGCACAGATGTGAAGGAGGAGATAGTAGAAGTGCACATGTCTGCTCGGTCGCCTTCTCCGAAGCAAAAAAGCAGGCAAAGATCGCGCTCTAGGTCTGGATCTAGAAAACTATCCAACGGGCATATGGAGCCTCAGGAAGTGGTAGAAACAGCTCCAGAGGCCGAAGAACCAACTCCAGGAGTCAGTGATAAGGCCAAAGCTCGTGATAGTTGGATAAACTCTGAACACGAGTCTCTAGAATTGCCCATACATGACCAGATTAAGCAGGGTATTCTCGGTTTTGTAGAAAAAGAATTCAAGAAATCTGATAAGAATCCCTCGTTTGTATTCTATTCGCACGATCCTAATGGCTTGGATGAGAAGTTTATGAAGACACTGTCGAGACCTTCGAGTGGTCATAAGGAGAAACGCAGCCCGTCTTATAGAAAAAAGAAAAGGCACTCATCAAGGCACAGGGACAGAGATTTACATGAGTTTGAGATACCTGGATCAAGTCTAAGTGCCTTGGAAAAGGTGAAAATTATATGTTTGTTTTAAATATGACTCATTTACAAAATGATAAGTGTCACCTAATAAACTAATACTTAAATAAACTCTAGCAGTGTGATAGGTTTTGATTGGTTATAAAATATATGTGTATAACATAGATTTTGGATGTTTTAAAGTAGATATCTATTAACTATCTACCTAACTAAGTATATAATATTGCCCAGGCTCACCTATCAACCGGATTGGTCGTGTATTAACAGAAGGTGATGTTAGGAGTCATAAAAACTGTAGAGCTTGTATGAAAAGGATCATGAATGTTGAAGAGGCAAATGAGGTGTGTAAGGATTGTGCCATACGGCATGCGGCTCTCTGCCTACCCCGCTAGGGAAGTCACATGAAGTTTAGTTAGTTCCTTGCCTTGGGTGTGATAAAAGATGACTATTACTGTATTGGTTACTAGGTGTGTGATTATGTAGGCAACGAGCTAGCCACTGATTTTCAAATTTTCAGTCTAACCCAACTTGCTTTTAATGTGGTTTAAGGAACTCACTGCTCCTTGGAATCTTGCACACCCCCGGGAGATTGTAGGCATGATGATATGTATGTTTAATATACATCTTTCTTGTGTAACTGTTGAAGAGGCAGCTGATAATTTGTTACAAATTGTTTAATGGGTAATTTTTTTAATCAGTTTGAGACTGTCTAAACTGAAACTGTAACTATTATATTTATGTCTGCATATCTAGGTGGATGACTACTTGAAAGAATACAACAGAGATGAAGTGGTGACCCTCAGTGGTGAGTTAGAAATTGAAGCGAATGATCTCGAGAACAACAACGGAAGGTCAACGGACTTGAGGCATAAGCCGCGGAAGACTAAAAGGAAATCTAGAGATGAGAGACAAGACACCAATGCTAACGGGAGGGATGTTAGTCCTAAGGTGTTCAAAAGTACCAAGAATAAAGCTGGGGGTAAACCAAGTATGTTGTTTATTGTTGAAACTAATCCTCATTACTAATTTCTTTTACCCATCATTGTAAAAATTTTACAGTCTTATGGTATAGTCAACTTTTATTGTACAATGTCTACATTAGTTGATGATTTGCTGAGCGGTAAAGAAAGAATCCCAAATATTGGCTCATTTTATTGGTTTATTTGTGTACAAGAGCAAGTGTATTTTAATTGATTGGTAAATTTTCAGCACGCCCAACAGATTTATCCTCCATGCTGGAGAGCTTAGAATCAAACACTTACCATGATCAGTATATCGACAACCCATTCTCGTCACCATCACCGCTTACGTCACCGAACGATGAACGACTTGGCCCCTTTGGGTCACACAGACCGGAGAAGATTTACTTACAAGGAGGTGGGACATTCAGAGCTGTGTCCAGAGATAGGATTTTGGAGTCTCAGCAGACCGGTGATGGGGATAAATATTTAAGGTAGGTAATCGGTATTATTTAATAATTAAGCGTCATATATCTTTGAGTAAAAATCAGTCTATTTACCTGTTATTTGTCGTGTGCGGCGTGGCGTGTGCGTATGATTTGACTGGCTTGATGCGGTTGTGACCTTGTCCCATGCACCAAGAGTTGTGGGTTCGAATCGTGTGGTTCGTTCTGTGAAAAAGTATTGACAAGTGGCTAATTTGTCGCCTACACAATCGATCAATTGTATGGGTATTATATGGAAAACGGCCTAGATGAATGGTGTATTAGCTGTAATAGAACATTTTTCATGGTTTAGACGACGATTAGCAACCAATTTTACTTTTGGTTGAAACTAATAAGTTTCTGCTTGCTGCTCCTCGAACTGGTATGCTTTCGGGGGTTGAGAACTGGATAGAAAGAAGAAGAACGAAAGCAAGGATAGTGTGATAGATGCTATAATCATGTATGTATATTTCATAGTGGGCCGTCAGGTATAGCCTATGACTAAGTGGTTTAATCGACCGACGAGCCTCAGGAGCATAAGAAAAAAATCATTCAGTACGAGCTTTGAGCTCATTCAGTCCGAGCTTTAGGTTCAATCAGTCTAGACTTTGAACTAACTCAGCCCGAGCTTTGGGCTCATTTCGTCCATCGTGGCCAGTGTTGCACGTAGTATCGTTGGCGCAGGCTGGGCGAGCTGACGCCGCTGGACGTGGCGCTGGCGGCGCAGCGCGCGTGGCGCAGCGGCGCGCCCGCCTGCCACGGCGTGCTGGGCGGCCTGGCGCTCATGCACCTGCTGCTCATCGGCTACTCCGACGGGCTGGACGCCGGCCACCTGTCCTTCCACGCCGTCGTCACCATGCCCTACGTCGCTGCCTACTACTTCTTCTGCGTGCTCTGTCTGCTGTCCGTGTTAGATAGGTAAGGCCTACTCTACTCTGAACCCTGGAGAAAGCTTAAGCCACACGAACGCATAAACGAATGGATGCAAAGGTACGAGGCTATAACTTCTAATGGAGAAGTAATAATTTTTGAAAATGTTTCCTATTAAAGAGCAGGTAATAAAACGCCTGACCAATGGTAAAAATAATGGTAAGAATACGTGGAACGGACAAATTGGGTCATACATTTACGGATTTGAACTAGACCCGGTAAATGTATGATCCAGTTTGTGTGTTTCCCTTATTTTGATAAGGATGTTGAAGGTCAGAAGCGCTGTCATATTAAAGTTCCAAACTCGCTTAATCCTGAATGGGGTAAGTTGACCCTCACCAAGCATAGGGTATAAATATGGCGATGGAATAAAGAGCCTGGGGTTAGGCTTCAACATATTCACCTGATCATAATATGAAACGACTCATCCAATTCCCGCATCCTGTTTCAGACTGGACATAACAAGCCTGGACCTGAGCCGGGGCCTGCAGCCGTACTTCCAGCCGATCGTGCTGGTGATCCTGTACACCGCGTGCCTGCTGGTGTGCACCGCCGCGCGCATGTACGACGAGTTGATGGTCTACCAGTACGCGCCGATGGTGTTCAACCTCACTTCCAACGTCACCACTGTGAGTTTAAATAGCTTAGAAAACTATGGTCTAAACCAGAAGTTCTTTACCTTTTTATCTCATGATAAAAAGAAATTTGGCCAGCGGTCATCCGCTGGCCAAATTTCTGACTTTAGAGGTGTGTAATATAACTATATAGTTGGATGGAAGTGAAGTGTCCTCCACCCGTACTTTTACACCTCACTTGGACTCGCGCCACGCACTGTCGCGCTGTGTTGACGCCTTGTATATTGGTATTGTCTACTGATTTTATGGATGGCTCCGCGGACCACTTGGGATGCTTTGAGGGCCCACTGCTCTGCGAACCACCGGTTAACAACCACTGGTCTAGACAACCACTAAGAATGGAACATAACGTTAGAACGATCATTATAGTAGATCGATATCTATCTGTTGGATATTTTTTCACAACGTTTAATACTACTGACAAAGCACTCATGTAATATAATACTTATAATAAAAAAAATACATTATATGCTCCCTAAGTTGCTTAATTACAGAGATTAAAGATTAGAGAAGAGACCAAGTGAACTACGTACCGCCCTGTTATCAGATTTTTCATAGGGTGGAGGGCAAAAGGGTGAAAATACTTTACGAACTACGAAACACTTTACAACCTCATACCTACGAATTATAAAAAAAGGAATCATTAAAACTGGTCGAACTGGTTTCTCAGTACTTTCACTACAAACACCGTGAGATTATTATATACAAACAGCAGAGCCCCGCGGTTTCACCCGCGTAGCTCTTTTCCCGTGGGAATACGGGAATAAAATATAGCCTATGTAACATGCTGATAATGTAGCTTTCCATTGGTGAAAGAATTTTTCAAATCGTTCCAGTAGTTTCGGAGCTTATTCAATACAAACAAACAAACAATCAAATCTTTCCTCTTTATAATTTTAGTGTAGATACGAATTCCGTCTTAGATGAAGACTTTCTCCATCTTCATTCACCTTTCCATGTCTCCTTCATTCTCTCCCGGCGATCCTAATGATACTAACTTATATACTTATCTTTTTCAGCCCACTATACCAACATTCTACCACACTTGGACGCACTTTTCGATATGGCGCGCGGTGCTGTCGATCCTCGGCTTGGTCTACTTCATAATATCCAGCCCGCAAGACCTGGTCTTCGCGAATCTCAGTAAGTTGTTGCAATTCAAGCATTCCCTACAGAGTATCGGATGATAGATCTGCGCAGGAATCTGTTCTTGAAGTGTTATAGGAATTGTCTGCCCGGTTTCTGAGGTTTTAGAAGTTATTAGGAATACATTCATCCTCATTGTACCGATGTATTGAAACAATTTTTTTTTAAATACAATCACTAAACAGTGACATTTATGCAATTTTTTTTCTTTAAGTATAATATAACAGAAACTAGTAATTTAGTTCATAAAATTATGATGCATATGCCATTGGTTGAAAACATGATTCTTCTGCGCCTCTCTAAATGTAAAATATCTATAATATTATGTATTGCCTAATGTAATTGTCGAACAAAAAGTATTCTTGATGTAGTTGATGATCTAAAATTTAAAAAATCAATTAAGTACAAGTCTTAAGTTACTGAATACATAAACTATGATTAACAAAACCGCATAAACTGGGCAATAGTAATGTTATGTTCATAACTTAATTATTTAAAAAAAGATTATTATTTTAATTTTGCGCTGAAAATTCATAAATATAAATATATCAAAGTTTTATTCAACATTGTTGTTCGTCGTAAAAACACTGAAATTAAATTTTCAGGTTTGAAAATTATGTAGGTAATTATTTTAATTATATATTGAGTTAAGCAGATAATTATCAGATCACAGCTTATAAAAAAATATTGTTAAGCTATTTGATGTAATGAATGAATTGATATTTACTCTAATTAAGTATACCATAATATACTAATCACGATTGTAACTTTAAATTCTACTTACATATTTGATTATTTTAACTCATTGTCAATTTCTACACATAATTTCTTTATTTTGATAGGCTATATAATTTTCAACAATGTAGCAAAAAATATATTCAGTTTTATTTTGTGTAGAAATTTATGTTGTTCGTAAAATGTGTTATAATATTAGTTGGACGAATTATAAACAAGCTATTAAAATCGGTAATAAACAATACTTTGACGAATAAAGTAAGTTAAATATTCCTGTCAAAATCATAAACGCCATAATATAATTCCACTATTATGTAGGCGTTGGTTTATCAGTAATTATGTACTCTATTTGAATCTCGAAGATACTATTCAAGATAATAATATGTTATTATCAGGTTAATAGACCACTATTTAAACCTAAAGTTTATTGAACGGAAACGTTTCTGTTTTGTGATATTCCACATATCTTTTAATTATATGAATTAATTATGACAATTTGCATTTATAATACTGCTTTCAGTGCTTGTTCACGTATATTATGTGAATGATTTCTGGTAATAACAAGGGCTTATAAAAAATTACGTATGTTTTCATGAAAGGTTAAATCTTATGTTTTTCTCATTGGTTTCGTTAAAATATGACTCATTGCATTTGTTTATTCGAATCCTGAAAAAAAGATTGTATTTAATGGAGTACTATCTTCTTTTTTTCTTGTTGACCACAAATTTTAGCAATGCTCGCTTTGGTAAAATTAGTAATTTTAGCAATGCTCGCTTTACTAAAATTAGTAATTTTAGCAATGCTCGCTTTGGTAAAATTAGTAATTTTAGTAATGCTCGCTTTGCTAAAATTAGTACTCATATCGGTTATTTTCCTATTTCGGAAATAGTGTTTGATTGAAAGGTCCCTATACGATTGTGTATTACTGACTATAAACATTTTGAAAGAAGTTTTAATAACATTGTGTGTCTTCCTTCGCATTTATATATGAACAAAGCAAATCTGATTAAATGCCTTAGGGCTGATTGCAGATTAAAAAAAAAAAGTGAACAAACACTAAGAGTGTATCAGTTAAGTTCCCATAAAAAGAGCAAGATCCCATGGCTCCTGAAACTAACATTTTCAGTGATAAAATTTGTTGATATTTGGCTGATATTTATTGAAATACCGTAAAATTACCGTATTTTTCGTAGTCGTTCGGGCATTTTATTTCATCGTTGTCGTTTGGCATTTGTACTTTAGAAACATTTTGTAATTCATTGGACCGTTATCTTTTGTCAGTCAGTTAAAAAAACAGGCCTAAATGTCGAGATTTATTCAGTCGATCTGAATAAATCTCGGGAAATGAGGCATGGGATGTTGAACTAATTGTGTATCAAACTAAAAAACTCAAAGTACCTATGCACATGAATACTGAATTAATAAATATTGTTGTTTCCTCTAGTCAAATAAATAAACATGTATTAAAGATAAATTAAATACTTAATAAGCACATATTTAAAATAGGGTTATTGCTCCATATTGTATATGAAAACAGTTCAGGGCAAAATGTATATATTAATTAATTAAATTAAATTAAAATAATTTAATAATGTAAATATGTTTTGCTCTTGATTGTGTCACTTAACGGTTATGATAACATAAGATTATTTTTTATTTACATACCAAAAATGTCTATGGGTAAGTACTTTAATATATTCATTCTTAAGTTATGAAAAGTATTTGTAATGTAAGAAAATATATATATATTAAGATGGCACACTGTAAAACAGCTAATGTCGTTTGTTTTCTCAGTAATTTTATATATTCTAGTACTGGCTTTTACTTTTTTAGTTAATTATTTTTAAGTAGTATGTAATTTCTTTTTGTTTTTATACTGTGCTTAAAAGGGTAAGTATTTTATTTAATTAATTATTATTATATCATTAACTTACCTTAAACCGGTAACTGCTGATATTGCCGCCATTTTTGTATTTGTTGTAGCTTTTTCTGTCCTTTGTAGGAGGACAAGCATAAGAAAAATGCCTTATTGTATTTATTTTTCTAATCTTAATAAAAAAAATCATATCTAAATTCCGAGGCTAAAATGTTTTCCCGAGACGTATTAATAGTTAATTAATATATATATATATATTCTAGTATAGTTACTGTTTTAGAGTATACATAAGCATGTTATGAAACGCATGAACGTGTATCACACAAGAAATAATGAATTTGAATTTCTCAAAATTGTGTGAAAGATGATTTTTTGAATGAAATGGAAGTGGTTAGCTTGATGTCCGGGAATTATTGTATAGAAAACAGAATGATAACAATCTTCGAGTCCAAATGATCACACAAACGTTTTTTCCAATAACCCTTAGCGGGATTCGAGACTATTAGTTTTTATTTCATATCTATATAGCTTTTCAATACAATTCATACACCGTTGTATAAGTTGTATTGAAAAGAATAACTACCGAGTTTCTTGCCGGATTCTTCTTGGTCGATATAACATTCCGAACCGGTGGCAGAATCATATAGCTTTACCTGTATTTGTCGATTTACAAGTTTTTCATTGTAACCTATATAAATAAAGAATATTTTGACTTTGACTTTGACTTTGACTTTGACTTTGACTTTGACTTTGACTTTGTCTGTGACTTTGACTTTGACTTATGCAGCAAATGCAAAATGGTAGCAAATGGGACTATTCCCACCATCTCCAGTGGTGAGGGTAGAGGGTAAACCCATGCTTATGTATACTTTAACCAATTGTGTATGTATTTAATCTCGCCTTTGAATTGGCAGCTAACTAGTATAAGATTTCTGTACCAATCCATATTCTTAAGAATCTAAATAAATGTTGTGTTACTTGTAAGTGACAATATGTGCAATGTGCGCAAATGGTGTGTAAAGTAAGAATGTGTATAGTATAGCAATGTTTGGTAACGTACGAACTGATATATGTGTATCCTGTATATGCTATGTTATTTTGAATATTTATCGTTGTTTAATGAATGGTATAACGATGTTCGATAGTGAATAGGAAGAGAATGACCTCGTTGTATTGTTGTGGCGTTTTTATAAAACTACTAATATTTATCTTGATATTAAGTTAAAAACTCCATGCAACTTATAATTTGTTAAACATATTTTCTAAAAAAAATTGTGTATTCTTTTTTTAAACATAAACAAAAACACACAAAAATTGATGAATATCTTATGCATATTTAGGACAAAGTGGGGTGGTTGAGAAAATTTTAACATTATTTGTATACTGCGTTCCGTATTATTGATTTATTATCCGTTAAGCTCGACAGATAAAAAAAACACATTTTATCACAACCATCTTTTGAATGGGGCCTAACGTGGTGCATGCTGAATTTATAGACTTTGTAATCACTACACCACAAATTGTATGTTGCAGAATATTATCTCCGTAATTATTTCGCTTCTAGTGGCTACAAAATCCTTTTCCCAAGAAAAGGCGCATATTAAAACTTTTGTTGTAATTGTGTGTATTGCTATCTTATTTTATTCATATTATAAAATAGAGGTTTCTATTTTTTTTTGTCGAATGTCAAAAGCATGCGTTCTAAATGTGGGGGTAATTATTTATGTTCCTACTTATTTTTCTACTTCGCGAATAAAATTCGCTATTTAGTTCATTATAATAAAAAAACAATGGAAAATATCCATAGACATTTTCAAGCAAGTCATATTTGATCTCAAACAAAATATTCTAGTCAATAAACACATGCCAAATTAAACCAATAGATAAAGTTTAAAAATATTTTTGGAAAAAGTAAGAAATGTATGACTTCAATTATTGTATTTTTTTATTTAAAGCTCTCTTGGTTCCTAAAACTGATTTGTTGCAAATATGTATTTTGAATAAGCGTTTATCAAAAACCTAGTCATTATTTTAAGGGACCATCGCCAAATCATCAAAATTTAAATTAAAAAAATATATCAAAATTAATATTAATATCCTAGACGAAGCCTTCAATATCACATTAACATCGGCTTAAATGAATTATATTTTGAATTGGATATTTGGCAGATATTTAAATACTCAGATAGAACATTAACAAATCGAATAAGTAAAAGGAACCAATTTGAGAAGGTCATTCGGTATTTGACTTTCGAAGCAACCGATAACTTTTTTAATCATCCGTATAGTAATTTATCTAATTGTTATATTTTGTCTGAATGTTGAAATATCAGCTCTTACTGATAATTAAATATACTATGTGTAACAAATTCCTTTAATGTAATAATATAGGTGAAATAATCGATTGTTGATAAATAATAAATAAAACGTGAAGAACTATTAAAGCGTCTTTATTTATATTTCAAGTAATACACATACATAGTCTCTTCTCTTTGTCTTAAAACTAAGGAAATAACATGAGTAACTCAATTTTGAGTTAACACAGCGACTCAAGTAGAGCTCACTATGTTTGAATTAACTCAAAATTTGCAACAAAATCGAATAGTGAGTGAGGTGTGCATCACTGCACTTGTCGAATAGGGATGTTGATACCATTTGTATTTAATTTTAAAATATCAGTTCCGTAGAAAAAAGAATCGTAGTATGTTGGAAAACCTTATTGATTTTGAATTATATTGAGTTAATTTAACAAAAACTGTAATATTAAGGAGCTGGATGAGAGTAGCCGAAAATAGATCAGAGTGGCGAACATTTGGAGAGGCCTATGTCCAGCAGTGGACTGCAACAGGCTGATGATGATGATGATGATGTAATATTAAGATTAGACAAGCTAGTGACGTCATGAACCGTTAAGCCCATCTATGAAGTGATTGCGTTTTGACAGCTTTTAAAAAGTATCTCAATTGATTTGCCAGTCAACATCCCTATTCTCCCGATGCTCTGCAGTGCGCTGTGCGCTAACGCATTTTAAAGTGAGTAAACATATTGACTAACTTATTTTAAAATGCGTATGCGCCGTACGCGGCGCAGTGATCTGGCATAGTGATTTGAGAATATTAGCTCAATAATGGCGCCTTTACAAATATGTATCGACCTAATCATAATAAGGATTTGACCAGATATGTTATGAAGTACGCTGAGAGTTCATTAGATATTAAATATAAATTACACTATAAAATATGTTGTAATAACTATATAACGTTTCAAATTATAATAATAGATACTATTATTTTAAAATAACTTAATACATTAGGAACTTCAGTTTAAAATATTTAAATGTATATTCGGAAATACTGTCTGGTTTTTGGTATTTTATTTTGTGTGAAATAATACAGTAGGTTCCATCTAAATACAGTAATACCTAATTTTAAGTTGTAAGCCTTTCCGTCCAATTATATGCGACTATCGGTTTTATAATGCGTGTCATAGACGTCAATATGAAGACTTGGATGGTAGGTATATACCTATACTCATACCTACACAATTACGACCGCTATCCACGAAAGGGTAGACAGAAAAAAAACTTATACGACACTTATACAATATGTTAAAGTCCCAGAACAATATGGGAATATGTTGTCATTGGTAGGGTTTTAACAGAAAAAAAATTAAATAACGCTAGTTACAGTAAATTTAGTTGATAATGTCTTTCAGTATTACTTATGAAGGAGGTGAAATTTTAAATCTAAAAAAACTTATTGTTGCTCATTGTTATGTTCTCTACCATTTAGACAGAATGTAACGCTATATACCTACATTTAAATAACACTCTCTATTAGCTTTGCAAGCATGTTGTTAAGTCCAGATCTATGTTTAATTAAGCTGAGATATAAATACTGTTAAATAAAACACACATTTTAATAATGTATTTCAAATTATTTAAATTAGGTAAAATATTAAAAAAAAATATCATTCGAGTAACTTGATCTGCACAGATGTAGGTATAGATATTACAAATACCTTAACGTTTAAGGACACTATTCTAGATTTATATGTCTTTAACTTTGCATCATAACTTTTGATACAGATAATTACAGAAGTTCGGCCTAAGCCGACAAGGTTTTACTATATAGAATCTATTTTTGGAATTTGAACGTGTTTAGATATTTACCTACTTTTAATGTGTAGGTACCTACCGATTCGCACGATATTTAAAGTCAACGAGTATTGATATATTGCTTTTGTTGGATTAATTAAATTAAGTTAATACTTTTCTTATTTCTATTTCAACAACTTAATACTGTACACGGGCCATCCTAGCAAAATGAAAGTTTTATTATAAATATGATACATTTGGAGCAGCTATGGAGTAAGTAGTACATACACTGAACTAGAAAAATTTCTCTTTAATCTCTCTAATTGATGAATAACAGCCTGCGATTAGCACTAAGAAATAAAATAGTAGTAGAAACCCATTTTTCCACAGCACATAATTGTAGGGCCCTAGGTCTCGGTCCCATTTGTGGACAGTTTGTACTACGATCGGAATCAGCAGCCCTAGGGTTGAGAAGAAGATGGCACCTACTAGCCCTATTAGGACTCCTAGGTCTGGTATGCAGACGGCAAGGACCACTGAAACAAAAAAAAGGTTAAATTAACTTCACTTTAACTTTAACACAAAATCCTTTTACAAATCTAGGTAAATGACATCCTTCTAATCCCTACGTATTTTCGGTGAACTTAGGTACTGAAAATACTTAGTTTTAACGAAATTAGTAAAAAATGCTTTTATTAGAAATTCATTTTTAATTACTAAATTTTGAATTGAAACAAGTATAAAGGTAATAATACCTACTTATTTTTTTTCAGATTCAAATTCAAAGTGCTCAAAAAAGACAAAAAGGAGATTATTTGTCGACATTTGAGGTTTTACAAATTAAAATTTAAATGTTTTTTTGCCTCTAAGTGTATACAATGTAGTTTATTATTATATTGCACTTCATTACTTAGTCGCCTTTTCGAGCATTGCAATGCGTAGAGGGCACTCTATTCTTTAATCTACATAAAGTTAATAACAAACTTAAGAACAACATAAAAATTTACATTATTTATCGTAATTACTTATTGTATAGATAGCTATTTTGATGACAGTAGGTATTCCTTAACTGAGTGGAAAGGATTTGTTGTCAGGTATGATCTTAATTTAGTTTTGAAAGGTTATAATTTATGTTTATTTCTTATAAATATGGATAGTTTATTGTATATTTTTTCACTAATAACTCTCATTAGGTACCTACCCATTAATTTCTCTCTCTTATCATTCAGCCATAAACTACTAGACGAGTGGTTTGTTTCAATCATATATTCTCTTTTCCACATGTTTCGGGAGAAATATTTTTGTAAAGTAATCACTTAAGTTACCTACAAACTTTGAAAGTAAAATAAAATACTCATCACGGAACATGTGTAGAACCAAATGTAGGTAATATTGTTGAAACAATTGCTTTACGTTACTTGAAGTTCTTGCGGTATCATACTTTACCGAAATTGCTTAGGACTTCGCAACCGAACTTCTGAGAGTACCTACTCGCAACTTTTCCACATGCCATGCTTGTCGTCTTTCAGTTCTTTGTTGTTTGAGATTAAACTTTTCCCCCATAAAGGGCTCTTAGCTGTCTTAGAAGAAATACGAGGTTTAATTTTTTTCATCATCAGATACATCATTTGACCATGGATATGTCCTCATACTAGTCTGTATTCGCTTGGAGCACGGTCCTTAATTTATCGAGCATGGTTATTACATTTATTTATTATTGAACTATCACCACGGTCCTCTTAACCGAGGAGTGCAGGTTCAAACCCGAGCACGTACCTCTGGATTTTATCTATGTTACGTATTTCGTGTAAAACCTGCAAATTCAAACAACTTTGTATTTGTTACCATGACCCAAAAATTTGGTCTGGTTCCTCTATCTAGGGTTACGAAGTTCAGATCGCAGTCGCTTCAATGTAATTACCAGACTAGCTAAATTCTGGATCATGGTCTAACTAACCGGGCCGTGTCTAAACACGGGTCATAACGCTAGGAAGAAGAAGACCACTCTTTAAAATGATCAGATTGTATTAGACATAACAATCACTACCGTACATTTTTCAAAGGTTACTAGCGAAGAGCGCTTAATCTAGGCTGAACCTATTAAACGAGTACTAACTTGTACTCGTTTAAAAGGTTCAGGTATCGTAACTACGATAGCATTACTATGTTTGCCCTGTTTACTTAGTCTATTAAACAGATCGATAAGAAGATAATAAGAAAATACATTATACCTACGTAATTAGAGTGTTCGCTTGTTACCTAACGTTTACATGTTTACTCGTACTTTGATCAGACAAAACTTAAAAGACTTACATGTATACACATACCACGGACAAGTAAAAAAAGAAGGATTCCGCGCTGTCATACTAGAGCGCGAAGCTACGTTGATGCATGTGTGAGTGAGATTCATAAGGTTACCAGGTATCGGAAATCTGTCGTTTGGAGCGCCTAAGTCAATGTGTGTCGTAAATTTCGTGTCAAATTGGAGCATCGTACCCTAATAATTTAAAAGATTTAGTTCAATTTTTATATTGCTTGCCGACGGTTTAAAAGAATAGTTATTTTAATGATTTAATGATTCTCGTAATATCGATATGTAAGATGGAAGACTGCAATTGCATCGGATTCAAGCGTTTGATAGTATATTGAATTCATGCATAGTATGAACTTTTATGAAATGCCTTGTAGCATAGAATCGAATTTCCATCTCATAATTTGCCCCGTTTTCTGCCTAAGCGTCTCTTAGAAAACTGTGTATTTTGCCTATCTCGTTTCCAACTTATGGGATGCTAAACTGCGTCTCGTTTCGAGATAATCCGATTACTGTGAAGCATGAAATGAACGCTACGCTGTAAACGGTGTTCAACATAAACACTTAAGTGGAACTTTCTCGATAGTCGTATTGTTATCTATACTTATAATAAATCTGTAGAGCGGTCAATTCTGTACATGAAATATATTTTAAAAATAACTATCAGGGGGTGATTAGTGATCGATACTGATGCCAAAAATGCAATCAGTAAAATTTTTGTCTGTCTGTCTGTCTGTATGTTCCTTATAGAAACAAAAACTACTCGACGGATTTCAACGAAACTTGGTACAATTATTCTTCTTAGGGCAGGTTATAGTATACTTTTCATCACGCTACAATCAATAGGAGCAGAGTAGTGAAGGGAAATGTTGGGAAAACGGGAGAAGTTACTCCATTTTTAAGCTTCCGTCGCGTGTGCAGCCTTAATGGTTAAAGTTACATAGAAATCATGTATGCCGGAAATAGTCTATATAATATTAACCATCAACGCGGGTGACACCGCTGGCACAGTTAGTATTTAATAAAACTCTAGGAGTAGTTTGAGAAGCAAACTTTAAAGATAATATTTTCCGATAGCGTTACGTTTACGCTATCGGAAAATGTTATCTTTAAAGTATCAGGAGTCTAAGAGTTGCTCTGCTCTGCTTTCCTGTAAATAAACTTTATTATACGTTAAACTGTGAGATGAAAGTTTGTGTAAGGCTTCGACTTATTGTTGCTGATAGGGAATGCTACTAAGAGTGCGATTTCAGTGTGATTGAAGTTTTAGTACGGTTTTTGTTCTAGATATCGCAGCGTAGGTATAGGAAGGTCTGAGTCTCATGAGACAATTTGCGGAGATAGTGCCTTCAAAGTGCGTACTAAAAGCGAAACAGTTTTACGTGGTTGTTTCTCCAAAACATGAAATAACTTGGATCGAGTGTCAGTCGAAATTCAGAGCAAGTCTTCGTGTCTAGTAGGTATGGAGAACGAATTTTGAAATATCGAAATCCAAGCGTCCAATTTAAATTTAGTTTTTGGTACTCTGAAGCTGAGATCTTAAATGCAACGGCTACCGGAGATAGCCTACTATACAATATTCAAGTACCGAACCTGTTGAAAGACCATGAACAGACTTTTTTTGCTTAATGCTCAATGCATCATCGTATTTTCAGAGCCTATTCAAAATCCGTTTGTCATCTATTTATTAGTTATGACCAGTTGCAATCAACTTCGAACTTGGAGAGTAGCAACTATTGTCCTGTACTCACCGGTCCATGAGATAAAGATAATTTGCTACCAACTTAACTTATCCTCCCAACCGATTTCGTTCACGGCGGCCAATCTCAACGAAGATTAGTCAACTAAGCAGGAGATATTACTTATAGTGCACAAGTGTCTGAGCAAACACAGGCGCACTCTCTGTTCCTCCACTCTCATAGTTCGGTGAGACGGCAATCCGACATGACTGGAGAGAGTTCAGGCGCAAGATCAACGGCGTAACGTTCTTACTTGGAATTGTCTTGGGAAGTAATTAGTATGCTGTACTTACCAGTAAGTGAGACACTGAAGGTCCTTAGCAATATTTGCCCCAAGGTCTTGTATTTATGCGGTACTTTGTCGTCGATTCTTGTCCATATGATGTCCATGGGCGCGTACATCTGTAGACAGTACGTGAAGAAGACTGCCACAGTCACCAGGATATTCGCAGTCAGTGCCGGTCTGAAACAAACAAAAGTATTTAGATTCAATGTTATTGAATAAAACTGTTGCAGATATTTGTTGAAATCGAATTATCAAATGATGTAGATTAAATCAGGAACTTCTGGTTTTAAATACTTAAAACCAGAAGTTCAGTCACAATACACAATCAGTAGATTCATGCCAAGGGTAGTCTCAACAGACGCAGACTTTGGTGAGGCGTAGAAAATACCGAACTAGCAATATGTTTTGCGCTGAGCGTGGGCGCAATGCTAGCCTATGTTGGCCAAGGTTTTTTTCTATATAAATACACACATAATTTTATTATCTAATGAATATTGATTGTGGTTTAAGCTTAGAATTAGAGTTTTATATTTGTTTTTTTTTTATAGTAGTCAGTTGACCTCAAAATTAACTGTGTTGTTGGATTTTCTTCCGCTTTACAGCAGCACAAGAAGTTTGCATCGAGCGCTTGATAGACAGTTTCTACGCTGTTACTAATTAATTATTTGTTTCTAACCTTTACTCTGCGAATTTGTTTTAGGTCATTACGATTTCGAACTACTGACCACTGGTAGAGTGCTATTGTTTATTATAAGTAAAGCGTAGGATCTGAACTGTGAGTTTATGCCGAAGGTAGTGGCATGAAAGAGTTAATTAAGTCACAAAGGTCGATCGAATTAACTTAAATCAAACATCATAAATATTGAATATTGATTTCGAAAGTTTTAGTTTAAGTATCGAACTGAAATTTATTCCTATGAATAAATTAGGTCCAGATTGAAAAGGTTTGCTAAGTAATTTATCAACTCACAATCGTTAGAAACACGTACAAAGGCTGAGACGTTACAATCGAATGATGATAAATTTAACTAGTCGGTCTAATCTACGTTCCTTGTGGTATGCTAATTTCCAACGTTCAGATGCTCCGGATTTACACTCACTTAGCTTCAATGATTAAACTAGCTCACTATTTTGCCAGGTGAACTCTAAATAGGGTCAAGACATAGTGCTAGGTCGACGATGATGTATTTCCTAACCGCAGAGAATATTTTATTAACTTGGTTATAACTTTAAGCTGTTGCCATATCTTCTCTGTACAACAATTTAATATCGTTACTAAACTATTTCGGTTTAAATCCATCAGATCAAAACTCCGCCCAAAACTTTTTAAATTCTATCGCTTCCCAGAACGTTTCGTATTATTATTGGTAGTTGGCATTATTTTTTAGTGCTTGAGTATAAGTTACATACATACATAACATCACTCCCATAATCCCCGTAGGAGGGCTGGGTTCGATGGAAAATTGTGAAAAAGTAGTGACAAGTGGCTAGCTTGTCGCGTACACAATCACAAACCCAAATCTGCATCGCGCATCCGTTTCGATTAGGGTGTCGATCATCAACTTGTCTCACCCGTTGGGTTGGTACCGTGAGAGGGGGACGGATGCGCGGTGTAGACCTGGTACCCGCTGAAAACCAGCGTCGTGACCTACCTGACTGTCAGGTGGGTCACGACTTAAGCTGAGCGGGCGCCCTTTTGGCACACCTTATTATTTATTTTGTGTGTTAATTTTCTTTCTTTTTGTTACTGTTAATGTTTTCTTTTTGTTTTTATATTGTATTCCTTGCGTGTGTGCCAAATAAAGCTTTTCTATTCTATTCTATTTTAAACCCAAAATCCGATATACAATTTTTCGCCTTTTACGACATGTTAGGCAAGAACCACAGTTGGCACATTCTTTTTGGACCGTTGGATAGTAGTGGGCTACTTTTATTATCCGCCACTCGGCGACAGTTGCCAACCGTTGTCAACAGTTATCACCGACCTTCGCTAATGAGCCATCGACCATGGAAGTTTTACAAATTCTCAACTCAGCAAATCGTCAGTAATAGACCAATCAAGGATGCACTAAAAAACTTAACGATTCTCGCGGAATCTTTACAGTCTCTTTAAGGCCTGTATTAAAACCAGGTGTAAAACAGAAATTAGATATGTAGGTACCCCTCGTTACAATATTATTGTCACTTTTATTGCAGTTTTGATGTCCACTGCAGGTGGGGACCAATGGACTTTAACTGCCTACCGGGATGACAGCCTGTGATTAACTGAGAAACGACGCGTTGTTTTTATCATCGAACTAAAGTAGATAGTAACTTCCCTGCCAAAGGCAGGGACGGACATATGCAAGGACATATCTGTTTGTTTATAACAAAAGTGAAATATCTATGAGCTAGATAATCTTATACTTTTATTGTAATCATATTATGTCATCTCCCACAGTCATTGATTGTATGGTTTGGTTTAGAGCTTCACAAAAAGTGTGTAATAAAATTACTCATGTATATTTTGATGCTGAAAAGAGTAACTACCGAGTTTTTTGCCGCTTTCTTCTCGGTCATCTCGGCCTTCGGCATTCCGAACCGGTGGTAGATTTACATTACTCTAAAGTATTTTGCAAAATTGACGATTCATAAGTGCTTTTTTGAGGCCTACATGAATAGAAATTTTGAATTTAGAATTTTAAATTTTGAATTTTGAATTTTGAATTTTGAATTTTGAATTTTGAATTTTGAATTTTGAATTTTGAATTTTGAATTTTGAATTTTGAATTTTGAATTTTGAATTTTGAATTTTGAATTTTGAATTTTGAATTTTGAATTTTGAATTTTGAATATTGAATTTTGAATTTTGAATTTTGAATTTTGAATTTTGAATTTTGAATTTTGTTTTTTAAATTTTGAATTTTATATGTGTGCTAGGGTAAAAATTCCAATTAATTGTGTTCTATCGCAAACATGATACTATTATTATTATTATTTGTATATGTATCGTACTCACATTTCTTTCTGCGGCAAATTGAGAGTGATGAGTTCTTCCACTTTGTTGCCGTACTTGATGTAGCCGAAAATGCCGACCACGCCGTACAAGACCGCCACGAAGCCCATGGTCACGTTGAGCACGCTGGGGCAGCCCAAGAACTGCTGCGGTTTCGCCATCTCATTCTCAACAGGCATCACCACGTTGATGCCTTCCATGGCGAAGATGGCAGTGCTGTAAATAAAAGAATACAATAGAATATATATACATAGGTATATGTACCTACCATCCCTTCGATAATTGCATTGAAGGGATGGGATAGAAGGGAAGGGAGTCCAAGGATCAATATGCTTCGTAAGCCACACTTAACCAAAAGTTAAGTTGGAAAATTGTAAAAAGAAATGACAAGATACTTGTAACTACTTTTCATGATATTTTAACTAACCCGAATCCGCTTCGATAAATGGCTAAATTAGTGTTAAGAGCTTTGTTCATTGGACCATGCCTAGTATATCGGACGAAAAAACAAAGTCATGTAATGTCAATTTGTTAACTTGGGCCAATCAATAGTTACCAACGAGCCAACTAAGCTATAGGAAACTTACATCACAACATGAGAAATCCGATTAAGGATGGATCGTGTAAGTCCACAAAATTCAGGAAATTGATTCGTCCCACGCAAACCTCTTTGAACACTTAGTGCGTTATATGGAATTTGTCCAGAATCAACTTTGAGGAGTACCCACGAAATCATTGCTTTATATTATTTTAGATTACATACCTACCAAAGCGAATGAGTTTTTTATTTTATTTATGAAAACGCTCTAATATGAATGTATTTGGAAACAATTTTCTTCCTTCATCGTGGGCTGTCTCTAACCTACTACATAGATGGTAGATTTATAGGGAAATACTCAAAAATTCAATTCACAAAAATTCAAAATTCTATTCTCATTATGCCAATTTTAGTTAGTTATCAAATATTCTTCTAAAATAAAAAAACATTTAAAAGTCTTTTAAGTTACCACTACTTAAAATCTTTGATAACCTCAAATTGAATTTATTCAGTAGCTAGCACTTTGAGACCATTTACTTCCTACTTTGAAATATGTTATTTGTATTTATGCAATGCTGTTGCATGTGAATTGAGCGGTGGTAGCTCAATGGTAAGGACACGCGCCTTTTAACCGAGGAGTGCGGGTTCAAACCCGGGCACGTACCTCTGATTTTTTTAAGTCTATGTACGTATTTATACCACTAGCTCGACGGTGAAGGAAAATATTGTGATGAAACCTGCAAATTCAAACAACTTTGGATTTGTAACCATGATCCAAAAATTGTCTGGTTCCCCTATCTTAGGGTTACGAAAGTCAGATCGGCAGTCGCTTCAATGTAATTACCAGACTCGCTAAATCCTGGATCATGGTCTAAGCGGACCCCGTCTAAGCATGGGACATAAAGCTAGGAAGATAATGATGCTGTTGCATGTGAATTGTTATTAACACAAGTGCTTAAGCTACTTACCTCGGTCAGATCAATGTATGTGATATTTAATATTATTAATTTATTTTATATTTATGTATTAAAATATCAATGTTAGTTCTAACCACGTGGATGCCCAAAAGCCTTTGTATGACAAGTGTCTTGTCTCACAGTTCCCTGTACTCAAAGGCACAATAAGGATAATGTTTGTTCTATTGTGATAATGGTGCCATTGTTCCCGACAAAGGAACCTTCTCTATGTTAGACAAGTAGTCTTGATATCACTGCGTCATGTTTGTGACTTGGATCGACTTCTATAAATTACGCCTGTGGTTTTACCCGCGTTTTTGTTTAATGTTATATAGCCTATCTAATAGGCTATCTAATATTGAAAAAATAATTCAAATCCGACCAGTAGTTCATGAGATTAGCGCGTTCAAGGAAACAAACATAAAATAATAAAAATATAAATAAAAATAATTTTATTTTCACACTCTTAAATTAATTTTCATACAATAAAAGGAACTTGGTGAAGTGTGACTGAACATCAAACTCTTCAGCTTTATAATATTAGTATAGATGTATTTTTTTTTTAACTTCAAGGGAATTCTTAACGATAGTCTTAGAAAATATATCATATAGACATCAAAGTTCAAAACACCCCTAAAACAATTAATATTATAGACTGCACTAATGATTATTGATAGGTATTAATATCTTTACATATTATAAAACAAAGTCGCCGCTTAGTCTGTTCGCTTAGATCTCTTGAACTACGCAAGGGATGTTGATGCGGTTTTCTCTAATATATTAAGTGATTCAAGATGAAGGTTTATATTATGTATAATTCCATATGGTTTTATGCTCACCGTGCGAAGCTGGGTCGCTAGTTATTTACAAATAACAATGAGTGTGTTTTTACTATAGCTGATGAGAGTAATATTTATATACCAAAGTATTCTATATTTAGCTGTAAAAATATTATTTTAAATCTATAAGAATAAATGTAAAAGGAAATAAAGAAAAACTTTACGACAAATCCCCGGGTAATATTATAATATTTGTACGTAGTATATTATTACTCTGTGATAATATGAAAAGCTTCAGTTTGCGGATATGGAGATAATAATGAGGTGCAAATTTGTTAATTAAATATAAATTTGCGGCAGAATTTAACATAGGTACTAGAATAGATTTTTTTTATTCATCTTACTATTATATTCCCGTTCTATTTGAAAAAGATGCGGCTAGTGAGATATATTTAAATATAAGTAAGCAGGGACTAATTTGTTTGAGTTTACCTTGAAATTTGAACAATTTACGGGAAATCGCCTCAGGCAGTCCATGAACTCGGAAAAATAAAAAGAAAATTCAGTCGAATTGAGAACCTCCTCTTTTTTTTTAAGTCGGTTAAAAATAGATTGCTCAGAATCGTTTTACATAGGGCACGTTGGGACGCGGAAAACATATGAAGTGACATTTGAATGGAAAAACAGTGGAGGAGCGATAATAGTTGAATGGTAACCAGGTGGAAGAACATGCATATCATATCGTGTTGAATTGGCTCAGAGGTTCTTGTTATAAAAACAATTCTTATCTATACTATATTTAGATTATAATAAATCTGTAGAGAGGGCAATTCTGTGCATGAAATATATTTTCAAAATAACTATCAGGGGGTGATCGATACTGATGCCAAAAATGAAATCAGTAAAATTTTTGTCTGTCTGTCTGTCTATCTGTATGTTCCTTGTAGAAACAAAAACTACTCGACGGATTTTAACGAAACTTGGTACAATTATTCTTCATACTCCTGGGCAGCTTCCGTCGCGTATGCAGCCTTAATGGTTAAAGTTACGTAGAAATCATGTATGACGGAAATAGTCTTTATAATATTAAACATAAACGTGGGTGACACCGCTGGCACAGCTAGTCTATAATATAAAAATGAATCTTATGTAGTACTTAGTTGTCCATTTAGGCATAGTTTTTTTTTATCACTATGATCGTGTAACGGGTTACTTAAACTATTTTATATGTTAATCTCTTTTATTTTAGTCTGGTTATTAAAATAATCTTTGAGATCGTAGTAACACTTTGTAATTAAAAGCTTTTTTAGTTTTTTTTAGAAATACACTTATTTTTGGCTGTAGTCGCAGTTCTAATGGCAGATTATTATGTAGTTTTATCGTTGAACAGTATCTAAATCTATACAAGGACCAGCCCTAATAAGACAATGCTAAGAACGATGGTAACATTACTAATAGTTGTTCCAGTATGAACGCAGCTCATTTGTAATTTTCTTCAATTTTCCGAGAATGCTCAGGAAATGTAATAATATAACAATGTCTCATAACGTTTATGTGTGAAAATTACTTCTACGCCGTAAAGAGCACGTAGAAGTAGGTAACCTGTCGTTTAATTAGGTCGATTTTATTTACGCCTCATCGATTTGATTACTTCGTTGCCTTTTCAACCGACTTCTAAAAAGGAGGAGGTTCTCAATTCGACCGCATATATATATATTTTTAATGTGTCTTCGTGGATAACATCACCGTTTATAACCGATTTTGATGACTCTTTTCTGTTGGAAAGGAGATATCCCAAGGGTGGTCCCATGATAAGGAAACCAGGATCTGGTGATGACATCTCAGAGAAATAGAGGGGAACCTTCGAAAATTGTAAGAGCGGCTAGTGCGTTTGTTAATTTTATCATTAAGTATTTTAAAGCACTACAATTTAATTAAGGTCTGGAGTGGAATTGATCATGGAGCCGAAAGACAGTCGAGGGAATTCCTCAACGTTTATAGCAGTTACCTTGTGTTTGGGCTTGATTAATGCGATGTAGACTTCTTTACCTATTACCCTAAGTAGATATATTTTTTTATTTAATTGTTTTGATATCATTACGCAGTTAATCTAAATCTATAGTCTTATGAGTTGAATGCCACAGACAATATAATAATCCTTCACATATTTCTGTTCTTAGTCGGTTTCGCTTACACCATGACCATGGATTTAGCAGTCCGGTTAGCACAATGACTGAATGTCTAACCATTAGACGGTAGAACCAGTCATATGCAATTTATACAAATTAATCCTAACATTCTTCTAAATAGGCTAGTTTACTCAAAAATTTTTTAGTAGTCCGTAAGTTATCATAACATCACGCCCATAATCCCCGAAGGGGTAGACAGAGTCAAAGGGGCAGCTAGCCCTTTTAACCACATTCAGCCAAAAACAAAACTGGGCTGGGTTGGATGGAAAATAGTGAAAAAGTAGTAACAAGTGGCTAGCTTATCGCCTACACAATCCCACACCCAAAACCCCATATACCATTAGTCCCCTTTTACGACATGCTCAGCAAGAAACCAACATGGGACAATCCGTAAGTTAGATTATCAAATGATAATACGCGAAAAATTACAAAGAAGAAGCTTCAAAGTTCTAAAATGAGGCGCCACTTGGAAGGTAAGATTTAACGGACTTAGTGACGTCACGCTGTACTTTAACGCGCTATAATTTCATAATTTTTGGTTTGCTGATCAAAAGAAAAAATACGTAAGCAATATTTTTTTACAATCTAAAAAATGGGCTATTAATTTTTTTTTGAGTCAACTAGCCTATTATTGTGAGGATGGTTTGTACGGATGCTTATGAATATTTCATGCAAAACCGGCTGAACGAATTCAAATGAGAGCTTTATCTCTGGAAATTGAGCAACACCTATGATAGCGTTTATAAAGATCGAATTCCGTGCGGGCAGAGTCGCGAGCAAATATAACGAAATTTTAATTACCTAATTAAATCCGACAAGGATTTAGTATGAATAACATTTTTACTACGTGAACAAACCAGCCCGTTTTATTCGCCATTGAAACTAATAAACTCAACGTGTCCCATGCACGTGAGAGCTAACATTGTTAAGTGTTCAGACCTAACGCTTTCCAGGTACAATTTGGAGTCATTAACGCCGTAACGTAATTTTTAGTACCCAAATACCTACTCCTGCTCGTTTCAGGCGACACGTTTAGATATTACAAAAGTAAGTACTTAACACTAACTGGGCTAGACTGGTTTTATTACATTGTAGTCGTTAAGGTAAGCCACGTTAATTGGTAATTTAAAAACTCCTATATTAGATTACCTTAATGGGCAGTTGATAGATGATTTGAAGATACTGTATAAAAACTTACGGTATGTATACACGACAGCACTTCATGCTAAACACTGCAGAGTCTAATGTCGTTGTGATAAGGGCTGTTTTGCAACAAAAATGTATAGCCAGATGTGCTGCCGTCTGTACCATGTATTTATTTTTATATATTTCATTGCCTACACAAGCACACCAATCTATAACTTTTAACTAAGCATTTATGTCTGCGCGATGTTGACTAGCAGTGCTCGCGGTTTCACCCGCATTTATGGTTAATGTTTCATAGCCTATAGCCTTCCTCGACAAATGGTCTATCTAAAACTGAAAGAATTTTTCAAATCGAACCAGTAGTTCCTGAGATTAGCGCGTTCAAGCAAACAAACAAATTCTTCAGCTTTATAATATTAGAATTAGTATTAGTATAGATACCAAATGGACAAGAATAAAAATATTTATAATGCAATACCCAAGATTTTAGTGCAAATGATAGTGTTCATTATATGAAAATTTGTCCTTAGCAAGATTCGAATCCGCGGCGCTTGGTTTCATGGCGAAGATCGCGACGGGACCAATTAGCCAGCCAGTATTAAATTTTGGTACAAATTATCCATCCCACTTGTATTATTGAATGCCGGTTTCTTCTCTGTAGAGTCGACATTACGCCATTCAATAACAAACAATCTACAACCAATCGATGGTAGATTTATACTTGTAGAATTTGACGATACCCCCAAACTACCCTCCCCTCTTAAAAGCAATTATTCTACCCCAGCGTGTGCCGCTACGGTAAAAGTTAGACATTTTTAATCACGCCATTCTGCAGAAACGCGCGTGAATAGAAACGTGTCACGTCATTATTTGGTCTCGCTTTCACGTTAACCAGTTTTCTGCGTTTCTTATCCATTAAGCAGCTTGTTGGGGGAAAACTGATTAATGTAGAATTTGATATGAATAGAATCCAACGATATTATTTTAATATTATATGTATAGCCTCCCTCAATAAATGAACTATTTATAAAAAAAAATGTAATTTAGAGCAGTAGTTCCTGAGCGCGTTCCAGCAAACAAACAAACAAACTGTTCTTCAGATTTATATATTATAAGTAAGTATATAAGATTACTCAGTCTCGGTAAATTCACGGGAGAAGCCCGGATCTCTTTAAGGCCTGCATAAATATAAGCCTAACATTTAGACATTTCGAGAGTTTGCTAAAAAAAGTGACGAGATACACCGGCCATATGATATAAGATTTATATTAATAACTAGCAGCGCCCCGCGGTTTCACCCGCGTAGTTCCCGTTCTCGTAGGAATATGGGGATAAAATATAGCCTATGTTACTTCCGGATAATGTGGCTTTCTAATGGTGAAAGAATTATTGAAATCGGCACAGTATTTTTTGAGTTTATTTATTACAAACATACACACACACAAAAATACAAATCTTTCCTCTTTATAATATTAGTAGGTAATAGTATAGACTAGTATAGAAGGAGAATCAACATTACCATATAAACAAACATCCTAAAAAATAACGCCGTAGTAGAAAATGTAGATTAGTTTCATTTTATAAATGAGTTTGTGTACTGTCTATGAATATTGATGAGGGAAAGATATTATATCAATGTTCATCAATACTTTAATCATACTAAAAGTATGAAACATCGTTTGGAACATATGATTGCGTACCTATATATTAACATCAAATATAATATAACATCACGCCCATAATCCCCGAAGGGGTAGACAGAGTCAAAGGGACAGTAGGCTCCTTTAATCACATTCAGCCAAAAACAAAACTGGGCTCGGTTAGATGAAAAATTATGAAAAAGTTGAGACACATACCCAAAACCCGATATACCTACGATTAGTCGCCCTCTACGACATGCTAGAAAAGACCCACAGTTGGCACATTATTTTTTAAGTCCCAGACCAACATGGGACAATGCGCTAGGTTAAATGAAACATTGTGTAAAATTAGTGACAAGTGGCTAGCTCGTCGTCTACACAATCACATACCCAAACCCCCATATACCATTAGTCGCCTTTTACGACATGATCGGCAAGAAACACACAGTAAGCACATTCTTTTTAAGTTCCAGACCAACATGGGCCAAAATCAAATATTTTGCTCAGAAATCCCTATTTAGATAAACAAAGGCTAATCGTTTAGAATACAGTAATATAAAATCAGTAACTAGGCGGGATCCCGCATTTGCGGGTTCATTCCAATAGACATAGATATTCTGCGGGATACCGTATTCTACAAGCGATAGACTCAAAGGACGACACTAGAATCTAGATAATCTCAAAGCTCTTGACGAGCTGTTTTCTCAAAGGATCGACTTAGGGCCTTTCCGGTTCAATCGATGTTCTTAACCTCATCTGGGGTTTAGTCATTCGGAGCCCGGAGCGAGGGCTCCGGGTCAAATTTCCTATTGTTTAAAAGAGTTGCGATACTATTCAGCTCAGTTTTCTGTGGAGACTGTTGTTTTTTCAAGATTATAAGTTGGTATTGGAACAATGATTGTTTTTATTTTGTAAATTGCCACAAAATATTACAAGGAGAAATAGATACTTCTATGTCGAACTCAATACGTATAAACATGATTAATTGATGCTCATTTTCATATGTGAGATCTACATATCTTATGAAATATGATAGTACATACATACATACATAACATCACGCCCATAATTCCCGGAGGGGTAGGCAAAATCAATGAGGCATCAGGCCCTTTAACCACATTCAGCCAAAAATAAAACTGGACTGGGTTAGATAGAAAATTGTAAAAAATTAGTGACAAGTGGCTAGCTTGTCGCCTACACAATCACATACCCAAAACCCGATATACCATTAGTCCTCTTTTACGACATGCTTGGCAAGAACCACACTTGGCACATTGAAATAGAAATAGAAATATCTTTATTCATGTAGGCTCCACAAAAGCACTTATGAATAGTCATAATAATACAAAATAAATATTCTACCGCCAGGTTCGGAACGTTGATTCTACCGAGAAGAACCGGCAAGAAACTCGGTAGTTACTCTTTTAAATCGCCATGTATACAATAACAATGCTACATTACATTATTTTTAAGTCCCAGACCAACATGGGAATATGATAGTAAAAAAAATATTTTACCCCAGATCTATTTATTGAAACTAAAACACAAGTATACTTGATGTGACTCTCGAGAGCATTTGTACCAGACTTCCTTTCCTATGGTAAACAAAGAAAGTTTCCCATAAAAATATATACAGAACGACGTTCAGTAAAGAACAATAGTAATTAAGCAAGAAAATTCAGAATTTCTCTGAATAGAAAGTCTGAGTAAAAATGAGCGGTTTGTAAAAAAGTTAGTTGGGTCGACATTTTTGCGTAAACTAATCCCTCGTGGGTGTAAATTAAAGGAAAAAAGTTGGTGTGTCAGTAAAAATCGGCCAAGTGCGAGTCGGACTCGCGCACGAAGGGTTCCGTACCATTATCTTTACAACATTAGACACTAAACAACTTTACTAAATATTGTGTGAATATTTCAAGTGAACAAAAAACGGCACTCAAATCACGTTTTTTGTAAGGGAGCCTCCCTAAAATATTTATTTTATTCTGTTTTTAGTATTTGTTATTGTAGCGGCAACAGAAATACATATTTAAAAAAAATATCAAGTGTCTAGATATCACGGTTCATGAGATACAGCCTGATAACAGACAGACGGACAGACAGACAGACAGACAGACAGAGAGACAGACAGACTAACAGACTAACAGACAGCTGTCTGTCTGACAGTCGGACTAAGTCTTAGTAATAGGGTCCCGTTTTTACTCGTTGAGTACAGAATCCTAAAATGCGAAGTTTTTGAAAATCTTACCGATGGGAAATCCCACTGGCCACACGGCTTGTAAATTTTGAATAATTGAGTATTCCATAGCTTTACGGGACAAAGCTTTTTAACTAAGTCGATAAAAGATTTTGTGTAGGTCCCGCCAGAGTACCAGCGCTTTTGCGGTGTTAATCCTGATACTGCAGTAGCATAATGCTGAGGCCGGGGCCTAGTTGGCGCCACATAATTTGTAGTTTTTTCTTTTTTGTTTTATTTTTAATTTGAAAAATATCTCTTTTCCTCTGTATACTCCTACATGTGTGTCCAATAAACATTGCTTTTGTCATTTTTCTATTTTAGTACATACACTATCACGCACGAAATCCCCGAAGGGGTTGGTAGATTTCAAAAAGCTATAAACTCTTTTACATATTCAGTCAAAAAATAAAACAGAGCCGGGCCAAATAGAAAATTGTATAAAATGGTGACAAGTAGCAAGCGAGAGATCCAATACACCATCAGTCGTCTGTTACGACATTTTAGCCGAGAAATTCTTTCTGAGTCCCATACCAAAATAGGACAAACATTTTCAGTACATCAATATTACGACATTTCAATTCCGGATAGCAACACGAGGTATTCCCGATTACAAATATCAAGCGCGTACCATTTTCCGCTTCGGAAATCGGGTAATAGGCACAAGATACATTTCTGGAATTTGGAGATTAAGAGTGTCAAAATTGCACCGAAATTCGGGATGATTCTGAGCATTGTTTCCCTAAAGGCTATTTGAAATTCAAAATGTCTTGTTCTATTTTCGTATGAATAATAAATGACAACGTTCTTCGACTTATGTCAAGTTGACAGTTGATGTCTGCTTGACATGCGAAATGAAATGGTTTGCGTAGGATGATCCTTTGAGATTAGTAAATATCTGATAAACGTTTGTCTTGTAACAAGATGGGTTGAAATGTGACAAGTAACAAGGAAAATAGGAGAAGAATAAGACTGGACAACAGAAATAGTTACAAATTGAGTGGGTGAAACAACGTTACGTAGGCATGGCGCTTTTGTTACTATAAATAGAAAAAGTCTAGTTTTAAATTGACAAGCTCGATGGCGCATTCGGTAGTGACCCTGCACCACGCGCCTAAAGTTGTGGGTTCGAGCCCCACCCAGGTCAAATATTCGTGTGATGAATACTTGTGTTTATTCTGTGTCTGGATGTTAATATCCACTATTTAAGAATATATTTGTAATACCACTGTTGTTTCTGATATCCGTAACACAAGTGCTTGAGCTACTTACCTTGGAGTCAGATCAATGTATGTGATGTAGTCTGATATTTATTTATTTATTATTTACAAAAATAGAAAAACTAGCAAACATTTAATTGACAAACGGCTTAGTTCAGTGGTTAGAAATTAAATATTCCATATAAAACGAAACCGCTAAGTAATAAATCATCCCGCTCGAGAACTAAGATAGACTTCGATTCCATCGAAATGGAATTGAAAAAAACAGATTGGAAGTCTCTTCTGGACAGAGTACCCTTCGATAAGTCTGTAAGCTGCTTCACGCAAAAAGTTGCAGATACTATTTCAAATTATTCCAAAACGGTAATTTCCAGTCGCTCCAAGCATACTTTGCAGCCTTGGATGACCCCTGGGCTAATTAAATGCTCTAAGCACAGAGACAAATTACATTCTGATCTCCGAAAAGACCCAGATAATCCCGTAAAAAAGCTTGTCTACACAAGGTACAGAAATTTTTACATAGACTTGTTGAGAAAACTGAAATTCTCATATTACAATAATGAACTAAACGAAAGTAAATCTTCACCGAAAAAACTATGGAAAACCATTAATCATATTACTGGTAGAAAAACAAAGTTAGTTAACCACAATAACCTGCTGAGTGTGGACTTTTCTATAAAAGACTCGTTAAATTCCTGTAATTCTTATTTTGCTTCTGCAGGTGACAAACTAGCAAATTCCATTTTGGCAAGTTTAAATGAAACAGAAGAATCACTTTCTGCCGGGGTCCCGGCTTCTAATTCCCCAATAAACTCTTTTTCTTGGAGCCTACGGATGCTCAAGAAGTACTGACGCTTATAAACTCGCTAGATACCAACAAAGCTCCCGGTATGGATGGTGTTACCAATAAACTGCTTAAGTCTATTGGACATATTATAGCGGATCCACTCGCATCCATTTTTAATGCTAGCATAGCTTTAGGCACCTTCCCCCGCGTTTGGAAAACAGCTGCTATTATTCCTATCTACAAAAGTGGAACGAAGGACAACCCTTCGAACTACCGTCCTATTTCTTTACTTAGCTGTTACTCTAAGCTCTTGGAACGGGTAGTCAACAAGCGTCTCGTTGAGTTTCTTGAAAGCAAGGGTATACTTTCAAATCGACAATTCGGTTTCCGCCGTGGTAAGTCCACTGAGAATGCAGTCACTCTTCTTACGGATGAGATCGTATCTCATCTTGATGAAGGTCGATGCTGTGTCGGCGTTTTTCTAGATTTAGCAAAGGCGTTCGACACGGTATCGATCCCTATGTTGCTAAAAAAGCTATCAAATTGCGGGATTCGCGGGATTGCTCTAAACTGGTTCTCCAGCTACTTAACTGATAGAAGTCAATTTATCAAAATAGGTGAACATACGAGTGATATCACACCTGTGAAGTTCGGAGTTCCTCAGGGAAGTATTCTAGGCCCCACCTTATTCATATCATATATCAATGATATCATATCTCTCCAACCTAAGAACAGTGAGCTCATATGCTATGCCGATGATACAGCAATTATATTTCATGGCCAGACTTGGCGGGAGGTACATCGTGTAACAGTTTCTGGTATGCAAAAGATATTCAAATGGCTGAATCGCAACATCCTTACGCTCAATACTACCAAAACCCATTTCTTGTGTTTTCACAAAACTGCGGCATCCAAGCCTCCTCTATCTCTCTACGACAATCTCAAGGTGCACGTGGACCAATGTTTGGCAGCTGTTGACCTTAATGGGGGGGACCGCTTATCCTGTAGTTGTGGAACGATCTTCAGAACCAACTCCCTTAAATACCTTGGTATTATAATCGACGAAAATCTTTCGTTCAAGGCACATATAGCAGCCACATCACACAGGCTACGAAAACTAATACATGTGATGAAAACGCTGAGAGAAGTGTCAAACGGCAATTTTTCGAAGCTGGTATATCTTGCTCTATGCCAACCCATTCTTGATTATTGTATTTTGGCTTGGGGTGGTATACCCTCATCGGTGTTGATAGTCCTGGAAAGGGCACAGAGAGCAGTTTTGAAAACAGCTTTAAGAAAGCCAAAACGTCATGCCACTACTGATGTGTACAAAGAGGCCTAGGTACTGAGTGTCCGTAGATTATGGCTGATGCGTGCTTCTTTATTTATGCATTCAGTAGCCATCAAACTCCCAAATTATCAAAGACTTCAGAGCAAAAGAATTTTCAAACTTCCCATTCCTGACGTTAAAACTTCATTTGCACAACGCTTCAAACGCTTTCTCTTCCCCCGAATCTACAACAAAATAGTGACCACTTGTGACATTCATAACTGTCGGCCTCCCCAAGCCAAAAGAAAAATCGCAAACCTCCTGTTGACTTGGGATTATGAGCAAACAGAGAAAGTTTTGGAAATACTTAAATGAAATAACAGATATAATACCAGGCAATAAACGACAGGAATATCCTGTCGCCCAATTCCAAGAATTACCTTGCAGGGCTGCTTCCGCACTAGCATGTTCGTTTATTGCTCTCCCCTGATATACACATACACAAACATTTTCTCACATACACAACCACCTACGAACACGTACACACAGACACATACACGAACACACACACACATCGCGCATATTCTTTTTTGCAACATTTTTATTTTAATCTTAATTTTTGTTAATGTTGTTAATCAGTTAAGTAATTGCCACCTTCTTTATTGCTAAACCTTATAGAACTTGACCCCCACGAGCCAGGCTTAGCCTAGTGTGGGAGTCATAGAATCTAAATATCTTAAGGCTTCTGTTTCTTTTTTTGGTGAATAAACACATTTTTATTTTTTATTTTTTATTTTTTATAAATATTAAATATTTATATGGAAGATCGCAGGACAAACGATACTGTCTTTGTTGCAGAACAAAATCTCAACGGCAGAGCCGCGGGGAATAGCTAGTTTCTTACATAAAATAATAGAAGTGTAAAGTTTCTTAAACAAATGTGTGCTCAAAAACTATAGTTTCCAGTTTGTTAATAAATTTAGAAACTAATTTTTATGGCATAATAAAATACAATGTTATGAATGAACGGCGATAGTTTCTAGAGCTTTTGGGGGAATTTCCACAAAGTGTATTTGGCTCAAACTATCTCGTTGCTCAGGCATTGAAGTTTTAATTAAATAGAACTAGGTATAAATAGAATTTATAGTTCTATTTACTTTTAAGGGCATTATACACTATTAGAGCGGTGTATAAAACTGTGTGCTAAAAAGCTGAATATTATGAAGATGTGAAGTAGGCCTTTGGAACAGTATTCTGCAAGTATTTATTTACATAATGTAGTTTTGCACAAATCCATTTAATTTCATCCCATACACGTCTGGAATTTTCTGCATTAAGAGGGGAAGCGGGCACTTCATTTTCAATACAAACGTTCTCGACGGATTCCTTCTTGATTTGTAACACTAGAGAAATTATTTTATTACTTAAAATAAATATATACTTATTCTACGCTTCTATGTGTTTCTTTTCTCGATAACGCTTTTTCAAGCAACTCGAAGCCCTAAAAAATTACAAAAGTACCTAACTTTTATCACTACTTGAAACGTTTCGTTTGAAGATTCAGTAAGTGTTTACAATAAAAGCAAAACGTAGAGGCCCAGTATAACTACTTATTCCATGGGTGAAATTTCTTTCACATAGGTCTTCATTTTGGAGGAGAAAATCGTCGAGAGCCTAACCTCAAATTTCAAAATTTTTTTTCAGCTCAAGCTGCAGTTGTAGTTGTTTCAAATATCTATTTTTCAAATGTCTCTCAGCTCGCGTCTGCTCTTAAGGGTTAGTGACTTTGCTCCACTAATTCCTATTACTCCGGAATTGTTTCTAAAGAATCTGATTTGACTGGCCCGTTGGTCGAGTTGGTTAGAGACCCTGGCCACGAAACCAAGGGTCGCCGGTTTTAATCCCGCTATGGGCAAATGTTTCGTGTGATGAATATGGACATTTGTACTCGAGTCATGGATGTTTATAAATGTATCTATGTATGTCTATCCGTTCACCTACTTATCCATAGTACGTGTTTAGAGCTTGGTTTGGAACTAGGGAATTGGTGTGTCAGTCTGGAGAATTTTAATTCATGAATATTGGGCCTAACATGTTAAGTTGTCCTTTTTTAGAAAGAAAGATAAATGCCGGTCACTTGTTACTTTATGTCACTTTTTACTGTTAGTATCTAGCAGTACTTGAAGTTGTAGCCTGATTTGCTAAAGTCTGGCTACGTGATAAGCGTTTGGCATGTATCTTAGGATTACTAAAGGTATATGTTCTTATATATATCACACGTATCATCTTCCTAGCGTTATGTCCCGTGCTTAGACGGGGTCTGCTTAGACCATGATCCAGGATTTAGCGAGTCTGGTAATTACTTTGAAGAGACTGCCGATCTGACCTTCGTAACCTAGATAGGGGAACCAGACAATTTTCGGATCATGGTTACAAATCCTAATTTGCTTGAATTTGCAGGTTTCATCACGATGTTTTCCTTCACCGTTGAGCTAGTGGTATAAATACGTACATAGACTTGAAAAATCCAGAGGTGCGTGCCCGGGTTTGAACCCGCACTCCTCGGTTAAAAAGCGCGTGTCCTTACAATTGAGCTACCATTGCTTTTTTGTTCTTACCGTATATGTTTTTAATGAGGATCCTTATTAGGAACGAGAATTAACGCTATAAAACACTTACCTGACAAACAGCGGCCATTTCGTCACACTGACAGACAACTCAGCATCAGGCTTCTCCGGAATATCAGTGAAGGTGTAATAACAGGTGATGCCGAAGGTGACCAGGAGCGACAAGTTGGCGATCATGGAGAACGGCACGAGAAACTTCAGGTATCTGATCTGGGTGATCAGGATGAGTGGGATGAGGAGCATGCCGCAGTACGCAGAAACAGTCGGGTTGTTTTCTGGGAAGAAGCTCTCGAAGACCTGAGGGAGAATAATATTTTTTAATTCAGACCGGTACCTAGTACCTTTTTTTGTACGTGAGGGATGCCTTAACGCACCGTCCAGGTCGACCTGAGTAAGAACCTAAAAGGGTATGTCGGGCTCAGAACTCGGCTGGCTACACCAGTTCCACTACCGACTAAACCTCACGACTGCCATTCTTGGGGCGCTAAACGCAAAACTATCGGTGTCCCCATTGTCGAGATTCGCTCGAAAAGTCTACGCAGCGCGCGCTGCAGCCTTGCGGCCCATCTTAAATTAAATCATCCACCCATCTTTAATATAGTGGAATTCTCCCACAGAACACCTAGTGTGGTGTGTTCAACCAAACAAACAAACTCTTTACCTTTATTTATCAGTAACTAGCTGTCCCGGCGAACTTCGTATCGCCCAGTAATTGACATTTAATATTGACAGATACGAATCCCACCGTTTTATATGAGAAAATACTTTTCCTTAATTTTGTTTTATCGTCAATTTTTCAATGTTTTTAATAGTTATTCTGTTCTTCTGGACGAAGACAAATCCAACAAATCAAAAACAACGTAAATCGGTTCAGCCGTTCTCGACTTATAAGTGGTGTAACAAACACGACTTTGTTTTATTTATATAGATTATGGATTAGCACACTAATTGCCAAACAAATTTACTATATAAGTATGCGTGTCGTATGGGGACAAGTGACGGATAGACACACGTTAATACCCTTATAAACATTTCTGGCCGAGTTAAAAATTTAATTGCAAAGTATGTTTGTTCACACTTTTTGAAAATATGACACCTTATTAGGCTAATATTTTTTGTAATTTTTAAGTAGGATAAAGTTTGTGTGAAAGAAGATATAAATACAATAGATAAATAATAAAAAAAAAAACAATTTCCATAAGAAAATTTAATGAGTGAGTTAGATAGAAGACAAGGATATTATTTTAAAATGATGACAAAATTTAAATAAAGACATTCCTTTTAACTGTACATCATCTTCCTAGCGTTATGTCCCGTGCTTAGACGGGGTCCGCTTAGACCATGATCCAAGGATAAAGCGAGTCTGATAATTACATCGAAGCGACTGCTGATCTGACCTTCGTAACCCTAAGATAGGGGAACCAGACAATTTTTGGATCATGGATCATGGATATTCCTTTTAACTGTACATTTTTATTTAATTACATGGACTGTACTGTAGATAGAAGCACTTTCCTTATTAGTGTACTCGTTCGAAGCCAGGGTAGTTAGTAAAATTAGAACCGTCTGGGAACCAGATGTTTGTTACTTAAAGGGTTTACTTTAATTAAAACTGTTAAGTCCCCTTCAATAGTTTTTGTTAAGCTGTATATATATATACCGGATAATAGGAGGATGATGAGTTATTGAAATACACAAACTCGCGTTTACATTTATACAAAAAAGTTTCAACTAGTATATTTATATATATGCGGTCGGTATGTGTGTCTGCACGTAATCTAATAACAGCTTTGCAGCAAAAAAATTCAATACTCTTCTTCCACGGTCCATCGTAAATTTAAACCTGTTTTTTCGTAAAATCTCTAGAGATTTATATTAGCTATGTTATTTCGTTCACAAACAGAATAAATTGCTCAATAAATTTGTATGTATACAATTTTACGATCATTTATCTTACTAATATTATGAACGTAAAAGTGTGTATAGATGGATGTACCTATGTACTCTTTCGAACAAAAACTCTTTAATGGATTTTAATAAAACTTTACATTATAGCTTACAAATCCGAATTACCCATTAGGTATGTTTTATCCATGTACAACGCTAGAGAAGCCGCGGGCAAATGCTAGTCTTTAATAATAGTGACGTCAGGAGGAAATTATCCGGGTCATAAAGGGAAGTTAGAAGGATATAAAAATAGGGACTGATAGCCAATCACGGAGATATACACTTTAGGAATGTTTGATCTTATCGCCAAATTGTCGGTAAAAATACGGCCAAGCCAAGAAATTTATTTAATTAATGTCCAGACAACAGCACATCAGACTATCCACTTCGGACTTTGTACCGCCCTTATGTCGGTGGCATAAGCGCTAATATTGAACTGCAAGTGGGTAACTTGACCTGCTGTTGACCGTACAAACCAAAGGCTCAAAGGTATGGCGCAAGCTCGATGTTTATTTAGGCATAATTCAACATGAGTCTACTATTTATGTAACAATCTTAGCGGTAAGGGAGAAAACATCATTACACACACTCGTTCACGTTTTCGCGTCACAGTACATGTTCAAATAACTTTAGATATTATAACTACGAACCTAATTATTTAATTAAACTGTTTAACGGTATGGTAAGATGTCAGTGGGTATTGGCCTACTTGGACCTTGACAAATAACGAGACATAAGATGATAAGATTTTGAATATACTATTTGAATTGTGAACTTAAGCAAATTAAGCATCTAGCCCCAAATTAAGTATATAAACTCATCATGATTCGTATAAGGCTGTGTGCATCCCGCGAAGATTTTGAAAGCACGGCTTAAAATCTCGTAGGCGTAACTGTGCGTAGGCGTAATCAGTAGGCCAAGCGGCCCATCTCAGCTGGCTTGTTCTCAACTTGGCAGGCCTCTACCGTGCCGATTTTTGTTTTTCCCTTTACGAGGGATCATTTCCACAAGAACCTTTCCAGGGTGAGTACTTTCACGGGTCAACACGATTCGATCAAGGCCGGGTGTTTGTTTGATTGTGATTTAAAAATGGCTTCCGCACTTCCGTGTGGGAGTTTGGTGACAAACGAAATGTATACTGTGTTATGGCGTGGGTTCAATTCCCGGAAATTGTTCCAGGAATATAGATACGTAAGATTTTAATGTAAAATTTGATTAGTAACTAAATAATAAAGGTACTTTGTCAGCTAGACACAGAATCGTTTATAGAAAATACAATAAAAGTTAGCTTAAACTGTTATATTTTGTCGGTTTTTTCGATGAATTTAGGTCCTCCTTTTACTGTTAATATTCTGTTTTAAGACATTTTCCAATAGGTTAATGGTTGAAGTATAATTTCATGTAGAAATTCCTTATTGAATCTGCACTGTGGTTGTGTACGTGTGATCGATGTATTGTATATCCCCTGGGATCTAGTAAAAAGTAGGTAGTCTGTCGATTTCATTATTCAACAATTGGTTGAGTGGTGGAGGAATGAAGACGGTCAGACGTAAAATTTTAATTTGATATTACAAAGAGTAACTATGAACACGTTTTTGTTATGTTCCATGCGGACGAAGTCACGGGCAACAGCTAGTAATTGATATGGCCAGCAAATTCTGGGCCCTAAAAATTACATACATATATATTGAAAGCAAATTTGTAGCAATATCCCTAATTTTCCTTCGCTTTTCTCTAATGCATTTTATGAATATGAATGAATGCGATCAAAAAATATTGAGAATGTAATAAATTTTCACTTTAGAACGAAATCTTAATTTCTCAGGGGTTTTACAATCCGGGAATTTGAGTTCTCCAGTTCAAAGATAAACATTAGCATAAAACTTGAGTTACGACGTGACACAACAGCTTGGTCCTAAGTTAGTTTGCACGTGTTTGCGCACAAACTAAGTAACCATCAAAATACAACAAAGAGTACCTACTTTTAAAGAACAGGTATTTTAACAAATGGTTTGGGACTTAAAAACAACGTAGGTATCACCTGTGGTTCTTGCCTAGCATTTCGTAAAAGGCGACTTATGGTAATGGTATATCGTGTTTTGGGTGGCTGATTATGTAGGCGATAACCTAGCCACTTTGTCACTATTTTCCACAGTTTTCTGACCCAGCCCAGTTTTATTTTTTGCCTGAATGTGGTCAAGCTAGCTGCCCCTTTAACTCTGTCTACCCTTTCGGGGAATACGGGCGTGATGTTATGTGTGAATGTGTTGTACTTATCATATTACGTGGACATGCCCGGATTTGAAACAACATCCCTCGAATGTAAGTTGTGTCCTAACAATAGGGTATTATCCTCAAAAATTTTTTAGTCTGTTAGATTATCAAAAAATATTGAATACATATATTTTGCTTTATCTGATACTCGAAAAATTTAAAAAGATACAGCGCTTCAAAAGCGCTTTACGTCACTTGGACGGTACAATTTAACACACCTAGTGACGTCACGCGGTACTTTAACGCGCTGTATCTTCACCATTTTTAGTTTGTTGAACAAAAGAAAAAAAAGGGTAAGTATGCAAAATTTTTTTGTTATCTCAATAGTAGACTATGAATTTTTTTTGAGGAAAATAGCCTATCAAGCTACAACCGCATTCTGCTACTGTGCAATATTTATGACGAAGTCTGATATACAAATCGCCAATTTGAAGTCAGCTCGACCTGATTCGTTTATCGTCGCCACCCATCTAGATCTCATTTGTGATTAATTTTGTCTAGACTTTTGCTGAATAATGTTCGCTCTGGATTGCTTATTAACCGGTCAGGGGACTGTGGTGCGGTGGATAAATTTATGTGGTTTTTAGAAATTGATGTTAGGTTTAAACCTCTTTTCTTGTCGCTAGTCATGTGCTGTACATAGACGGGTACACTTGGAACATGATCCATTTAGAACTCTGATTATTCCATTTGACTGGCTCGATGGCGCATTTAGTAGTAACCCTGCCTTATGCGCCAAGAGTTGTGGGTTTGATCCCCACCCAGGACAAACAATCGTGTGATGAATACTTGTGTTTGTTCTGTGTCTGGGTGTTAATATCTAATATTATTCTGATATTCGTAACACAAGTGCTTAAGCTACTTAGCTCGGAATCAGATCAATGTATGTGATGTAGTCTGATATTTATTTATTATTTTTATTTATTCACGCAACTGCAGTCTTCGTTACCCTTAAGTAAGACTAAGGTCAGCACTATTGATTATAGATCTGACCTCATAACACTTAATACTGGTAATGCGACTTACGATTTTATACGAGATTAAGAATAAGATTTCATGAGATGCTATCAAAAGTAAGCGTCTATAATAAATGTTCAAGTTAATTAATAACCCGAAAATTCATTAATGAAAACTAACATACAAATATTCATAAACTAATGAAAATTATAATAAAAACTAATACCTATATCAAATAGTTTTAATATAAGGACTGTAACGGGTACGAAGTCCGGCAGGGGGTCGCGGTCGTGACGTCACCGCCAGAAGAAACACGATGAGGGACATAATAATAGTAAAGTAACTAACTAGTTAGACAATAAAACCGGCCAAGTGCGAGTCGGACTCGCACACGAAGGGTTCCGTACCATGATCTTTAAAACGGCAAAAAAACCATGTCTGTTGTATGAGAGGCCCCTCAAACATTTATTCTATTTTGTTTTTAGTATTTGTTGTTGTAGCGGCGGTTACTATAAAATAGATGATTATTTAAATGATAAAAATGTTTGGACAAGATGATCTGCTCGCATGCACAGTGAAATTTTTAATCATGTTATTTTAATGTACCACATATTTGAGATATGTAAAACAAAAAAAAGGCTATCTGTTGAGTTTCTTGCGGCACCTATTCTCATCAGGCCATTCACGTCGAGGTGCTGGTAGGGTGAAAAAGTGTGACGTGCAAAAGAATTTGTTACAAATCTACTTGCAGAAATAAATAATTTCATTTCATTTCAACAGAAATACATCATCTGTGAAAATTTCAACTGTCTAACTATTACTGATTATGAGATACAGCCTGGTTACAGAGGGACGGACGAACAGCGGAGTCTTAGTAATATAGGGTCCCGTTTTACTCTTTGGGAACGGAACCCTAAATAATAAAAAAAAACCCTTAATAATAAAGCTAAAATAACAAAAATATTCATATTCCTCTACCAATATACGTATAATACGTATATTGGTAGAGGAATATGAATAATATGAATATACCAGGTAATACCTGGTATATCCTATACTTGTAATCTTATAGGTATATACCATTTTTGAACATTCGACATTATATTATAATTATATTCATTTATATTATATTCATAGCTTTCATGGGAAATTGTATCTGATAACTTACTTTGTTCAATGTTTTAGCTATAAAGATGACGTAGACACTAGTGCCGCCAATGCACACACCAGCCATCGAATAGTCCGCGAAATGTCTGGAACACAAAAAAAAAATAGATGAACAACTGGGTACAGTGCAAATCTATACTAATATTATAAGGAAGAAAAAAAATATATTTTTGTATATTTGTGTGTGTATGTTTGTAATGAATAAACTTAAAAACTACTGTTCCGATTTAAAAAATTCTTTCACCGTTAGAAAGCTACATTATCCGGAAGTAACATAGGCTATATTTTATCCCCATAATCCCACTGGAACGAGAACTACGCGGGTGAAACCGCGAGGCGCTGCTATGTGAAATAAAATACATAATGTTTCTTTTTCCTTCCTCTTTCTGTAGAGGTTATAATAGTTCAATTGTCACACAGAAATGTCGACAGCGAATTCAGTGACTTGAATGCTATGAGATGAATGGAATTAGTTTTCTTACTGACGTGAAAAATCCTTTATTGCTGTGCAGCCGGCTAAAAATAAACACGGGATAAAAACCCTTCTGGAAGCTGGCCTCTTTGCATCCCTTCACGATCTAATGCTCGCAATTTCTATTAAAAATTCATTGCGACCCTCTTACATATTATGTTAGCTCATAAAACTACCCTTCTACTATTAAAATAGTTTGGGAGCTAAGGCATATCGTTGGGGATAGTGGAAATCCGAGTAACTACCACTTGATCATAAAATCTAGCTTTGACTCAAATACTATTGAATACTAGGCCTTATGATCAAGTGTTAATTGGGAGCGGTGGTAGCTCAATGGTAAGGACATGCGCCTCTTAACCGAGGAGTGCGGGTTCAAACCCGAGCGCGTACCTCTGGATTTTTCAAGTCTATGTACGTATTTATACCACTAGCTCGACGGTAAAGGAACATCGTGATGAAACCTGCAAATTCAAAACAACTTTGGATTTGTAATCATGATCCAAAAATTGTCCGGTTCCCCTATCTTAGGGTTACGAAGGTCAGACCGGCAGTCGCTTTGATGTAATCACCAGGTTCGCTAAATCCTGGATTATGGTCTAAGCGGACCCCGTCTAAACACGGGACATAACGCTAGGAAGATGATGATGATCAAGTGTAAGTTAGGTGGTATTGGACTATTTCTGACGATATGAGGTTTAGTTTGAAATATAATTTTATTAATGTGTAGGTACGTTTAATAATCTGATATATGTATGTTTATTGCTGAGAAATTAGTCAGAGCAAAAGTATGTTGGAAAATATCACTGGTCAGCATGATTAATGGTCGCACAAGTCTGTAAGAAATTTTATGTACATGACTTGGGACGGCGCCTATATGATTAATAGTCCGGTTTATTTTAACCGTCGTAGATTTGTAATGTATCCATATAAGACCTTTAAATGGTGCATTGATCAACAGGGTCAATAATCTGACATATTTCATAACTAACTAACTAACTAAAACTTCATGCCACTTCACTTATTTCATCGCTCGTAAAATTGTAAAACAAACTGATTTTTCGGTTTTAGTTATAACTGTGGCTATAATATTGTAATTAGCGAAAAAATGTCCACGTTTACCGGGCAGTTTTTCTTTATGAAACATTCTAGTTCGTGGCCCGCGCCGGTGGAAAATGCGTTCAAAAATGCTTAATAAAAATGTTAGCATAGAAAACTTTTGAAAAATTAATTTCGTAATGAAATCAGTATGGTGCAACTGAAATTTATTCAACAGTTTACAATATTGCGAGACAGATTACAAACTAACAGTGTTTACGATTACATATAACCACAATACATATAAATAAAATCCATTTTCAGCTTTGAGTTAACTTAGTCTTTGTTAAACCAATTACTGAATACGTCACTTTCTAATTACTTATTGGTACCTATAAATTAAAGAATTAATTAATAAAACCCACCTCATTGCTGTTGAATACCGCCTTAGTCGCAACGGGCCATGCATAAACACTTTCTCACAAGTGTCTGTGTAACTGAGCGACGGCATGCGACACACGCGACAAACGTCCCGGGAAGTCGTCACCTGGAACATATTGGACCTTATGAGACAGGGGACAAATAGGCTATAGGTGACAAATGAGGCGAGCGACAAATGGGTCTATGGCGCATTCGGTAGTGACTTGCCTATGCGCCAATAGTTGTGGGTTCGATTCCCATTTTTTTTATATATAGCCGTCGACATTACATACATTGATCTGACACCGAGGTAAGTAGCTTATGCACTTGTGTTACGGATATCATAATCAACAGTGGTCCTGGGTGGGGATGTTAATATGCAATATTTAAGTATATATGTGTAATACCACTGTTGTTTCTGATATCCGTAACACAAGTGCTTAAGCTAATTACCTCGGAGTCAGATCAATGTATGTGATGTCGTTGGATATTTATTTAAAAAAAAAAAAAACTTTTTGATAACAAACCCGAGTTATGTAGTTATAGCTTTATAAATAACCCTTAGGATCGGGTGGTCGTTAGACGTATCCCCTGGTAAGAGTTCGGAGTACACCCGAAAGTTCATAATTATATCGCTTTCATAAAACTACGTAAGGATCCGTTATGTTACGGAACTTGTTATCTTGAGTTATGCTTCTTGAGATCTCTGGTATTAACAGACTTAACTTTATGTTGAAGAATATGTATGTGTGTATAATGTAAGCATGGTACTATATTAAATATAAGAAATCGAAATTCGTGACAGGTGACTGGCTCGTCGCATACACAAACACAATCCCCAATACTGTCAGTCTCATCAGTGACGCCACTTCCGTGCTCTCGTGCGAAAGAAAGTGGCGTCACTGATGAGACGGGTGCGGGGGAGTGACAATGGCGTCCTGAGCATGGTGGCAGAGGAGCCGCATGCGCCCATATTGCGACACTTCGTACGAATGATGACCGAAGTCGTTAACGAGACCTCTTCCGGGTCGCGTCCGCACGGATTGCCGCTGAAGTACATGACATTTTTTAATAATATTACCTCTGAATAAATACCGGATGTTTAAACACTTAAGTTTTAATGTTATTACTAACACTTAGTTGTAAGCAATTTTGTACCTACTATCCCATGGATCATGTTGTCCGAAATAAAGAAATTTGAATACACCTTTTGTCGCCTTTTATAACGTCATCATCATCATCATCCTCTTGCCCTTCTGCCAGTTCATCTGGGGTCAGCGCAGCATGTCTTCCGCTTCTATACGTCCCGGTCAGCCGACATCAAGCTATCCACTCCCATTTCACTCATATCATCTTTCACACAATCCATATATCTCTTATTTGGCCTTCCTCTTCCTCTCCATCCACTAATATTCATACTCATCACTCTATATGTCACATGTCCTTTCTCTCTTCTCGCCTTTTATAACATGCTAGACAAGAAAGAAAGCTGGAATATGATTTTCAAGTACCAGACCAATAAATACGGCAATAAAAAAAAACTTCGGTTTGAGACGCCAATATGGTGTAATCGATCTAAAATAGGTCAAAATGTCAAACGCGTCGTAAAGTTGTGAATCGATAAATCAGTTATACGCACTAGTTACGTTTACGACTTGCTTTAGGTCTAACGACTCTATCGACATATAGACGCACAGTAGTGTGTCCAGCCAAGTTCGAAAACAACATTGTAGCAATGTATATTTCATTAGTTTATCCTAGTGCATTAAACGGACAATACTTTTACTAAAATCTACATATACTGGTAAATAAAATAGGTTTTTCAAAACTGTTCGTTTCGAATAGTCTTTGGAACGGCTGAAAGGATTTTAACGGGACTTTTTCTGGTAGATAGTAAATGTTATAAAGTCAAACTCTGATACAGTCATCAGTTATACAATTTTCCATTATTAGCCCATGTTGGTCTGGGACTTAAAAAGAGTTATAACTGTGTTCCTTACCTAGCAAGTTGTTAAAAGGAACTAATGGTATATCGAGTTGGGTAAATAATTGTGTAGGCGACGAGTTAGCCACTTGTCACTACTTTTTTCATCTATTTCCGCCCAGTTTAATCTAAAAGTGAAATGAGCGGCTTGGCCTGATGAGTGAACAATTTGCGTTTTCCGCATCCAATTTTAGATCTGTCTCTAAGTCGTCTCTCGTGATTTCGTGGTTTATATGGAAGAGGAACTTGGCGTGTTTTTACAGGTTAAGTTTATGACGGGACTATAATTGTTTACGAGAATTGCTTATGCCCATGAAGGCAAATCTTTAATTATGATTGCCCTAGCGTTATGTTCTATGCTCAGTCGCAGTCCGCTAAGACCTCTGGTGACCGTTAAAAATATCCAAAATTTGCTTTAAGTATAGAAAAGTAAACAATTGTATTTACTTTGAATTATACGTAAACCACGTCTCGTGTATAAAAACTCCATAAAATAAACAGCTATTAAACTATGATACTGATATCAGATCAATATTTTCTAATATCACGATAAGAAATAAAAAATCTCTCGCCAATGTGATTTCTTACGATTGTTTTATACAATTATACTTATCGTTTGCATCGACTGTCAGTGCAATCGCAAATGCACAATGTTTACTAGGCAAGATAATTTGTTTTTGATTGTTTTTATTCGCTTTATTGATATTAAAATACAATATTGTAACTTTGCTGCTATAACGTGCGATTTTTTTTAAACTTCCCGAGGAAAAAGGCTGATTGCCTTGTATAAATTTTTACTTAAAGTAGGTAAGGATGTAAAATGAAGAGATATGTGGCCGGATTTGAACTAGCATTCCTCGTTTGTGAGGCGCGTATCCTTGCTATTGAGCTGCCACCTCTCTTCAAACCCTAGACCCTGTCAATTATGGGGTGTGGATGAGCCACTTGTTATGGGATGTCCATAGACCTCAGATATGTAGACACAAAAGTGTTCACGGAAATATATTAAATAACTAATAAATATATAAAAAACCACTGAACTTTTTTCGAATCGAATTGATTCGAAAAAAGTTCAGTGGTTTTTTGTTTAATTTCCTTCTTAATCGTAAATAAATAAACTATCCAGACTACCCTAGTTTCAAAATAAGCCTGTGCCTGTGATACTCGGCGATGGATAGACATACATAAATACGTTTATATACATCCATGACTAGTGTACAAATGCCTACGATCATCACACGGAACATTTGCCCTAGAAAGGTTTGAACCCGCGACCATTGGTTTTGCGACCTCTCGACCAACGAGCCTGTTAAAACCAACCAACCTTTATATCTTGGACATGAAAAAACCCGTTGTTTGTCACATTATAAGTAACATAATTGTATTCAGCATGTTTGGGAGATACATAGGTAGGTAGTGCAATATACAAACAAGTAAGATATTATACATATTCTGCTTTAAAATAGTTGAAATAATTTCTCAAAATATTATTTTTATGCAAGGTATAAGGCTATGTGGTTTATAAGGTCGAACACGTTTTGACATGCGTGATGTAGGTCCGCCCTTAAATTATATAAATATTAATTAGACACAACAGGAAGGCAATAATATCATTTAATCATCTGCCTAAGGTTATTTGCAAAATTCATTCATAACATGGATTCAATTGGCGTGAAGTTTACTTACAAGGGAAGATTTATATCAATATGGTTTCATATCAACATAGTCTTATGCCCGCTTTTCCTAAAGGGGAAGTCAGAGTTCAAGTTATATATTCAGTTCATGCGAAACCACTTATATCCCGGTCAAATGAGACATTCAAGGTTACATTAATTCGCACCAAGCTGAAATTTGGCATGAATGTTAGGAACACTATTTCGGATATATAGCGATGCAGATAGTTGAAATTTTTTTGCATCGCTATATTTCCAAAATGGTGATTCTAAGGAAAAAAGTGTATTTACATTTTTTATAGATAATTGCATGATGAATAATTTTTGTCCCACCTATTTTTATGATAAACTTTTCGTTTAGCTGAAAAATGCAAAAAAAAAATTTTTGCAACATTTTACCTTAAAAATTTTTTTTACACGTCGAATCGATGGGAACTTTGACAAATTTTTTGTAATAGTGTTTATTGTTTGTAATAACTTTTAAAGCTAATTTGATCGGAAAACTTACTTATTTAACTCATTATTTTATGGAACCGATTTAAAGGATATTAGAAAATGAGGTCGAGGAGGTGAGAAGTTTCGCATATACTAAAATAAGCGTAACCCTGTATTCGCATTCAGCACACACATTCTCCGAAAATCATCACACATCATCATCACAAAGTCAGCCGAAAATAACGTGGAGTTAAATGGAAAATTATTAGTAAAATAAATTACTTAGCATCATCTCTTCCTAGCTATTTTGCCTATAAAGGCGCTTTAGACAAAAATCTTTTAGTTTCAAAATTCACCACCCCCAGCGGCATACCATTCGATCACTACGATTAATAAATCAAGGCCCGCAGCAAAGTCGTGTAGGTATTTGTTGATCCCTTCCTGTATTTACCGATTCGCCTAATGTCGTATGCTCCAATAGTTAGTTAGTTAATCATGGACCACTTTAATTTATGTGCTTGCTCTCATATCGCGATGGTAAATAAAATCATGTAGTCCCTTGAAACTGTTTTTAGTACTAAACTCGACTAGTTAAGAATTTTTAAATGTAAATTGTTATATAATATGCTAAACGACTAAATAGAACCTTAATTAATATTTTTTAAAGATGACAACCCTTTTATATTTGTAATATAGGTGGATCTGATCTTTATACTGTACTAGCGACCCGCCCCAGTTTTGCCCGGTGAGCATGAAACAATATGAAATTATACATATTATAAACCTTCCTCTTGAATCACTATATCTATTGGTGAAAACCGCATATGCATCCTTTGCGTAGTTTAAAAGATCTAAGCGAACAGACAGAAGCGGCAACTTTGTTTTATACTATGTAAGGATTATACTCGTAATACAAGTAAATATAAGGCATTGTCTTAAAAAAAATCTTGACATAAAAAACGCCTATAATTATTAAACAGTAACCAGCCTAACATTTAAAACGTACTTACTATTATTTTTAGAAATAGTGTTTAATTTGAGGATCGGATTCACATTAATAATGACAATTTTCCATCTCTATAAAATTGAGTTGAGGTAACCCAATTTTATAATAAATGTCGCCACCCTGGTCTGTCACGCGCCATCTCCTGCCAGTTCTCGACTTGGAGTTCGCGCAGATCCTTCTCCACTTCGTCACTCCAGCGGTATCTAGGACGTCCGACAGGGCGTCGGCCACACATTCGTCCCAGGTACGCTCATTTCACTGCGCGATCCTCTTCCATTCTTTAGGAGGCCAAGACTCACTTTGGGTCGCTGCGCCAGCATAGTAAGTAAGTAAGTAACCCAATTTTATAATCAGGCTAAAATTTAGCCTGATTCGTAAGAAAAGCATTCTCCGTAAACCATAATATTCAATATGGACTTTGGAACTGGCGGTAGAATCACTTTTTTTTAATATTATGACTATTCATAAGTGCTTTTGTAAAGCTTACATGAATAAAGATATTTCTATTTCTATTTGCCTAACCCCTGGGATAAGGGGTGTGATGGTATGTAGTATCTTACAAATATGAAATTGCCGAACACTGTTTTCTAAGATTTCTTATATCAATCTTGTAATAGGGATGAATACTGGATCAAAAAACTATATCATTCTACTTAGTCCGTCAGTTAGTTTATACAAAAATACTAGACACATATTTTTTGCTATAACAAGTTAACAAAAAATTACAAAGATATAGGCAGTCAAGGTTTTCGAGTGGGGGATTGTGACGTCACTTTCAAGTAAAAAAATGTACCTAGGTGTGACGTCACGCGCAACTTGAATGCGTTTATTTATCTTTGTCAGTGTTTATTTGACAAATAAATAAAAAATTAACCTGTTTTATATTTTTTTATAATCTAACTGACAGACTGAACAGAATTTTTAGTCGCCTCGCGTATTATGAGTAATTTAATTTAATTACTAAATGAAGTCCCATGTTGGTCTGGGACTAAAAATAATTTGCCAACTGTGTTCCTTGCCTAGCATGTCGTAAAAAGCGCCTAATAGTATATTGGGTTTTGGGTATGTGATTGTGTAGGCGACGAGCTAGCTACTTGTGACTAGTTTTCAACAACTTTTCATCACACCCAGCCCAGTTTTATTTTTGGCTGAATGTAGTTAAAGGGACCTGCTGCCCTTTTGACTCTGCCTACCCCTTAGGGAATTACGTGCATGATAATATGTATGTGAACGGAGCAAGTTGTATAGCAATAAGGTCGCAACTGACCCCGTTAGTAAACGATCTTATGAAAAGGAAAGAGCGCGGTGGATTCCTATTGAATCGCATATAGCAGGATGAATAAGTGAATAAATTGCCGCTTTATATTGGTCTCCATAACTTGGGGTAGATTTAATCAGTGAGCTGCGTTAGGAGTTCCACTATCTGTCAGCGCAGTAGTGTTTATTAACATCCCTTCTCTATCGTAGCAGGGTTTCGATATTGAGAATCTATCGGGTGCTTTGACATTAAGAAGCTAGGTTTAATCCGCGACTTCGGTCGGGTTATTGTAGATTTTTCAATATCAAGTTGTTATGCCGGTTTACCGAATATCGAATACCGAAAAAGTACTTGTTTTTTTCTGTGAATAGCAATTCTTTTAAAACCATAAGCAATAGGTATCTACGTCTTCTGCCAAAACAAACAGATCCAGTTTTTTTTTGTGCATAATAATTTGTATTTAAATTTAGTTTTGCTTTGTATGATAACTGAAATCTAAGTTTGTAATTATTTTTACAATATAGTGTTGATCATTAGACCTTCGATTGATATTTTTTCACAATTATTGTGATTTAATTATATTAATTTCCATCTGATCCAGCCCGGTTTTATTTTTGGCTGAATGTGGTTAAGGGGCCTGCTGCCCCTTTGACTCTGCCTACCCCTTCGGGGATTATGGGCGTGATGTTATGTATGTTTGTATTTTTCCATCTAATCCAACTTCATTCCATTTTTTGCTGAATGTGTTTACCCTGTCGACCCCTCTGGGGATTTCAAGCGTGATGGCATGAATGAATGTTACGTTAGGCACCGTTTGTAACAGGCCAGCATTAATAAATCATGGACGGTATTAATTAATTGACTGCGCTAGTTTCACTGGTTATTGGTAGCATACAAATAACCAATTAATAGCATGCACCCGGGTGCCCCCGGGTGCATGCTATTAATTGGTTACCTTGATATGATCTACCTTCTGGAAGCTCGCGACATGAGCTGAGCGCCCTTGTGGCACACACCTTGATATATCTGTTTTTGTTTTAATTGGAATTTCTTCCTTTCAACTGGAATATATATTGACCCCGTATTTCATTATACGTTGAAACAAATTTTGACTGGACTGAGAGCAGGCATGTATTTACCTAATACATGGAACCGCCTTAAGCTGTAATTTTAAGGTGAAACATGGTATAAATATAAAATATAGAGTTATTCCACAGGACAGGCAATGCCTAGTGTGGAGGTCAGCCTAACTTGTAATGAACATTTTGTTTTTTTGGCAATAAATATATTTTATTTATTTTATTTATTTATATATAGTTGCTTGCAGATTTAAATAAAAGTTACTTTTTCAATTTTTCATACTTTCTACCCTTTTTTCAGCGGCCTATTTTCCTTTGCTTAAAGGCTGTCCGGATTAGATCGCTATCAGCGACAAGGCCGCCTAAATTGTACCTTATTTATCTAGTTGCCAAGGTTTTTATCTTGTAATAAATAATATCTCTTTGTAGATTAGATAGATAGAGTTCTTTCTTGAATGTTTGGGTAGATACCCAATGTAGATAGATATCTATACGCAAAGTTAGATACCTAAACATAGTCAATAGAGAGGCGGCAATGGTCCATAACATAAAAACTATCGTTCATGAGGGAGAGAAAATCTATATTATGTGAGCAAGGCCGTGAGAAAAATATCCGCGTAGCTGTATACTGATCAATCCCTATAATTGCACAGTAAGATTATCATTTACACAAAAATATTATATTGAAGTGTCTGTTCGTAATATGAAAAAAATTACTAATTATTATTTAATGCACTTATGAATATACGGTTTCTGTAACATTTTTTTTCTGAAAGCCAGTATTTTCTTTAATTTTTTTATCTGACAGTCGCTGTCTGTTAGTTCCGGCTAATCTCCGAAACATCTGAGCCCGTTTTGACGTGGAGCACTTGAAGAAAGGATAAATAATTGCACTAAACCTTAATATGATTTTTTTACTAATACTTTTAGTGGATTTTTAGTTTAAATGCCACGTGGAAAGTCGCAGGCAACAGTGAGTATGGCATAAGTGACAGGAGTCCGGATTTGAGAAGGGTGCTGTCAAAACGGATTACCACTATCCCATCCCGTAAAATTGAATGAGTCAGTACAAAGGGGATGAAGTCACGTAATTTTTTGCGGTTAACGTTTGTATATCTATACAGATATACAAAGTATGTCAAAATAAAATCTTGATACCATGCAGGAGAAATTACACAAGTACATAAAACAAAAAAAAAATTAACTCATAATCTTCCTAGCGCTATGTTCCGTGTTTACACGGGGTCCGCTTAGACCATGATCCAGAACCTTCGTAACCCTAAGATAGGGAAACCAATTTTTGAATTATGGTTACAAAACCAAAGTTATTTGAATTAGCAGGTTTTATCACGATGTTTTCCCTCACCGCCGAGCTAGTAGTATAAATACTTTAAATATAGATTTAAAAAAATCCAGAGGTACATGCTTGGATTCGATGTCCTCACCATTACTACTGCTAAAAAAACTAATAATTTTTTTTTTTATCTATTTGTTTGTTCGTACATATTGACTAATCTAAAACATTTACTAGCATATATCTGAAATTTTAACAAAAAACTTAGGCAATATAAAATGACCTAAGGTGGCGTACAAATAAAAACTTTTTAATTAAATTCCTTGAGAATGAATGGGCAATGAGTAACCTATATAAAAAGCGGTAGAAGATTAATGGTAAGCACTGCTGCCTATTCAAACAAGGATTTAACATGTCAGGATTTATCAAATAAAAACGACCACAGATATATTTAGACGACTAAGTGGTGCTAGTTAAGGAAAAAAATATATATTTAACAAGGTTCTTGAGCAAATACTGTTGAAATCTTGTACTGAATCGAATATCATGACAAAAAGAGAAACTGTGGGGTAACGCGGCCGGGGGCAAAATGGAATAACAATTTTTTCAATGTGGGGGCATACCGGCCTGGGGAACCCGGAATGGGGGCATAACTGCCGGACCCTAAGGCAAACGCAAAATAAAATATATATGTTTTTATTATTAGTCTTTATATGTAAAGGTCATTGTAAACTTATACTTAGGTATTTCCCAAGAAAGCATATTGTTTCTTAGTTTTTCTACAGAACTTAACGTATTTTAAGAAAATCGCTAAACTAATTTAATCTAAACTAATGTTATAAAGAGGAAAGATTTGGTTTGTTTGTTTGAATCGTATAGTCTCCGAAATTACTGAAAAATGCTTTCACCAATGAAAAGCTACTTTATCAGCGAGTAACATGGTATAAATATATGTCATCATCCTTCTAGCGTTATGTCCCGTGCTTAGACGGGGTCCGCTAAGACCATGATCCAGGATTTAGCGAGTTTGGTAATTACATTGAAGCGACTGCCGATCTGACCTTCGTAACCCTAAGATAGGGGAACCAGACAATTTTTGGATCATGATTACAAATCCAAAGTTGTTTGAACTTGCAGGTTTCATCATGATGTTTTCCCTCACCGTCGAGCTAGTGGTATAAATACGTACATAAATTTGAAAAATCCAGAGGTAATGCCCGGGTTTGAACCCGCACTCCTCGGTTAAGAGGCGCGTGTCTTTACCATTGAGCTACCACCGCTTTTTTTTTTTAATGGTATAAATATATGTATTCCGACGGAAACGGAAACAACGCAGGTGCTGCTATATTAAATAACATTTAGATTCAGGAATTTAATTCATACCCTTTAATAGTTACATAGTTTTAAACTGAAATATACGTACGACATCTTTAACATAATTATACCTACAACTACATAATATGACGCTATAATAGTAATCACGACACACAAAAGACAACACGAAGCAATTAATCTATTAACTAGTTCACTAATGAGATTAAATACATTAGGAGTAAACAATGGAGGAACGTTCCTAGTATTACACAATGTTTACATTGTACGTATGCCAGAATAAATAAACTTATAGTTGGGTATAAAAGAGAAAATAAAAAGAGAACCATTTCAGGATAAAGTTTAAACATAAAACATGTTTATTTGCAATCGTCATAGTAAGAATATGAAAAACTTTATTCCAATCTTACGATGGATAAAACTTTACCTATTATATCGACTCTCTTTATGTCGTACTAAACTACCACTGTAGTACATAACAGTGGTAGTTGAGTATCAATCCCAGGTGACATTAAACTATTCTACATTATAGTAGAAAGTTTGTAAATTTTTGATAAGATAATGGAAGTAGTTTATAAACATTACACACATACTACATACCTTTCAAAATATTAACCGTTACACGTTGAGGAAAAAGGGTATGTTTTTAAATTATCCAGACATAAAGAGCGTCTAGGAACGATTAGCCACTAGACGCGACATTAAAGCTAGGTGTGAATAATATAGACTTGTCGTTGGGTCCTCAGATTGAAAAAAAAAAAATTACAGTAGGTACCTACTGTAATTTTTTTTTTAATCTGAAAACCCAAATTTTAGACATAATATTAACAACGTAATCATAACAATCATAAATAAAATATCATTATCATCACTAACGCCATCTGTTGGTGAAAGACACGCACTACATATTCACTAGTAGCTCGAATAATCATCATCCGGTTTGAGTGTTTTGTTGGAATGATTTCCATAACAAGAGCGCAGCTAGCATGTACTAATATTACCGAGCGTACTTAACTTGAAACTAGTAACCCTAATATTTGAAACTAGCAGTGTCCGCGGTTTCACCAACAATTATGGGTAATTTTATATAGCCCATAGTTTTCTTTGATAAATGAGCTATATATGACAGGCCCGTTGGTCGATTGGTCAGAGACCCTGGCCACGAAACTAAGGGTCGCGGGTTCGAATCCCGCTAAGGGTAAATGTTTTGTGTGATGAACATGGACATTTGTACTCGTGTCATGGATGTTTATAAACGTATTTAAGTATGTCTATCCGTTCGCCTAGTATCCATAGTACACGCTTAGTTTGGGACTAGGGAATTGATGTGTCAGTCTGGAGAATTTATTTATTTATTTATTTATATAACACGGAAATATTTTTTTAAATCGGACTAGTAATTCCTGTGATTAGCGCGTTTAAGCAAACAAACAAACAAACTCTTCAGCTTTATATTATTAGTACCTATAGTATAGAAAATGTGCCAGTGAGCCTACATATCTCTTGACTGATGAGCTTACCACCGTTTGATAATAAAATTCAATGCAGAGTAATAAATAAATAATTAAATAAAAAACAAATTCAAAAACGTACCAAAATATGAACGCAGTGTGTGGCGATGACAGCTACGAACATCGTGCCGATTGAGCCGGGAATCAAACCGGTGTTCTTGAATGCGAACGGCATGGCTAACAGGCCAGAGCCCAGGGACGACTTGAGCAAGTGAAAGAATGCGCCTATTGTCCTGGTAACAAATTAAAAATATAAATTAATGAATCTAAAAAGTAAATACCACCGTTTTTTTTTCATATTTAATAACTAGCTGTGCACGCGGTTCCACCCGCGTTCATGGTTAATATTATATAGCCCATAAGCCCTCCTCGATAAATGGGCTATCTAATACTGAATTTTTCAAATCGGATTAGTACATAACATCACGCCCATAATCCCCGAAGGGGTAGGCAGAGTCAAAGGGGCAGCATGCCCCTTCAATCAAATTAAGCCAAAAATAAAGCCGGGCGGGGTTAAATGGAAAATTGCGAAAAAGAAGCGACAAGCGGCCAACTTGCCGCCCACACAATTACACACCCAAAACCCGATACACCATTAGTCGCCTTTTACGACATGCCACGCAAGAACCACAGTTGGCACATTCTTTTTAAGTCCCAGACCAACATGGGACAGTGGGCTGAGTTGGATGAGAAGCTGTGAAAAAGCAGTGACAAGGGGCTAGCTCGTCGCCTACTCAGTCACATACCCAAAAGCCCGTAAACCATTAGTTGCATTTTACGACATGCTAGGCAAGAACCACAGTTGGCACATTCTTTTTTTTTTGTCCCAGATTAACATGGGCCAAGTCCCAGACCAACATGGGACAATCGGATCAGAAGTTCCTGAGATTAGCGCTTACTTACTTCTGCGGGAGTTGAAGGAGTGAATTAGACTACGGAGGTCTAGGACCCAGGGAATCCCACACACCATGTCGTTCCCCCGGAGGGCATGTAGGTGCGTAAACCATACTCGTTAAAAAGAAGGGGCCCCTTTTAATGAAATAAAAGAGCCCCTTATCCCATTTTATTTGCTAAAATATTTTCTTCCAGAATTTTGTTTAATTTACTTCCAAATCTAAGCCGCTGAACCGATTTTATGTCAAAGTTAACGAATCTAATGAATGTACTTACGATGTTGGGTGCGCCACTGCTCTGTGCTGGAAGGGGTCATACTCCTCATCCTGGGGGGAGACGATTTGATGCAGCTTCACCGTTGAACTGGCTTGGGATGGTGGAGGGTTGTCGTCCATCTTGATAGTACTGATGAAGAAATGCAATGAATTAATAAGTGATTAAATGAATTATGAGTATTTAGACTATGGCTTGGAGCAGTGGTAGCTCAATGGTAAGGACACGCGCCTCATAACCAAGGAGTGCGGTTTCAAACACGGGCATGTACCTCTAGATTTTTCAAATATATGTACATATATTATACCACTAGATCGACGGTGAAGGAAAACATCGTGATGAAACCTGCAAATTCAAACAACTTTGAATTTGTAACCATGATTCAAAAATTTTCTGGTTCTGGCAGTCGCTTCAATGTAATTACCAGACTTGCTAAATCCTGGATCATGGTCTAAGCGGACCGCGGCTAAGCACGGGACATAACGCTAGGAAGATGATGATGAAGCCATAGTCTGTAGAAACTGTGGTGTATGTTCAGAAATTATTTTTTTTGTTTGTTTGTTTAGTCGCATATACTACGTTTGAGATGGTTAGCAGACTTCTAAAGAAAATGGCTTTGAAATTAAAACCACCCAGTAATTGTTTGTGCTACAGAACTGATGTGCTAGTGTGAACAATTTATTATTTAAATACATAACATTTATGTCGGGGTGACCCGATGCTGAGAAGTGTTGCTGATTCCAGGAAACTAAAAAGCAGCAGTTATGCAAAAATTGCTTTAAAAATATTATTTTCGCCCAATAGTGTTTCACGTGACATTGAAAAAAAATCATGAATACCATTTTCCTAGAGTTCGAAAGGAAAAATGAAAACTTGTAACAGTCGTTAAAATATAAATACAAAATATTAATTTTTTTGTATATTTTATTGGCTTGATAGATAATTAAATACGGTTCTATAAACAAAATTTATATGCTAAACGTGTTTAGAAAAATACTTTTAAGTCGTTGAAGTTATTTTCTTGTCTAACAACGATTAGAGGTTTCTTCTTTGGCTGACGTGAAATTCCTTAAGAAGCCGGAAATTAAGAAAGTTGGTCACGAAGATAACTTGCTTCAAGATCCGTCTTAGAATTTGAACGGAGGAGATTATACTTACGTTTAACTATAAATAGAAAAATCTGTGAAATCAAAGGAAAACCTCAAGCAACGAAATGGACTTATTTTAATGGACTCTAATTACACTTAGTATATATGTTAATGGAAATGTATGTAATCCGTTATTGTATGCAATTCCTAGGAATAGTACCTATATAATTCCTAAAATCGCCCGAAAATGTAGTTAAAATAATTATATTATACACATTTTTTTAGAAATCTATACATTTTCTAAATAGCAATCGGAAATGTATTAAATTCAAGATGTCAATGTGTACGCGGGAGTTACAGACCTACATAGTTCTTTCTTGATCTCCTCCTGATCGACTTAGCATTATACATTTCTTCCGATTGATGTACGTACACTAACTACTTGAAACGTAGTACAAATCCACACCTAAAAGAACTTCTGAGACATTTCCTACTTTGACACAAAAAAGAAATAGAGGAAAAGTTACTCTTAAGCTCGGCGAGATGCTAAGTGCTCCCTTTCGCGTTTAAGCTTTCGGGTGTAAAAGGTTGCGAGCGATAATGACGGGGTGAAAAGGGATACGCGTTTGACACTTTTGTATTTTGACGAATACGCCTTTAAAGTTTTGATTGTCAGGTTTAATTACATTTATAGTTTTAAACTCAGATTAGAATTTATGTTAATGTTATATAGCCTTTCTCGATAAGTGGGCTATCTAATACTGAAATAATTTTTCAAATCAGACCAGTAGTTACTGAGATTAGCGCGTTCAAGCAAGCAAAGAAACTCTTCAGCTTTATAATAATAGTATATAATAAGATTCGACTGTCATTGAGCTGCTTTGGGAGCCAGGTTATTTGAATGCTGGTGACATATTTGCAGTTATTTTAATGCGAAACGGTCTTTATGTTTTTGTCTTACCGGCGAGCTAGTGGTAGATTTACATATATTAAATAAATCCAGTTGTACGTACTCGAGTTTTAACTAACATTACATGAGGCATATAATGCTTTGTCGATCTAGTGGTAGCATGCGCCGCTTTAGGACCAAGAGGTTTAAATTACGGGTCGGGCCAAAAATTTGTGGCTTGTTATTTTAATATTCAAATTACTCAAAAACAGTCCGGAGTCGGGAAGCTGGCGGTTTAATCACCACCGTCCCTCGGAAAGCACGTTAAGCCGTTGGTCCTTCGCCAGAATTCTCCCCGGTCATATCGAATTCCCGTCTCATCGGACTATGAGAGTTAAGGAATAGAGAGTGCACTTGTGTTTGCGCACACACTTGTACACTATAATATCTCCTGCGCAGACGGTTAATCCTCGTTGAGATTGGCCGCCGTGACCGATATTGGTTAGGAGGATATTTGTATAAGATAAGTTATGTACTAAGTGTTCATCAGTTTTTAATTATGAATGTTGAAGAGGCGAGTGAGGTGTGTAAAGATCGTGCCATATGGCGTTCGGTTCTCTCTACCTACCCCGCTAGGGAAGTGGCGTGAAGTTTAGTTAGTTAGTTAGCTTTTTCGCCGATGCTATGCATAGGAAAAATAAATGATAAACACTTTAAAATATATTTTACTTGTTTTTAGAAAAAAATCATTAAGTATCGCTAATGCTTGTTAATTAACAAACCGCGGCCTACGGTTTCGTAGCCAGGCTCTCTAACCACTAGACCAGATGGTCGTCAACTTAGTTTAATAAGCTTTTGAACTTAGTTTCAGATAGGGATATGTGGGCTGTAGTGCGTAAAATTGACGGGTCTGTATAAAACGAACAATTTAACGCCCGGCAGCTTTCTATGAAAGTCTAACTACGGCGTAGTACAGTGCTAGCTAAATCTCTTAGAGCAGGGGTTCTCAAACTGTGCGATGCCGCGCCCTGATGCGCCGTCAAAAGTATAGAAGGTCGCTGTCACATGCTCCTCTTTACTGTTCTCTGATAGCTGGACTTAATTATATGGGTACAAAATTAATAGATAATGTGTATGGTATGATATAATGAGCTTTTTTACTTACAAGACCTGATTTTTTTCAAGGAATAACTTTCGGAGCTCATTAAATGCATAACCAAAGAAAACATCCAATAACTCATATTAATCGAAAATCTTTCCCATGCCTAAAACCCACGTAGTATTATGTTGTCAGTCTTATTTGTTATAAAAAATACTTTTAGACGATCAACTGGCCGTCTAAAAGTACTTTTTCATCCATCGGTAGTTTTTCTGGATTAAACTAGACTAGGTAGTGCTAGGTACAGTATACATGTTCAATCTATGTCTATGTATCTATACATAGACTCAAAAAAAAAAAATCTGTCGAATTGAGAAGCTCCTCCTTTTTTTTGAAGTCGGTTAAAAAGAGTGGTAATTCTTCAATTGGTCTAGGTATTAAAATATTTAATATACTATCAGAAAGTCTACTAGCATTGCCTTCACATTAGTTAAAATTATGTGATTGAAGACTTCTTAAATGACAAGCATTTATTATGTTTAACTTAATTCGATGGGACAGGCCCGTTAGTCGAGTGGTGAGAGACCCTGGTCACGAAACCGAGGATCGTAGGTTTGAATCCGCTAGGGGCAAATGTTTCGCGTGATGAACATGGACATTTGTACTTGAGTCATGGATGTTTATAAACGTATTTAAGTATGTCTATCCGTTCACCTAGTATTCATAGCCCAAGCATAAGCTTAGTTTGGAACTAAGGAATTGGTGTGTGAGTCTGGAGAATTTATTTATTATTTATAATGAAGTGTTCACCTGCAGTGTTGTTACCTAGTAAGGGTAGATTATTAATATCGAAATTGTAAATTACCGAGTCTTTTTCCGGATTCTTCTCGGTAGATACAACATTCCGAACCGGTGGTAGAATCGTATTATAGCTGTACCTGTATTTGACCATTTATAAGTGTTGCCTTAAAACCTATATAATTAAAGAATATTTTGACTTTGACTTTGACTTTGACTTCTAGATAGAGTCTTCCTTCCGACCCGATGATAATATTTTGATATTTTTATCTTTTTTGTCTTTTTTGAAGTCTGTATATATGAATAAAGAGATATTGAAATTGAATTTGAATAACATTTACACGTGCTATCCTAAATAGTACTGGTCACATTGAAATGTGAATGACCCATGTATCTATAGGGTATGTTGGTCTAGGATTTGAAGATACATTACATCACGCCCAAAATCCCCGAAGGGGTACGCAAAGTCAAAGAGGCAGCAGGCGCCTTTAACCACATCCAGCCAAAAACAAAATTAGGCTGGATTAGATGGAAAATTTAAAAAAAAGTAGTGATCAGTAGCTACCTCGTCGCTTACACAATTACATACCCACAAATGGGGTTTTGGATTTGAAGATTATGTTCCCTCTGTCCTTTGTCTCAATACAACATAAGGTTTCTAATATTGTATTGAGTTTTGTTTTGACGGCTATAGGTAGTATGCAAGAAATTTATGTCAAGTTTCGACATGCTCGATGGCGCATTCGGTAGTGACCCTGCCCCATGCGCCAAGAGTTGTGGGTTCGATCCCCACCCAGGACAAAATATATTCGTGTGATGAATACTTGTGTTTGTTCTAGGTGTTAATATTCAGTATTTAAGTATATATTTGTAATACCACTGTTGTTTCTGATATCTGTAACACAAGTGCTTAAATTACTTACCACGGAGTCAGATCAATGTATGTGATGTAGTCTGAATTTATTTATTATTATTCTTAATTAGTCAAAGCAATTGTTGTTTAAATAACCTTCTTGCTGTAATTTTCAGGTCCACCGTCAATCAGGAACGTGGGCCCTGTGCGCGTGGTGGCCGGCGTCAACACGACCATCTACTGCCCCTACTCCGGATTTCCAATCAGGTTGATGGAGGTGCATTTGCTTAGTAAAATTATAAGTTAATATTCGTATGACGAATATTTGTCCTGTGTCTGGGGGTTAATATCCAATATTTAAGTAGATATATATTTTGTAATACTACTGTTGTTTCTGATATCCGTAACACAAGTGCTTAAGCTTCTTAACTCGGAGTCAGATCAATGTATGTGATGTAGTCTGATATTTATTATAAGTATTGACTCTATAAATGTAGTTATACAGAGTTGCTACAGAAATTGTCCAATACAATGTATCAAATACATGAAAAAAAATGAGTCTTAAATGGCGAGTGCGTCATAGGCATTTAGCGGGAAAAAAATATGCGCTACAATGAGCCCTATTATCACAGTATACAGATACCATTATACTTTGCTCTACATATCAATCTATAGTTTGCTCTATATCTCAATAAAGCTACTAGTACTCTAACGAATATAACATTGTACAATTTGGTAAATCCCAATACGAATCAGTCTGTCTGTCTGCTGCCTTATTGAGCCACTTAATTAATTAGATTGCAATTGACCAAAAGTTATTGTGTGCGGAAAAAACCCGTTACAACTCTAATCACAGCCATTGTAACTGTAACCATTATTTTTGTATATAATTATATAAATCTATAATACTATTATTATAAAGCTGAAGAGTTTGTTTGCTTGAACGCGCTCATCTCAGGAACTACTGGTCCGATTTGAAAAAATATTTCAGTGTTAGATAACCCATTTATCAAGGAGAGCTATAGGCTATATATACACTATTTAACAATTACCATAAACGCGGGTAAAACCGCGGGCACAGCTAGTAATGGTTAAATGTGAAAGTTGTGGTGTAATGGGTATTTCAATTAAAGTAATATTTCTTTTATTATAACATTTCGTTATTTGTTATTACAAATCTTAAAATCAATATATACATATATACATATATGACATTAAGAAGTTAAATATATCTTAATAGAACATAACATAACATAACATCACGCCCGTAATTCCTAAGGGGTAGGCAGAGTCAAAGGGACAGCAGTCCCCTTTAATATTATTAATCTTATTATAATTTTAAAATAATGCATTTCATTACCTACGTGTCTAAAAAATCCACATTAGATCTTTGTCACCTATCTGGGGTCAAAGTTATTAAGAACAAGAGTAGTCAAAGATTTATTTATGTATAACAAAAAATTTTGATATAACATTCACTGCAAAGTCTGAAAAATTGTCGGAAATAATGCGTATTGCATTATCGCGTAGGTAAGTACATGTTGATATAAGTTCTAACTTTGACTAACATTAAAAGTAGGCTTTATGACGAAGTATACTTACGTGGTTGTTACCTACTATTGCTGAAGAAATATGAGTATTTTATATCAGTGCCCATTTATAACGCCAGAAAGGCACCAAAGTAATCTATGCAAAGTGAGATTCTCAAGATTTATTTTTGTAAATATTCATTTTCGTAGTTTCAAGTGTATATGAAAGATTAGATGACTAGACTGTGTTGGAAATTCTATAAATTCAGATATATTTAATAGCTAAATTTCACCCGTGCGGAGACGGAGATAAGAGCATACCTAAAACGTTAACAAAGTGAAGGAAAATCTTATAAGTATATAAACTTGCGATTTTCATGATTATAAATGACTCTGAAGATATAACTATGATCGAATATTATAGGTCCGCTGTTTAGGGTAACTTATTTAAAACAAGCTGTGCCCGCGGTTCCTCCCGCGTTTATGGTTAATGTCAAATAGCCTATATAGCCTTCCTCGATAAATGAACTATACAACAAAATTTTTTTTTTAATTCGGACCAGTACTTTCTGAGATTAGCGCATTCAAACAAGCAAACAAACTCTTCAGCTTTATATATTATTATAGAAATAGGTGACAGTTGCATCGGTCTCATATATAGATATCTGGACCCATGGTCAAAGCTTACCTTAACTAGAGGCAAAACGATACTAAGAAAAAATAATATCAAATTAATAAATCTATATTTAAATGACCTTCGAAAATGTGCATACAAATCATCAGCACCAAAAGTCATTGATTTCTCTAAATTGACGGTTTCTTCTCGACATTGATGATTTATTTGATATCTGATTGAACCGACAAGAATATAGATATTTTTATACTTCAAAATGTACAAAAGTTAGAAGATGTTAGTTACCAATCACCTAGTAGGTACCAATTATCTTAACAACTTTAAATCATCATCTTCCTAGCGTTATGTCCCGTTCTTAGACGGGGTCCGCTTAGACCAAGATCCAGGATTTAGCGAGTCTGGTAATTACATTGAAGCGACTGCCGATCTGACCTTCGTAACCCTAAGATAGGGGAACCAGACAATTTTTGGATCATGGTTACAAATCCAAAGTTGTTTGAATTTGCAGGTTTCATCACGATGTTTTCCTTCACCGTCGAGCTAGTGGTATAAATACGTACATAGACTTGAAAAATCCAGAGGTACGTGCCCGGGTAATAATGTAAATTTTACAAAAATAACGATTTTTTAGGTAATATAAATTAGCAATGAATATAAAGTCCCATAAAAAACGTTGACATTAGTATAGACATTACCTGGTAATTCAGCTAAATCTCAATCGTCAAATGAGATGCACACAACAGACTCAAAGCCGACTTCTTCCGCTACAATTCTGCACACATTTACCGGTTTGTTGTCATAATTTCACAATTGCACAAATCAAACCACAATGATTTACGACTGAACTACGTAGCTGCGCAGGCGACTGAGACCTTACTAACATATTGCGTCCATGCGTCACTATATCGTCATCGTCTGGCTTGGGTTAAATGCAAAGCGCCTTTATGTTTTCTCCTCGCCATTGCGAATACGAATACATGCAGTGGTAAAACTAAGTAGGCTGTTTATTTACGTACTATAATTACTATTTTTTTCCTGAGACGCGGCTCACATTTCTACATTACATCTATACTAATATACTAATATTATAAAGCTGAAGAGTTTCTTTGTTTGCTTCAACGCGCTAATCTCAGAAATTACAGGTATTATTTCAGTGTTAGATAGCCCATTTATTGAGGAAGACTATAGGCTATATAACGTTAACCATAAACGCGGGTGAAACCGCGGGCTCAGCTAGTTTATTACATCGTACTTTTTGCGGTATTAAAATATCTTATATTTAAGAGTTCAAACTTTGCCATACTAAATTTATAGACAATTGGTCAAGTTGTTTAGGTGTGAAAATGTCCGGGGCGGTTTAGGGATCCGCTACCGGACGCGTCCCCCGGTGGTGGATAGGGGAACGCCCCCTAGATATGGGGGGTACCGGCTTGGCCGGCGCGAACCAAAACCCTTGAGGGGGAGGGTGCCCACGTGCTCTCTTTCCTCGACGTGGCCGCCTCTGTGCGGCGTGGGATGGCGGGCTTGGCCTGCGGCCGCATTGCTTGCGGCGCCCAGCGGGGGATGCAGTTGTGCGCCCATTTTTGAGACGAAGTCAGTTATGACAGGTGCTCTCGTAGCGTGGGATGGCGGAGTAGCTCCGCGGCGCGGCGGGCCCACTAGCTGCAGTGTTGCGGTTAGTGGGTAGACTTCAGTCACCGTCGGGCAAGCTGCCCACTCGTCGGATGTCGTGGTCATGTCTCGCGGTTCGTCGAGTGGGTAGTGGCCTTGCCTTAATTGGCCGGGCCAAGAGGAGACAACCTCGCTAAAAAACCCCAAGGTCCGGTGGTGTGTGTGTTTCGTGCCATCGGCGCCTTCGCAGGAAGGACGTAGGCCGGGAGAGGTCTGCGGCGAACGGCCGACTCACGGGATTACCCGTCCCCGTGTAGTACAAGGGTTACTCAGGTAAGGCGGCTCTGCCTGAGTGGACTAACTATATCCGTTCTTACTCGTGGGAACAGCAATGGAATTTCTCAAACAAAAAACCCCAAAAACCGACGTAGATAAGGAGTACGAAGTTGTGGTAGAAGATGTCGTTGCATCGCAAGATGCGGAGTCCAGCGTTAATACGCCGTCAGTAATAGTTGCAGTGAGAAGCCGCTCACCATCCGTGGCCTCTCCAATTCCTAGTGGTAGTCGTTTCTTTGGCGACTTTGGTGCATCCGACTCAGAGTCAGATACACTGACAAACGTGTCAGAGTACTCGACCACATCAAGCAAGTCGATGTTTCTTAGGACGCGCAAGCGCACGAAAGAAAGAAAGGATGGGGGTTCACATTCGGATGCCCCCGTCTCACAAGGACGAGCCGTGGTGAAAGCCAAACGGGGCAGGGGTCGTCCCGCAACCGCCAGCCACTATATAGGCTGCGCCGAGGCCCAGCGGCAATTGAGTGCCAAAAGAAGGAAGCAGAACGAGCTGGAGGTAGAGGCTCAGCTGATAGCTAGAGAGCGAGCAACCCGGGCCGCTCGCAACAGGGTTGGGTACGGAGTCGCCCTCACTGCGTTTGAAGATAAGTCGGTCGCCGAACTCAAAGAGATCGTCGAGGAAAGCGCCGACCATATAATGGAGATGGCTTCTAAGTCTTCGAACCTTAAGGGCACTTTCCAAAAGGCCCTTAAGGAAAAGGCCCTTGGTATGAAGGCTATCTTCGCAGAATTGGTGCAGAGGAACATGTCCGAAGAGACTCAGAGACTGCAAGCCACAAATCAACGGCTGCAGTCTGAGATGGAGTCCTTAAAGAAGGAAATGGTGGAGCTGAAGGCCACGCTTAACAGAGGGGGCATACAACCCCGCCCCCCAACAACACCGATGGAAGGGGTGGAGTCCGCCCCATCACCAACAGCAAATCCAGGGTCGCAGGCAACCCCCGATCTGGAGGCGCTGTTTCTGAAGTTTTCCGCCGAACAAAAGGCGTTCACGAGGGCCTGCCTCGCAGGAATCGAGGATAGGTTACTGCCCGAGAAGAGACTTCGCCCACCACTCGCGGTGGACCGGAATAGGGAGCCCGTCGTTGTTCCGGAGAGACTTCAGGAGCCGTTTAAAGTGCCGGAGCCCCCGAAGCCCCAGAGGGTAAAGAAGACCCCTAAACAGACTGGAGCGAAATCTGCAGCCCCAGCTCCCATCCCAGGGCCCTCTTCTGCAAATCCAGCGAGACCACCTACACCTACGGCCCCGCAACCTGCCCCAGAAGACTGTCTGCTACCGTCCGTCACACCTGCCAACAATGGGTGGTCTACGGTGGTCAGGAAGGGGAAGGGCAAGGGTAAGAAGACTGTCACAGCCCCAGCCCCCATCCCCACCCAATCTGTACCGTCGTCCTCGAAAGGTCCATCCTCAGCGACCGCAAAGGGAACATCTAAGCCTAAGCTGGACTCGGCGAAGGCAAAGTCGAAGAAGGCCCCGCCCAAGAAGAAGTTAGTTCCCCCAAAGACCTCTGCTGTCATCGTGACCCTGACTGCGGACGCCTTACAAAAGGGGGAAACATACGAGTCCGTGCTCAGGAGAGCCAGGACCAATATGGATGTCTCGCAGTTAGGTTCTGCGCGATGCCGACAGACTCAGACGGGAGCTCGAAAGTTCGAGTTCCCAGGCGCAGGGAGTGCTGAGCAGGCAGACAGTTTTGCCGCTAAGTTGCGGGAGACTGTCGCAGACGTGGCAAGGGTGACCAGGCCCCAAAAGAACACCAGCCTGGTCATTTCAGAACTCGATGACTCCGTCACTAAAGAGGAGGTTGTCGAGAAAATCGCGGCGGTCGGTAAGTGCAACGTCGAAGACGTGAAGGCGGGCAATATCCGTCCTGGCCGTGGGGGTGTAGGCACAATTCGTGTCCAGTGCCCCATCACCGCGGCCAAAATTGTCGTGGAAGGGGGTCGCTTTTTAGTGGGCTTCTCGTCAGCCTCCGTCAAAGCCCTAGAGGACCCACCCCTCCGTTGTTTTCGATGTTTCGGCCTGGGCCACACACGCGCTCTCTGTCCATCCTCAACCGAGAGGGCGGACCTATGTTTTAGGTGTGGCCAGCCAGGACACAAGGTGGCCTCATGCACAGCCAAGGCTCACTGCGCTGTGTGTGCGGACAGCAGCAGGCCATCGGGCCACGTTATGGGGGGAAAGAACTGCTCTCCCCCCGCCAAGAAGGGTAAAACTTGGACCCCGATCCAGGTCCCAGTCACAACGTCGGAGGCCTCGATTTCAGCTGAAGCCCCCACACCCATGGAGGTAGCAGTCCTGATCAACAATGACCAGTAGCGACTCTACACATTTTCTCTTGGCGAACATCAACCACTGCCGGTCGGCCCAAGACTTATTGTCACAGGCGACGGCCGAGTGGTTGGTGGACGTGGTTGTGGTTACCGAGCCCTATTCGGTTCCCAACAGGTGGGTAGGTGATAGGGACAATATAGTCGCCCTAACCACACGCTCCTCCACTGATTCCCCTCCCCTATCACTACTAGAAAGGGGCTCGGGGTATGTGGTCGTTGAATGGGGAGAGTTCACTATTATCGGGGCATACTTCTCCCCCAACCGCCAGCTCCACGAGTTTGAATCCTTTATAAATGGACTGGCGGCAGTTATCGGCAGGTTGGCCCCCCGCCATTTCGTATTTGCCGGGGACCTGAATGCGAAATCGGTGACCTGGGGAAATCCAGCCACCAGTTGTAATAGACGGGGCCCAGTCCTAGAGTCCTGGGCTACCTCCACCGGTCTGACCCTCCTCAACAGGGGGACATCCCACACGTGCGTGCGGCAGCAGGGAGGATCGGTGGTGGACATTGTGTTCGCCACCCCTGCCGTCGCCGCACGTGTCAAAAACTGGAGAGTGGATGAGACCGAAACGCTTTCGGATCACAAATATGTACGGTGGGAAATCGCTGCTCGGAGTCCTACCGCAACATCCAGCACTAGCAAGTCCAGGTTTCCCAGGTGGGCCCTTACTCGCCTGGATCGAACTATGGCGAGGGAGGCAGCAGTCGTCCAGGACTGGTTTGCGGCTCCCTCTGAAAACTCCAGCGTTGACGAATTGGCCACCAGACTGCGGATCTCTCTGACCGAGGTATGCGATGCCAGCATGCCTCGGTCCCGCCGCCCACCACCAAAAAGAGCAGTCTACTGGTGGACAACTGAAATAGCGGACCTTCGAGCCGCGAGCATTGCGGCGCGACGGGCGTATACAAGGAGCAGACGACGTCGAAACCGGGACCCAGAAAATGAGGCCCAGCTCTACGCTTCATACCTGGAAGCCAAGCGGGTCCTAAAAAACGCTATCGGAGAGGCCAAGGATAATTGCCGAGCCGAGATGCTGGAGGGATTAAACCAGGATCCGTGGGGGCGTCCATATAAGGCAGCGCGCCAACAACTGCGCCAAATTGGCCCTCCCCTCACGGAGACCCTGGAGCCGAGGTTATTGGACAGTGTGGTCCAGGTTTTGTTCCCGGCTAAGTCCACCGTTTTCATCCCGCCCACAATGAGGCCTCGGTTAGGGCTTACCCTAGTCGAAAATGAAATCCCTTCAGTCTCGGCTGAGGAATTTGACGCAGCGATTGATCGCATCCAAGGCAAGAAGACCGCCCCAGGCCCCGACGGCGTCCCAGCCCGCGTAGTCGTGCTTGCAGTGCAGGAGATGGCAGAGAGATTTCGGGACCTCTTCGACCGGTGTCTTACGGTCGGGAGGTTCCCGAAAATTTGGAAGGAGGGCCAGCTCTGTCTACTTCGAAAGGAGGGGCGTCCGCCCGACTCCCCATCAGCTTACCGGCCAATTGTCCTTCTGGACGAGGTCGGTAAGTTGTTCGAGCGAATACTCGCAGCTCGCATCAATGCACACCTCCGGGAGTCGGGCCCAGACCTATCAGACGCACAGTACGGCTTCCGAACAGGTCGTTCCACCCTAGACGCATTATCGAGATTGAAAAATCTGGTCACAGAGGCCTGGAATCGGGGGGATGGAGTTTTAGCTATATCTTTTGACATAGCTAATGCTTTTAACTCCATCCCCCACTCAACAATCTTGGAAGCCCTCAAATACCACAGGGTGCCTCCATACCTGCGGGACCTGCTGACAAATTACTTGGAGAGCAGGGAGGTTCTTTTTGTGAACAGGCTTGGCACACTCTGTCGTCGTCGAGTAGAGTCCGGTGTTCCACAGGGGTCAGTTTTGGGGCCCCTCCTGTGGAACATCGGATTTGATTGGCTCCTGCGCGGCGCACTCCTCCCGGGCATGAGTGTCATTTGCTATGCAGATGACACTCTAGTCACGGCCCGGGGAAAGAGTTTTGGGGAGGCATCCTGCCTGGCTGCGGCCGGCGGCGCTTTAGTTGCGCGCCGCATCAGCCTTTTGGGATTAAAGGTGGCACTGGAGAAGACCGAGGCCACATTTTTTAACGGGCCTCGACAGCGACGCCCTCCAGCTGACGCCCATATTGACATAGAGGGCGTCAGAATAGACGTAAAGGCCCAAATAAAATACTTGGGCCTTATAGTGGACGCGCGGTGGCAGTTTGGCCCACATTTTCGCGGGCTGTCGCCGCGCCTCCTGAAGGCCGCCAACACCCTTAGCTGGCTCCTCCCCAACCTGGGGGGGCCGAAAGCTAAGTGCCGGCGCCTCTACGCCGGCATACTTAAGAGCATGGCTCTCTATGGGGCGCCGATCTGGGCAGATTCCCTACACAGGAGAGAGAACATTGCTCTCCTGCATAGGCCGCAACGAGCAATAGCCCAGCGAGTAGCACGTTGCTACCGCACGGTGGGCTTTGCGGCTTCTTGCGCCCTCGCCGGGACTCCGCCTTGGGAGCTGGAGTCGAGGGTCCAGGCCAGAACGTATCATTGGTTGGCAGAGCGTAAGGCTTTAGGTGAACGTCCAGCCCCTGAAGAACGAGGGGCTATCCTGCGCGAGGCACAAGAAAACCTCGTTCAGGAGTGGTCGCGGCAGCTCACTACGTCGAAGTCAGGCCGTCGAATACTGGACGCGCTCGGGCCGGTACTTCAACGCTGGCTCGAGCGAACCCACGGGTTCTTAACGTATCGTTTGGTGCAGGTACTATCCGGACACGGGTGTTTCCGGAAGTACCTGCATCGGATAGGGCGTGAGGAGACTCCGTCGTGCGCACACTGCGGCACGGAGGAGGATACGGCGGAGCACACTGTATCCACGTGCCCGTCGTGGTCCGACCAGCGCGCTCGCCTTTGCGCAGTAGTCGGACCGGACCTCTCGCTCCCGAGCGTGGTGGAGACCATGCTTCGGAGCGAGAGGGCCTGGGCGGCAACCGCCACCTTCTGTGAGGAAGTCATCTCGCAGAAGGAGGCGGCGGAGCGCGAGCGGGAGAATGACCCTTCCGCTCCATTGCTTCGCAGGCGTAGGAGGGGACGTGTGAGGCGTCATTACAATAGCCTCGCCCCTCCTGATGGAGACCAGCGGGTGGTGGGCGCGGGGGCGCTCCCACCTGCCTTGCACGTGTCTCCGTCGCCGCCGGCTGGGAATGACTCGGTACCCCCGGTCATTCCCGCCTCCCCCTCCATACCACCTGGAGGGGAACCAGTGGTGCCCGCCGTATAGGGTGGGCCGGCCGCCGGAGGTGATTTGTGGAAGCGAAGGCTATGTCGAGTCACCCACACTTCACTTCCACTAAGGCGATGAGGGGTACCGCGGAGTTTTAGTGGGTATACCCCGGCCACTACCATCTTGGCCGGAGCCGGGGCCCCCTACTCAAGGGCCCCCGGGAGCCCCACACACCACCCTGCCCCCCCGGGTAGGGTGACGGTGCGTAACGCATTTCTCCGCGTCAAAAAAAAAAAAAAAAAAAAAAAAAAAAAAAAAAAAAAAAAAAAAAGGTGTGAAAATGTATTTGACAGAGTAATAGGTCAAGTGACTCAATGAGAGCACTTATATATAGATTTTAAATTAAAACACTACATTGAAGAAACATAATAGTTAGTTATCTGTTACGGATAAATTTTCGTTTTTTCTTTTTAGCGCATTTAAATAAAAACTTGTTTTTAAAAAGGTTTTTCACTTTTAATTTTTTTTTTTACTTTTTAGACAATCTACTTATTCTCAGCAAGGCCTTTAATTTGATACCCATTTGCTTCGTTTTATTATTGAGTCCACCTTTAAGCTCCATCATTAGATCAGCTCTTTGTCATTATAATATTGGATTTTTATGAATGCAAAATTTCAGCTCAATTGGTACCCAAAAAGCGGGACCCGGGACAGGTAAAACTAAAAAAAATTATGAAACTAGGTTTTAAACAGCATAACTATTATTAACAACGAAGTTCACCAGTCCCATCCCGTCAGTGCATTTGTCCTATATAATATACCGTTGGATGTAATGATGAAATAAAAAATACACTTATGTAATTTTACAGAAACATCGACGATACAATCTTTAGGATTAAAATAAAAATATTTGCAATCAGTTTGTCACGCTTATCTAGTACTGCTTCTATACTAGAGAAGTTCTGCAGATAAAGAGTGCATTCATAGTGATAAAATAAATGATATACTTGATAGAAAAAAAACTATAAAAATAAATGAAATCGTATGACACAGAAATAAAAAAAGATAAAATAAAGAAGTAATGAAGTTTGATACAAAAAAGCGATAAAATGAAATGTATGAAAAAAAATCTAAAACACACGTGTTCAATTTATGAGTGGTCTAGTGGTAGAAAACAAGTCCTAATCCCATTGTTATTACAGTTGAAATTTTAATTTATATTTAAACAATAAATATTTATTTTAATTTATATTTAAACAATAAATATTTTTAACTGTTCTTCTTGCAGTAGTGTGATTGATATTTTATTTAATTCATCTCTTCCATGAAATCCTTGGAAACTAAGATCTTTTTATATACGTCATAAAAATCGGATTTTTCATTGAGGGAGTAAACACAAACATTTTTATTTATTTATAGTATGTATGTAAATTAACACAAATAAATAAAATAAAAAGCTCTACATAACACTATCTGCCAGGGAAAATGCTATCAGAAACGGTCCACCTCTCTCAAACGGTATAGACAGACGTAAACACAAACATTTACAAACTTAAATTTTTATTATCTTGAATCATATGATTTATTAAAAAAAATATTTTAGCACTTAAAACTTTATTTAGTTTTATGTACTGCTAGCAGCGCCCCGCGTAGTTCCCGTTCCCGTGGGAATATGGGGATACAATATAGCCTATGTTACTTCCGGATAATGTAACTTTCCAATGGTGAAAAAAAAATTGAAATCGGCACAGTACTTTTTGAGTTTATTCATTACAAACATACACACACACAAAAATACAAATCTTTCCTCTTTAAATTATTAGTATAGATAGATTAGAAATAGGTCGGTAAAATAATATTACATTGTTCTTCATACAAGGACTGCGTGCGCTACGTAATATATAATTGTCCTACTACTACTGTAAATGTCCTATATATTACATATTATGCAGGTAAATCATCATTTTAGTCCATTATTACCTTGTTTTTTTTTCCGGCTGCATGTTTTCGTTGTTCAGCACTCTAAAATAAACTTTATGTTAATAACACAAAAACACTTTATTCAACGGTTGCACCATTTCCCGAGAAACACTAATTTGCACCAACTAGAGACGAATTGAAGCAATGAACGTCTGTTATCTTCTGAACGCAATCATAAAAGTAGATTTTCATTACAAGCGGTACGGTGACCATGAAAAAGTTGGGACGTCTACTTTTTGCAACAAAAAGCTTTTAAATATAAAAATGGAGTAAATGTGACATTAAACTGAATGTGGGAATATTCTACAGTGTTTTAAATTTACTAAGAAACATTGTACAAGAAAATATTATATTTATTTTTTTATTTAGATTTCTTTTTCAAAATATACAAAAATAAAAATGAAAAATTATTATAATTTTGAAAAATGAAATATGGAAAGTAATCGTTAAATTTAGTTGGTTCTGATTTAAGAAGAGAAAAAGAGTTCATTGAAATAAAAAAATAATATAACAACCCAATAGTGAATTTCAGTGCCAAGGACTGTTCTGTGCGACCTACTTAAATCAACTGACCCATTTAAATAGTACCTATTACTACGGTAGGTATATTTTTATCCTTACTTCGTGAGGCAATAGGAAAATACACGAAATTAACATTGAACAATGAACACGGATAAATGTACTTATATTTTAGCAAACTACAGCGTAAAAGGATTATCCATGACATTTCCCTGAAACAAATGTGCGTCAAATTGACCACAATATATTTAAAAATAGATAAAAATACGTCAAATAATTTCGTGACAAACATTTGTCATTTGAATATTTTAAAAATATTTTGGCAAATGAATAAGTTTCTTACGTAATACTTTACTTTAGTGTTAAAAAGTCCGTTTTGATGATTATACTATAATATATTGATGAGGTATTAGGTACTTATTTTAGCATAGTAGCGTAGGTATTTCGTCACTTTTATTTCGCTATTTAAGTATTATCTAAAATGTTGAAGCCATGTAAAGATCCGTGTTCTTTCGAAAAACGCCCTGAAATTCTGCAGAAGTGCGATGAGTTGTTCTAACAAAACTAGCTAGGTACCGTAAATACTTATAAATAAAAAAAAAGGGGAGTTTCAAAATGTATAATTTCAACGAGTCAAACTGACGCCTAATTTAGAAATAGAAATAGAAAATAGAAAAATATTTATTTAGATACAGGTTTTAAGGGTACATTATTGAAGACATCTCCCTTTAAGCAACATTAAGCCTGTGTTGGGAGAAATCTGCTCTTGCCGATCTGGTTCACCTGTACAATACGTATAATAAATACAATTGGTACTCTAAGTAAGTAGTTACTTTAATGTTAGCATAGTTTTATACATAAACTATAATGAAAGATAAATATGTATATAATATGTACTTATTTGATATATATAATATATATAGTGTGAGTAGGTGAATGTCATATCATTAAAATAAAATACGTCTTTAGAATAGTATTTCCATTTCCATTGTAAGTATTTATTTACGAAATGGGTCTCATCCAAGTTTCAACTTCATGATAGTCCAGTTGTTTTAACCACGCAATCACAATTTTTTTACATTTAATAAGCGTTGTACCATAAATATTCAATATTCTGTTTAATTTATTAAATAATAAAACAGATTGTGCTTGATATTGTGTGTCAGCAAATTTAGTTCTCACTTTTGGTCTAGTTAATACCGAATATGGATTACGTTTTTTAGAAATCTGGCTGTTTATTGAAATAGATTTATGTTTTTTTAAAATACTCGTCAGAATGTAAAGTTTCCGAACCGACAACACGTCAGCTTCTTTGTAAAGTTCATTTGTACTATACATTCGTTTTTTAAATAGTGTAGTTTTAAGAAGTGACCGTTGCGCACGTTCCAGCTCTAGTAATTTTGTTTTGTGGGTGCCACCCCAAACGGGTAAGCAATAGCATATAATGGACTGAGCTAGGGACTTATATATATATAATAGTAGTTCCTTGTCTGCGATATGCCGGAGATATTTAAAAAGCCATATTAACTTTCTAATCCGAGATGTCACCGAATCAATTTGTCTGTGCCAAGATAGATGCTGATCGATGTGAATACCTAGGTATCTCGCAGACTGGACTTTTTCTATACTATAGCAATCACATTGACTGTTTACACTATCTGTGCAAGAATGGGCAGTTAATTTGAAATTGTCATTTGGCAGGGATGACTTTCTAAGAGAAAAGGTAATGTAATTCGTTTTCCTGATATTTAGTGTTAAAAGGTTATTTTTAAGCCAGTTCATTACTATACCGAGTCCCGATTCTGCCTTGGCATATGTTTCTTCCCAGTTGTCACCATAGAAAAGAAGTGATGTGTCATCAGCGTAGGAAAAAACTTGGCCATTTGGTATTTTGAGCTCTGTAAGGTCATTAATATAGACTAGGAATAAAGTTGGTCCCAAAACACTACCTTGAGGAACACCGTAAGATGTTGTAAAACCCACATTACTTAGGGTTTTTTCATCGAGTTTTACTTGTTGTGTTCGGTCGGTCAAGTAGTCGGATATAAGATCCAGAAATTTACCTCTAACTCCTACTTTTTCTAATTTGTCTATAAGTGTTGGGATGGAAACGGTGTCAAAAGCTTTCTGTAGGTCTAAAAAGACACATAATGTCTTCTTTTTTTGGTCCAGATTGTCTATTAGTTTACTTGTCAATGCTAATATTGCATCTTCTGTACTTCTACCCTCTCGGAATCCGTACTGAGAACTGGAAATAATGTGAAACCTATGTAAAAAGTTAATTAGACGTCGATTAATCAATTTCTCTATAATTTTAGAAATAGCCGTAAGAACAGCGATAGGTCTGTAATTGTTAAGATCATTTCCATCCCCACCCTTATAGACAGGATGAATGATTGAGCGTTTTAACGGGCTTGGAAATATTCCTTTATTGAAGCAGAGATAACTTAAGTGGCTGATTATTGGAGCTACTTCTCGCTTTGCTAGTTTTATAAATCTTGTGGATATACCGTCCCAGCCTGTTGCAGAGTCTGTTTTCAGATTATTTATGATCATTTCGATTTCAGTAGTATCTGGGTCTATAATACCGATCGTGTTGCTTTGTGGCAATACCTTCACAGAGTTCAATGAGTCGCCCAGGCTAGATTTATCCTTAATTTGTTGAGCTAAGTTTTTTCCCACATTTATAAAATGATTGTTAATTGTATTGGCAGATTCAGTGGCGGTGCGCTCGATGGTACTTAGTTCTGTATTTTTAGTTTTTTCTTTATTTAAATTTGTTATTGATTTTATGGAGCTCCATAGTAATTTATTATTCTGCTTCGATTTATTTAGCAACTCTCGTTCATATTGTCTCTTTAGTTTTTTAATTAAATTGTTACAATAATTGCGATAACGCCTATATGTTATTTTAAGTATTTCATTGTGTTCATCTGATTTTAATTGTTTTTGTAGTTTGTTTCTATTGTGTATACATTTAAGCATACCCGGAGTAATCCAGGGTTTGATAATGCGCCTGTTGCTAGGTATATTTGTGATTTTAGTATTTAGTGCTAATGATGTAGAGAGACAGTCTGTTAATTTTTGTGCCAAGATATTCGGGTCGTTTATATTCAAAAATTCTTGTCGGTTATGTTGATGGAAAGTTTTAAGTGCTTCTACATAATTAGTATGGGTTTTGGTGGTTTTTGGCTTAATCAATTTATGTTTTAAGTAAATATTTGCAAGTGACATTAAGTGATCAGTGACAGTTGTTTCAAGGATACCAATAAAAGCATAAAATTTATTTGGATCAAGGTTTGTTATGGTGTGGTCCAAGCAACTATTTACCCTTGTATTTGCCCTATGTCCTGGCAACAGACCATGGCTACTTAACATTTCGAGATAATTTATAGAGCGGCTATCAGCGTGGTTTTTCATAATGTTGATGTTAATGTCGCCGGATAAAATTACATTTTTATTTAAGTAAGTTGAATTAAGGTAATTATCTAATGAGGTAATAAAGTTTGTTATGTTTACATTTGACGGGGATCTATATATGCCAAGTATTGTGCAGTCTTCTAAAGTAATTTCTAGACATGTAGCTTCTAAAAGAAAGATTTCTTTAATTGTATGTTCGACCGACTTGTGGATATAGATAACAACTCCATCGTTTTGGGTTACCTTGTTTGTGGAATAGTACGAAAAATAATCAGGTCTTAAAGGAAGTGGTATGTCAGGATTTAATCTACATTCTGTAAGTATAATTATGTCTACTTGGCATTTAAGCATACTGAGATTAATATCCATATCATTGTAGTTTTTGTTTATGCTTCTAATGTTTTGTGATATTATTGTGTAGTGAGGTTTTGATTTAGGTAAGTAGGTAGGTAAGTCTTCTATAGAGCATGTAAAGCTCTTTATATTCTTTATGGAGTCTAATTCAAGTATCGGTAGGTTGTTGTCAGTCATAATTGAAACACAATAAGTCAATAAGTTTAACACCACTTTGCCACATCTTATTAACAAATTGATGAATCACCTTCATAAGCGCTGGCTGATTGTAGAGATTTTTACCCATGAAATCATTTATCTTGTATATGAGATGATAACAAATGGATATTGCAACGGTTTTTAGTGTTTCTTGTAACATGATCTGTTTGTTTGTGGTTTGGGCGTTGTTTATTACGAGTAAACATATGTTAGTTTTATGAGCTGTATTCATATAGTTTAGACAAATAAATAAAATTAAAACAAAATTAACATAATGTAGACCATAGATATATAAAAATAATATAAGTTTCATATTATACCAGAGATAGATATTCGATTTTAGATAGTTGGAGTTAATTTGGAAGGTAAATACAAATTACTTGGTTTGAAAACAAGCTACACAAGATTTAATTATAAATAATCCTCATAAATTTTAGCGTTTAAATATTGATAAGGAAGAATTGGTAAATTCGTCTTCTGTGGTCATGACTATCAAAACTATATATGTATATTTATATATGTATTTCAATATACACGGAACAGGCCCGTTGGTCGAGTGGTCAGACACCCTGGCCACGAAAGTGAGTGTCGCGGGTTCGAATTCCGCTAGGGGCAAATGTTTCTTGTGATGAACATGGGCATTTGTGCTCGAGTCATAGATGTTTATAACCATATTTAAGTATGTATATCCGTTCATCTAGTAGCCATAGGACAAGTTTATAGCTTAGCTTATTTAGAAATTGTACTATAGACTGCCTACCGGTACTAGCATTTTAATGTGAATGCATGAGATGAATTTTATCTAATTATAAAGTGATTGAAATACTTTGTGTCTTATATTTATTATAATCTGTCTAATATTTTACCGAATAAATATGATATTAATAAGGATATAAACTTATCATAAAACTAACATAAACTGCAGGAAAACATTGCTAAAATTTAAGTTCGCTCACATAGGCTCGTAAATATAAGTACTTATATGTATAATTAATAGATTATGCGGGTAAATGTATATTAAATTAGATTTATATTTATTACAAAAGTTTCCTCTACGTGTATGTTACAAAAAACATCAACAACTCGAAAACAACTCGACTGATTTGTACAGCTATTTTATTGAGTTCTTATTTGTCAAAAAACGATTGATGCGAAAGATAATTATGAAAAAGTTTGCAAAGTTCTTTATAAAATACAAAGTTGCCTTATCTATAAAGATACTAGTAGCCAGCAATCCTAATCTGAATTCCTTTTTCTTATTTACACGGAGCTTCATGAAACCACTCTTTGAAACTCTTTGTAGCATTTTACAATTTTTATAAGTCTCGTCCGAGAGGAAATGACAAAGAAAATCTGTACCCTGTTTAAAAATTCAAAATGTCTTTATTTAAGAAGGCCTCAAAAAATCACTTATTAATTGTTAAATATACAAAAATCCATAGAGCAGATGGTAGATGTGAATCTACCGTGTCGGTTCGGAATGTTGATTCTATCAAGAAGAAACTGATAAGAAATAGTAGGTATGTAATAGAGAAATATTATAATACTTATAAATCATACATACACTTTTTATAAAGTTCTAAACCAAATTAAACAATAAATGACTCGACACCGAAATACAAACCTTTTTTAAGTTTTGTCTCAGGTATTCAGGAATTATGTGAAGCCTACACGTGGCAGTCTTTACGTGCCAACGTTAATGGCGCTGGGCTTAACAGAAGTGGGCTAAGGGATTCGATTACTTAAGATGTCAGTGAGTGGCTCTCTCAACTGGCATTTTCTACTGTGAGACCGACGCGATAGCCGGTGACTAACAGTTGGTGATTAACTTACTAATTTACAATTCAAAACGGTTGTTGTTTCTTGTAAACGGAAAAAGTAGGAATCGGCGTCATTTACGGATAAGGCCGCGGATATTTTTAGTAAACTAACTTTGGTGTTTATAAATTTTAGTATAAGAATATTAATTTTTTTTAAGGGTTTGGTAAGTGATGGACATTATTGAACACTTTATGTTACCCGGCTGTACTAAGTATGTATTTCTATATGTGTAGTTTATCTATGTGATATTGAATCTTGGAAATTTATTTAAAATGACTCCTAGTTATGTGACAAATAAATTGAGATTTTTTTACTTAGAGGTACTTTGGTTTTCTATGTCAGTAGTTATTTTTTTAATTTGCACTAGCTATCGGGTGAATTGTGAAAAACAAAATCTAAAAATTCAAAGGAAATAGTAAAGTACTAAACTACAGTAGTATAACTAAAATTATAGGGTTTAAAACGAGGTTAGAAACAATAGTTGTTAATATACCAATTTGTAATTAACTAAATCATACTAATTTTACCCGATGATTATAATATATCAACGTCATTGTTTTTAACGTGTGAACTAACGTGAAATATTTTGACAATCTAGATCAGTTCTGTTGAATTTAAAGAAACAACTTCTTTTTATCTTAGAGTCATTAAAACTGCTTTATCAATTATGTAAGGAGTTGAGAATAAAACTGAATCTAAATAATCTAAAGCACTCATAATAAAAGTATATTTTTAATTTTGTAAACAAGTACCTATTGTCGGTACATGTGACTTCTTTTACATAACGTGTGCACAGTAACTTATTAAATGTAAACTATACGATACGAGATTTAAGGTCGTATTAACTTAGACTTGTAATCTTCATTGTAATAGAATACTGTTGATTAAGATTAAAGACACATGCCCATAGGTTACGATGAGCACTTACCACCATACAGTCCTTAAGCTTGTTTGTCTTCTGTATCTATATAATATTTAAGTAAACAACTAATATCGATTACGAAGTCAAAAAAATTTTAAAGCGATTAATTTTTAGGATTTCGTACTCAAAGGATAAAAACGGGACCCCATTACCAAGACTCCACTGTCCGTCTGTCTGTCACCAGGCTATATATCGTGAACCGTTATAGCTAGTCAGTCAAATTTCACAGATTATGTAATTTTGAATACTGAAAAAATAATAAAATAAATACTTAAGTGGGGCTCTCATACAACAAATGTGATTTCTTGCCGCTTTTGCTCGATATTAAAAACAGCAACAAATAGACTGTTAAAAAATAAACCACAGAATTGTTAGCTGTATATTCACTTCAAAAGTAAACAATTAAATTATAATAGAAAGTCTAATGTTGTATAAATTTGCTACGGGAACCTTCGTTCTTGAGTCCGACTCGCTCTTGGCCGATTTTTTACATAAATTTTTTCAATGAGCTTATAAATAAATAAAAAATACAATTTTAATGAATACGTGAAAAAAAAATCTGTATATTATTCTGTTGTTATATCTTACAATGGTATCACAAATCTTGTTAAATTATGGTCACATGCTTACACAATCGAATACAGTTAGTTGTCAAGAGATAACTGGCGGTAATTTATCTTACTGAAGGGCTCATCTCAAGAACGCTATTTGACGAAGATATAAAGTGCGATTGAATATATAAGATTATATTATTTACATTGTAAGATTACGTGCTAGTTCATTGACGTTTTTGCGTGTCTAATACGTCTCGGAATATAACCTTTTTTTTAAATAAAACTATATTTATTGTTATTCGCTAGTCTGGCTAAAACGATTAGACCGATATGAATATATTTTTTGGTTTTGGTCGCTATTATGAAGGAGTGGTTTTAAATGTAAAATCAGAGGAAAAATCTTGAAGATAAGACCATAGGAAGTTTACCAGGTCAAGTAGTGTGTTTATATAATTTGAGGTACTTGTTTATTTGGAAAGTGTAATTATATAACAAAGGTGTGTGGTAAATAGGTTTGAATTATAAAGGGGTCAAAGTGGTACATAAAAAAGGGATTTAAATGCTAAGTATAAATATACAAACAGGGCTTGCCAGTTCTGTTTTCTTGAACTTGGCTTGATACACTTCCGTGCGTCTAGATCTCTTCACTTATAGAGTCACATTAATCATGACCACCAAAATTCTAAGAAAACTATAATTTATTTTGTTTTGTTTAACAGCTTATGACACTTTTTAAGTTATTGTTTTGTGGTATAAATCATAACAAGAATAATCTCTGATTCCATGAATTGTTTTATTAGAATACCAGAAACGTTATTTATAAGTGGGTTTTGGGTATGTGATTGTGTAGGCGACGAGCTAGCCACTTGTTGTCCCTACTTTTTCACAATTTTCCATCTAACCCAGCCCATTGTCCCATGTTGGTCTGGGACTTGACCCATGTTGATGTGGGACAAAAAATAATGTGCCAACTGTGGTTCTTGCCTAGCATGTCGTAAAAGGCGACTAATGGTATATCGGGTTTTCGGTGTGTGATTGTGTAGGCGACAGGTTAGCCGCTTGTCACTGCTTTTTCACAATTGTCCATCTGACCCAGCCCGGCTTTATATTTGGCTGAATGTGGTTGAAGGGGCTCGCTGCCCCTTCGACTCTGCCTACCCCTTCGGGGATCGTGGGCGTGATGTTATGTGATGTAGGTATGATGTTATGTAAACTTAAATATAAGATATTAAACCCTAAACACAGAACAAACAGAACTATTCATTACACGAATGTTTGTCCTGGGTGTGGATCGAACAACTCTTGCAGCATCATAAAATTGCAGAATAAAAAAAAGCTGTATCATTCTGTTTATTTTTCACGTAATGGAAAAGTACCTACAAACATTTACATACTGTTTTGTAAATTTCAAATTCAATGCTTAATAGTACTAGTATAAAATTAAATTATTTGGCCTTTTTTGATAACTCAGTTCATTATATTTGTTTAAGCTTAAACCGGTATCTGTTTGTATTTTTTTATTGCTTAGTGTTTGCTTGTAAATATTTTAAACGTAAAAATAGGCCTGTCTGGCCATTTTCCGGTTTTAACGTACATAGACACCGAAACCAGTAGGCCGTTTGTAATTAATTTGGTTGATCTGGTGCGCCCAAAGTTAAATCCTAAAAATGTACATAGAATAATTTTTACATAACATTGTCACTACCACATTGGCTTTTTTACCACGCGGGCAGACGGCAGCTGCTAGCAAGCGCTCGCATTCATTTCAAAATATTGAACGCAGCAGAGCTGCGTCCTAGAGCATTCTTTTTAAAATGAGAATTTATTTTGTTTTGATTTATCAGAAAAGTGCAATAGGCAAGATGACTAAAAAATTTGATTAGTCCGTCAGATATATTATAAAAAAAATATCGAACATGTATTTTTTTATTTATTTGTCAAACAAACATTGACGAAGATAAATAAATAATAATAATAATATAAATAAATATCCGACTACATCACATACATTGATCTGACTCCGAGGTAAGTAGCTTAAGCACTTGTGTTACGAATATCAGAATCAACAGTGGTATTACAAATATATACTTAAATATTGGATATTAACACCCAGACACAGAACAAACACAAGTATTCATCATACGAATGTTTGGCCTGGGTGGGAATCGAATCCACAACTCTTGGCGCTTGGGGCAGTGTTACTACCGAATGCGCCATCGAGCCAGTCAAAATACAGTGCATTCAAGTTGCACATGACGTCACATTCGTAAAATTTTTACTAAATACGTGCAAGCCCCCACTTCAAAACTTTGATGCTGATTGCTTGATTTATCTTTGTGTTTTTTGTTAATTTGATAAAAGGAAAATATGTGTATTGTATATTTGTATAATCTAACTGATGAAGTTAATAGAATTATAGTTTTTATATTCACTCATCACGAAATTAGAAATTACGAACAATAGGGATATTGTTCGTAATTTCTAAGTACATTCATATTTATGACTTTAGTAAGAATATAAATTCCTTTAACCTTACATGAGCCATACAGGACTGTTTGTACATATAGAGACAGCGTGGTCACCGCAGCGGCCGGCGCAGCGGACATGCGCGTGCGCCGGCCCGCTCCTCGCGCTGGTACTTTTTGTATTCGTTTATCGGGCAGATTTATTAACACCGCTTTTCATGGTCCGCTTGTTTAGGTTCGTGCTAATGTTGAGGAGAGATATGATTTCGTGGATCGATTTGCTAATAGATAATAGCTGTACATTTGGACTGGTTGATTAAACAATCAATGGAGTCTAATTAAGATCAAGTGGCCGACATTCCGAACCAGACAAGACCTTTAGTAATAAAGATGCCGAGTATGAAGAAGACGCTTATTTAAAAACAACATATAGTTATTTAAATATTGAAATAGCTTTAAATTGTTTAGTAAATATGCATTTGTTCAGGTATGTACAATGTTAGTCTGAGACAAATGTGTTTCAAAAGATTTTGTCAACTGTGTTCTTTGCCTAGTAAATCGTAAAAGGCGGCTAAAGATCTATTGGGTAGATATTTCGTTTGTAATTGTATACTTATTAAACTATCCAATGACTACTACTACTTTTCCTTACTTCCACTGTCCTTTACTTACTTACTTACTTACTTAATTTAGCAGTGAATGCCCCAGAAGGGGGACGGTATAGGGATAAGGGAACGTAGAAAGAATATGTAGAGAGCGAAGAATTGCGCGCGGTGGAGTGCAAGAGTCCTCAGGATACCTAATATCTGCGCGCATCTCTCAGATTCGGCCAGAAAGACAAGATCGTCGAAGTGGCCGTGGGAGGTGGTGGGCTTGTCCTTTAGCAGTCAGTGATTAGATAAGCTTGCTGCTTCTTCCCCCTCCGGCGAATGTAAGCGTGAAGATGTGTTTATATTCTGTATTTTTAAATATAAAGGTATGTGCTAACTATTTTCCTTGACTAGCATGTCATAAAAGGCGACTAATGGTATATTGGGTTTTGGGTATGTGATGGTGTAGGTGACAAGCTATTTTAAAGGGGATTGCGCGTTAACGATCACGGCAACCATTTTCCATAATATTTTTTCCACGGTGTTTGTAACGTATGTGTGTATATACTTATCGTATACTCGTCTGAGGTAAAGGATGTCTTCAAAGAACTGATGTGGAATAGGCCCGATCAGATTTAGGTTATTAAGATGGACCTAGTCTCCTCTTTCTCGACAATCTCTACTTGACAGGTCCGTTAGTCGAATGTTTAGAGACCCTGGGCACGAAACCGAGGGTCGCGGGTTCGAAACCGCTTGGGGAAAAAAATCGTGGGATGAACATGGACATTTATTGGTACTCGAGTTAGCGATGTTCATAAACGTATTTAAGTATGTCTAGCCGTTCACCTAGTATCCAGAGCATAATCTTTAAGCTTAGTTTTGAATTAGGAAATTGGTGTGTCAGTCCGGAGAATTTATTAATGGATAGCTTAATACAAGTCCGGCCGCAGGCCAGACCCAGGCCACTTTAGGGTTCTTCTTCGCCATGAATGGTCCAGGTCCAGGCGACTCACATTCTACTCAGCCTCCTACGTTTTATGAACAATTATAAACGCCCCGTGACGTTTTATAAGGAAAACTGTATCTAATGTGGTTTTGAAAGGACAGCTCATTTGATATTTATTTGAACCTACAATTTTCATCACATATTTTTTCCACATCGCTAAGCTTGAAGCAGGAGTTTGAACCCACACCCCTAAGATATAAGGCGCGGGTCTTTACCATAAAGCTGACGCTCCTACTCAGAGGAATGTTCTTATTCTGAATTTCTCAATTCGCTGAAATCATGTGTAATAATTTCTTGTATTAACAAGCCCGTAATTTGTCCCATCCATGCATTTTGGATTTTCGTGTGCCTAGACGAAGTCGCCGCCACTGTTCTGGGAATCACTTTACAAGCTTAGTAATAATCCTTTATTGATAGGTTGCAAAAGTCGGGTAGACAAACGAGCTAACTAAACTTATTAAATAACAAAATAAATATCAGACTACATCACATACATTGATCTGACTTCGAGCTAAGTAGTTGAAGCGCTTGTGTTACGGATATCAGAATCAACAGTGGTATTACAAATATATACTTAAAAATTGTATATTACCACCCAAATACAGAACAAACACAAATATTCATCACACGAATGTTTGTCTCGGGTGGGGATCGAACCCACATCTCTTGGCGCATGGGGCAGGGTCACTACTGAATGAGCTATCGAGCTAGTTAATATATTGTCGAGTAGACAATGTTGGATTACAATCAAGATACATCACACTCATCGTGTTTGAAATATCTATATTTTATCTACTACTTTCAACAACAACAACATAACATCACGCCCACAATCCCCGAAGGGGTAGGCAGAGTCAAATTGGCAGCAGGCCCCTTTAACCACATTCAGCCAAAAATAAAACTGGGCTGGGCTAGATGAAATATTGTGGAAAATTTGTGACAAGTGGCTAGCTCGTCGCCTACACAATCACATACCCAAAACCCGATATACCATTAGTCGCCTTTTACGACATGCTAGGCAAGAACCACAGTTGGCACAATCTTTTAAAGTGCCAGAACAACACGGATTACACTACATGCTAAAAACGTCATGTTGAAATTTAAATTACTTAGTCCGGTCAAGTACGCTACATGTTGACTTCTACAAAAACAAACATTGTGCGTTGTGGTGTGATTAATATGACTTTATTTTTTATTATTAAATTTATACCTAATCATAATTATAGCATGAATTATTTTCGCGCTTTTATATTTTGAATTCCAGTCTCCATAAGTCACAGAGTTAAGCGACCTAACTTACATCATAAGATACGATTAATCACGCATAAACCACAAAAATCCTATTTAACAAATATGGTAAGGAAATTTAAACTTAACATGACCTTAACTTAACCAAATTACGCATTAATTAATAATATAAATTAGTAGTTGATGTCACAGAAGGTAAAATATACTTATCAATCGCGTGTGTTTGCGAGGTAATTCCTAATTTTGAATTTGTATGTGTCGAGGTTTTTCTCTTTACACTAGGTAAGTAGTAATCATATAAGCTATATCGAATTTGAATGCAGAGGGAATTAGAAACAATTCTACCGGGGCTGAACGGGATAAACTATAGATATTTCATTATTATCGACTGGCTCGATGGCGCATTCGGTAGTGACCCTGCCCCATGCGCCAAGAGTTGTGGGTTCGATTCCCACCCAGGACAAATATTCGTATGATGAATACTTGTGTTTGTTCTGTTGTCTGGGTGTTAATATCCAATATTTAAGTATATATTTGTAATACCACTGTTGATTCTGATATCCGTAACACAAGTGCTTAAGCTACTTACCTCGGAGTCAGATCAATGTATGTGATGTAGTCGGATATTTATTAATTTATTATTATTTATTTTTATTTATTTATAGAAGCGCCCCGCGGTTTCACCCGCGTAGTTCTCGTTCCTGTGGGAATACGGGGATAAAATATAGCCTATGTTACTTGCTGATAAAGTAGCTTTCGATTGATGAAATAATTTTTCTAATCGGTCAATTAGTTTCGGAGCTTATTCAATACAAACAAACAAACAATCAAATGTTTCCTCTTTATAATATTACAATTGGTATGTACTTATGGCTTGGGAATAACGTAGATTATTTATTTATTTTGATTGCAAAGTTAGACAAAATCATACATCCTTTTTGGTATACCTATACGAAACCTGAAAACTGTTTTTTACAAAATCCTTAATAGAGCCGATTGCCATTGCTTTTATACCATGTTATATTAAGAAAGAAAGAAAGAAAGAAATAACATTTATTGAACGCACAATTGTTAATACATACACAGGAAAACAAAATTTGACACAGGACACAATAGTACAAAAAAAAAGAAAAGTAGTAAAAAAAGAAAAAAGAAAGCAGATTGGCGCCAATTGTTTCCCTGCCTCAGCATTATGCTACTGTGGCGTACTTATTTTGGCCAAATAATATTTAAAAAGCTTAGAGCAGTGGTAGCTCAATGGTAAGGACACGCGCCTCTTAACCAAGGAGTGCGGGTTCGAACTCGGGCACGTACCTCTGGATTTTCTAAGTCTATGTACGTATTTATACCACTAGCTCGACGGTGAAGGAAAACATCGTGATGAAACCTGCAAATTTAAACAACTTTGGATTTGTAACCATGATCCAAAAATTGTCTGGTTCCCCTATCTTAGGGTTACGAAGGTCAGATCGGCAGTCGCTTCAATGTAATTACCAGACTCGCTAAATCCTGGATCATGGTCTAAGCGGACCCCGTCTAAGCACGGGACATAACGCTAGGAAGATGATGAATATTTAAAAAGCTTGTAACTTCGTGAGTTTTTTAGATACCATATTTTTTATATACTGGTTCTTTCAATAAAAATATTTGACCCATGTGTCGGTTTTCGTATATACCTACTAAAAATAACCTTGTATACAGGCATCTGATTCCGAGACAGAAACTTAAGCACTTAATAAGGATACAAGTACTTACGGTACTAATAAATATCAGAATACATCACATACATTGATCTGACTCCAAGATAAGAAGTAACTTAGCACTTGTGTTCCGAATATCAGAATCGACAGTGGTAATACAAATATAGTAGACATATATATTGGATATTAACACCCAGACACAGAAAAAACACAAGTTTTTATCATACGAATGTTTATACTGGGTGGGGATCGAACACACATCTCTTGACTCAAGGGGCAGGGTCAATACTGAATGCCCAATCGAGCCAGTCACGTACTTACGCACGTTACTCAAAAAGTGCGGCCAGAATACCAGTGCTGCTGTGGGGACTCTCAAGTTGCTGCAACACATGATGAGGCTCGCACCTTGTTGGCCAATGTATGTTCCTGTCTCATATGTCTGTATTATTTAATGGTCAATAAATGTTTTCTTTTCTATTCTATTCTACTTATAGGTTTATTTCTCTCTAATATTCAAAATGCTCAGGTACTTATACTTTGATCACAAATTCGGTACGGCCCCTTGGAATAACAGAAGACACAAGAAGAGAAATGGATGTGGATTTCTCCGCAGGAGATTCTACAACACGCTTTTTATTTACTTAGTGTAATTATTATAGAAATCCTGTGTCTCTTTTACCTCTGCCATTAAATTCATACTATCTTTTAGAGCACATACACGTCACGCCCGTAATTCCCGAAGGGATAGGCAAAGTCAATGGGGCAGCTAGTTCCCTTAACCACCATCATCTTCCTAGCGGTATGTCCCGTGTATAGCTTAGACAATGATCCAGGATTTAGCGAGTCTGGTAACTACATTGAAGCGAATGCCGATCTGACCTTCGTAACTCTAAGGTAGGGGAACCAAACCATTTTTGGATCATGGTTACAAATCCAAACTTGTTTGAATTTGCAGGTTTCATCACGATGTTTTCCTTCACCGTCGGGCTAGTGGTATAAATACGTACATAGACTTGAAAAATCCAGAGGTACGTGCCCGGGTTTGAACCCGCACTCCTCGGTTAAGAGACGCGTGTCCTTACCATTGAGCTACCACCGCTCTCTTCCCCCCCCCCCCTCTTAACCACATTCAGCCAAAAAATAAAACTGTACTGGGTTATATTGAAAAATGTGAAAAAGTAGTATTACAAAAGGCTAGCTCATCGCCTAAACAATCACAAACCGTAAACCCATTGATATGTCGCAGGCAATTTATATGATTCAGCATTTTACAAATGGCGTCGTCCGTTAGTTAGTTTAGGTCAGGTTAAGTAGTTAAAATAATAAGTACGACGACGGGCGAAGCGAGGAGGAGTGTTAGGTACGACTGCGACCCTACGGCCAGAACCGAAGAAGAACAACCAATGTCGAAATTATAACAACTGATTGAATGAGTTGCCAATTGGCTTTCGGTATATTTCAAAACAGCGAGCGTATTTAAACGGACGACGCCGTTTGTAAAATGTCGAATCATACAAATTGCCTGCGACAGATATACCATTTGTCGCCTTTTACGTCTTGCTAGACAAGGAACATATATTTTCTAGTCATTTTAATATCGAGGTATTATGCGAAAAGTGTTGTAAATCAACAGTTTAAACCTTAGCGAAGGATATAAATTACTTTTTATTACGAAAGAAATAGATTTCGAATGATGTACGATAGTCTCTGCGTAGCAGACCAAGTTTGAAGCGAGCGGGCCCACGAGCAAAGGCAAGTTTGAAATAATTATATTATAATTATAATATGTAATTTTTAAAAGCACCTACTTAAGTATATTGCTACACCCTATCAGGGTCCATGTAACTGCATTTCAAATGTTTTGTTATGTGTGCAATTATGAATAAATAAATAAATAAATAATTATGGTATTAAAATAAGGTGCGTCATGAATATTCTAATTACAAGAGATTTTAATCTCAGCGTTTCAAAGTGATTTTTTAAATGAGCAATATCGCCAAAGATATTGATCAAATACTTTCGCCTGAATTGCATAATACAGCCGTCTTATATTTTTCCTTTCCATACTTTCTCAGTTAATAGGAGGGTGTTTAAAGTAATGGTACTCCATTTCATACCGGCAACAGAAAATAACCTAAATCGTAACAAAATGTAAATAATAAGTAATATCGTGAGTGATTCGAAAAATACGTTACTGGCTGAGGTCGGTTATGAAAAGGGGAAGTCGGGCATTTCTGGATGACGACAAATGTTTGCTGATGTAATTTGTTGTTGAACTCAGATATCCAATATCGCATTTTTTTACCCGTGCGTTATGGCTGTTTCGACAATTGATTCTTTGTAACAATATTTTGTAACCTTGACAATTTAACAAGCAAATATTTTTCTTATATCTACTGGATGTTTTATACACATTTTTTTTTTATTAAAAGCAATTAAGTAGTTGTGCGTCAGACGGCGACGAAAAAGACTAAAGTGAAATATTATTTTGGTATTAAATTTCATTTGATTAACATTCATGTGATGATAAAAGGAGTTTATGTGCCTATCACATGTGTGAGAGCGCTTATTATTTCTAATGGCCGATTTTGAATGGTCAAATAAGAATTAGCCGACTGAAAAAGTATAAGGTAACCAATTTGCGGATGTTATACGGTATTTTACTTAGGAAACCGGCAATCACAAATTAAACCACAATCCGGATAACTGTAGAAATTGTACAAATATTCGATTTTATTCGATTTATTCGACGAATTTATTTGATTGTTATCTTTTATCTAACTGTTGAAAAATCAGCCCTAAATTGACTTTTTGTTTGTTAATTGATGATGTAACTAATTGATCAATTAACTCTAAAAATGTAACCTGTACTTGTTTACAGATACACCCTGCAGAATCCATATAATTTCAACATGTTTTTACATCAAAGATAATACATAGGAAGACTAACACATTTTTCTACTTGATACTTGGACAGAGGAGATTCATATTTTTTCTAACACTTACCTCGAAACAAATAAAAAAAAAAACATTTCGTGCGACAGTAAAAACCAAGAATATTATCAATTATATATCTACATAGTATGAAAGTAAAGAAAAAGATAAGTAAATTATTATATATCGTGATTCACAACACAGACAAAAAGGTTGATAACCAACACGCAATAAAAGAGGGAGTAAATTAAAACATCTTTATTACATGTAAAATGGAAAACACGCAAGTTAACAAAATTGTATTTATCGTAACTTACAAGCTTAAATTATCGTTTACCGCTAATCCGCTTGTTGTCATTGAACTAATAAGGCACTAATGAACTCCATGAAGTTCATTATGACCTCGATTTACAATCTTCATGCTAATTATATTCAGAATTTACAATTTTCATGAAAATTTGCAGGAGCGTTCCGAAACGTGTAACCTTCTTTGTAAAGTTGTATTCACATCTACAGTAAAAGGAGCAAAAACATTTGTATTTTTGGATTTAAGTTAAATATGATACGTTTTTTTGTAGATTATTTGACACCACTAATCTCTAAGGTACTTTTTAGGAACTATCAAAACGCAATGCTTCTATATAATAAAAATGAAAAATAGATTTACAACATTTGTATTAGTAATTCCATAATATTTAATTGATTTAAAAAATATTTAAAATCCAACTGTATTAATATTTGAAATTTAAAAATGAAAGTGAAAGACTGTCCCAAATAAGATATTATTTTAAATATATTTTTTCTTGTAATTGTTTTATCAGTGTCCAATTTATTGATTATCGCAGACAAAATATAACATTTGATTACTAATATACAACTTATCAAGTGATTATTTCCTGTTTATAATATTATTATTGTATGATAATAGCATATCAACTAAGTTTAATTTTATTTAAATTTAAAAGCAATCTCTTTTTATATCCTTAAAATAAATTACAGTCAAATTAGAAAATTTATTGAAGTTAAATATTGTATTGTTACCGATATCATGTAACAATGTCAAACAGAAAGTAGCTGGCCAAATTGCAACTAAATGTATGCAAATAGCAATACCATCCAACATCGGTAATAACATTTTAGGAACAACCATTTGTTTATTTGACTGCTAAAAAATTGCCCTTCAACCATATTTAGAACTACACATGTTTTTGAACGCTCCCCAAATAGTTTTTAGAATTTAACCCCAATTGTCCACGATATTTTTACGAACCTTAAACAACAGAAAATGCCTTACAAATGAAGACAACGCTATTTTCGATAAGTTTATTTACATATTGATTTAATTATATTTTAATATAAATTCTTGAAATACTTACATTAGGAAACCCTTATTATTTAATTAAATATTTTTAATTAAAACCATAAATCACCTATCTACTTATATGTAAATTGTAAAAATACTTTAAAATATATTAAAATTAAAATTTGAACAATAACTACATTCCTTATACCCAATTCCCATATTTTATCACACATTTTTGGACACTCAGGCCACATAAAGTATACCTACTATAAAACACTGCATGAGCCAGAGCTCTACATGATGGTGATTTATTAAAAATAGTATGTACAAACGTGTATAGAACTAGCAGCGCCCCGCGGGTATAAAATATAGCCTATGTTACTTCCGGATAATGTAGCTTTTCAATGGTGAAAGAATAGGCTAGATGACTAAAAAATTCTGTTTAGTCCGTCAGTTAGATTATAAAAAAACATTGAACACGTATTTTTTTATTTATTTGTCAAACAAACATTGACGAAGATTCAATGCATTCAAGTTGCGCGTGACGTCACGCTTTCGTACAATTTTTACTAAATAGTAACGTCGCAAGCCCCCACTCCAAAACTTTGATGCTCTTTATATTTGTAATTTTTTGTTATCTTGATAAAGCGAAAAATATGTGTCTAGTATTTTTGTATAATCTAACTGACGGACTAAATAGAATTATAGTTTTTAAATGCAGTCATCATCCCTATTATTGAAATCGGCACAGTAGTTTTTGAGTTTATTCATTACAAACATACACACACACAAAAATACAAAAATACAAATTATTCCTCTTTATAATATTTGTATAGATTAGATTTACTGTAATTTGTTTTAACATTTTTGTTTCACAACGAATTTTTTGTCACTTTTTAAACATACACTATGTGAAATATATTGAAAAAAAATACAAGATTTTTTAACATGGAAAAATTATACACATGTTATGAAAAGTTTATGACAATTGACAGGTGTAAATTAGTTCTCTGTTTTAAAACAACCTAAGTATGTTATTTCAACAAAAGTTATATTATTATAATATATACATTATTATATGTATGCATGTTGCAATAAATAATAAAGGCATTTAAATTAGATTATTAAAATAAATGAATACACAAGGTGTTTTTTACATAAAATTTTTGCCAATTTCCAAGTTATATATAATCTTATCGATATATTTTTAGCCAAAAATACGAATATATAATATATTGTGTACGTATACCATGCCGTATATAGGTACTTACCGTGTTTGATATTTTGTGTAAGTATACGGATTTTCCTCTCGAAGTAGAAAATAAAAATCATTACAGTCATCTAAAAATATTAAAAGTGAAGGGTCAGGTTTCAAAGATGAACGCTAGTCGCTTTACTCAGGAACGGTACTACTCATAATGCTTATATATAAACATTCTGAAATGAGATATTTTACATAAAGCTAAATTTTATTCAGGTACGTAGGCTCTAAAAAAAATAACAAGAAAAATATTATTTTACTGTTCCCAACTGCAGATGTTGTTACAAAGTAAATTAAGTTCTAGCCTTGCGCAATAAAACACATAATTAAAAAAATCCTGTCGAAACCGTTTCTACTGTATCCGATCGGGTTATGTTACAAAATTTCAGAGTATGAAATCTAGCGCAAACCAAATTGCACATAAAACAACCTACGTCTACGATTCAAATTGGCTTGCGCTACCATTACATTTTTACTACAAAGAGTATTTTGAGTAGGGCCTAAAAGTATTAACTTCAATATTTGTTGTTTAAAGCTCGTTGCACGTTTCACTTAATCCTAGTTTGTGTATAAACTTGCCTATTGCCACGTGTGCTAACCAAGATTATTAGTCAACACTAATATTATAACACACTCATCCTGTGTTAGACAAACTTGGTTGCTCCGAGTGTGACTAAGTTTATGACAATCATGTTCAATGAGTGTTTTCCGTTAAATATTTAGCCTATTAACGTGTGTTCCTTAACGTTTTTTTAAAGATTATTTCAATCATACCAATATACAGCATTTTAATATAAATAGTTACTGAGCAAACGTAGACATATAGACTGGTAAATGTTCATATTTATAATAGGTGTAATTATTAGTAATATACCTAATTATAATTTGCATGAAAAACACTCATCAGATATTTATAATTATAACTATTTATCAACATTTATCCAACAGATACTGTCTAATAAAAATAACCATCCAATTTTTGTAAGTGACAGCGTCTGAATTATACTAAAACGTTATGTTAATATTTGGGCGTTCGATGTTCTCCTAATATATGTACATTTTAATAAAGATAGACCTTCTATACAAACAATATTTTTATTACAAGCTTTTATTTAACACGCAATGTTCGTATGTAGGTTTGTGATCTGTTTCATTTGCAAGCCTGAAAATTGTCACGTGTATGTAATTTCAGTGGTTATGCAAATTTAAGTGGTTATGATATTTAGTTGGTCTGATGTAGATGGAAGGTGGTCAATACGAATTCCTTTTGATTTTAGTACAACAGTTCAACGTAGAAGTTTAAGGGCCGATTTTTCAATGGTCAGATAAGAATTAACCGACTGATAAAGTATAAAGTCACCAATTTACGGATGTCATAGGACATTTTACTAAGAAAACAGGCAATGATATTTTACAATCATCCGGATTGTGATTTTATTCGACTGTCATCTTTTATCTGACAGTTGAAAAATCAACCCTATATCAGCAAAAAAAAAACATTCAGTCGAATTGAGAACCTCCTCCTTTTTTTGAAGTCGGTTAAAAAGTAGGAATCAGAAGCTGCTTGATTTTGAGCGGTGAATCTGAGTACTGGCTTAACTCTAGGTCTCTATTGTTAAAATTTGAGAAATTGTAGGCTGCGTTGTAATTTGGAGAGAATATAGGGATAATGGTTTTATTTTCAGAAGTATCACTGAACACTTTGAATACGCCATGTGAGTTCCACTGTCCTGGAATAAATTCACACAAACTCACCTAGCGAGTCGACGGCCTTTCACGAGTCAAAAAGTTCTTTTCACAATCGATACCACAGTCATTCTGCACTACCACTTACACTATTTTTATAAAGTAGGTACTCGCATATCTTGATTCGGAAGTGTCTTTTGGCGCACATGAAATATTGAGTACCAACAGGCTCACTCATAAAGTGGTCGAGTCGGCGAGGTGCCTTTGGCGGGCCCCGCCCTGGCCCAAGTGATGCGATACAGGAACTGGCTTCCTTCTTCTCCTGTTTCGATTACCTTAGAAAATAAAATATTAGATTAGATTTGCTAGAGTAGGTAAATACCTAAATAAATAAATATCCGACGACATCACATACATTGATCTGACTCCGAGGTAAGTAGCTTAAGCACTTGTGTTACGGATATCAGAATCAACAATGGTATTACAAATATATACTTAAATATTGGAAATTAGCACCCAGACACAGAAAAAACACAAGTATTCATCACACAAATGTTTGTTTTGGGTGGGGATCGAACCCACAACTCTTGGCGCATGGGGCAATGTCACTACCGAATGCGCCGTCGAACCAGTCGAAAGTAGCTAGTGGATGGTAGTCAGATAAAAGCCACTGTCATTTTCACATGAATGGGTTTGACGGAGACACCTCTCATAAAGGAGACCAGCGTGAAATAGCTCTCAAGCTAATGCGTTTTATTCGATAACTATGAGCACCACAGACTCAAACTCTGAGGATATGCAGCGCAAATGACAAGGATTAGATCGTCGAACCATGGAGTTTCAATCGCGTCGGCAACGTGCGATTCAAACTCCATGGTTTGCAAACACCTATCACCTACGTACATTGCTTAACACCAGAACCCCAAGTGTGAGTTTACTAATCATATTTAGTTAACGTAACGATAGTAACGCCATCAAGTAAACTGCAAACTGTTAATAAACCTAAAATACCCGAGTGCGAGTTCCGTAACGTCACACTTTTAGTATGTAGTTTGCTCACCTAGTTTACCGTTTTGGTTTTATTTTTATTTTTGGCTTGACTGCTGTGGTTTCGCCCGTATCTGACAGTTTTTTTTTGTCGGTTGGCTGCTTTGAAATCTCGCTTGATTATGCAGCTAATTACAGAGTCTATTTATGCGTAAATTATATATGCTAAGACGGGACTATTTGATTTAGGTGGCTTCGTTTCAAGTGTCAGTGTCACATGTATGCAGAATAACGTCAACTTCCAAGTTATCGTTAAATATTGTACCTTAAAGTTGACGTAAATACTTACACTCGCGCCAACAGTTCCATAAACTTCCCACTAGAGGCGCTGTTCGGTGCTTTATACAAATTGCAATTAATTACAAACTTTAAAGTTTAAGTTAAAGTTTAACTTAAAGTTTAAAGTATAGATCGCGAAAAAAACTCACACTTGAGGTTCAGGTCGGCTGTATGGCTCTTAAACTCATGAGTGGTTTAAATGAAGTCCATAGTCTACAAAGACTGCTTATCATCAGGCAGGCCGTATAGTTAAAAAACAGCGCTACGAGAAATTTGAGACATTGCCTAATGCTATATCAAGGTCACTAGCCAAATTCCATCCAGTGGGAATCCCGGTCTTTAAACATAGTGCTGATCGTAGGCTACCAAATTTAGTCTATGTAAGTGAGACCATTTTCTTTTCTCCTCCTGTGGTTAACAGGAATCTTGAGAGATTCTCCTATGTGAAAAAGGTTACGTCAAAGTACGTACTTGTGTTACGGGCCGCAGCACGACGGGCGCGGGAAGCGCCGGGTGGCCGCAACTCAAGGCAGTGCTGTGGGAGCCGCTGCTAAACACAATCCTCTCCTTCCTGCGCATCCAGCTCTGTTAACAAACGCGAAGGATCAGGATCAGTATTTTTCTTCTTTTGGCTGCTTCGTTGGGGAAAAACGAGGCAACGTAAATGGAACATGCACGGTGAGCTGCTACTAGCGTTAATCCGAATCTTATCCTGTCAAAGCTGGACATGTATGGATACTCATTTAATACACGAAAAACAAGACTACTTACCTATTAACCAATTATTACCAATAAAATGTTTTTTTTAATCAAAAGTATAACAAAATTGAAGTTCTGAATTATTATTTTTTTTTTTATTGGACTAAAACAGAAGAAAATAAAAACCTTTATATCAATTATTTCAACACCCTCCGGGTCCCAAATAAAAAAAAAACACATTTAAGAAAATACAAGAAAATTATTTTCTTTTTGTATTTCCTTAAATGTATTTTTTATTTCCTTGTCCTTTTCGGGACATTATCGCAGGGAGGTTCGATTGTCCTTTTCATTCCATATCATTATCAGTCCCATGGCAACAATACGCTAATCAACTCAGATACCTATTCCTCCACTTTCCTCCTCACAAATCCCAGTTTCGCCGTAATCAGAATAAATCATGAGGCTGTTGTTCAAGCCTGACATTTCCGCATTAAAATTGAATTCATCATCTTATGTTTGCTTTGATAAGTTTCTGTCAAAGTATGCATTCAATCAGCAAATTCTGGGAGTTTTAAAGGTATGCTAATTTCGAATGAGTCCAGCAAACAAACAGATGGAACAAAAGAAAAGATTCTGGAAATCACATTCGAGAGGTAAGTACTAAGCGCAATTAGCAGAGGCTAATTATCTAGTTAAACTCTGATAATAGTCTTACTATTGTAAGTTTAAGGACAAACCAATCACCGCAGCTAACTTGCTTCTAGCTTAGTTGTAGTAAACTTGCTTCTTTTAAAATACAATTACATTATTTAAGTGATTGTTTTAAAACCAGAATGCTGTGATGCCAAGGAATATATAATATACAATTTTCAGATAACAAAAATATATTTTCATCGATTTTTATGGATATATGCGTCTGTTAAATGTAAAATAATGCTTTGAATAGGCTAACTAAATGAAATATACAGAGATTTGCCAAACAATTTGGAAAATAAATTCCCGTTTTGAACCCACCAAATTTTTGCGCCGTGTTCAAAAGGTCAGAACGCGCTTCTCCGTCGTAGCGAAGAGTACTTAAGATGAAAGACATGCAATTCGGCAGTTACTCGAAATGACAATCAAATGGAGAGTGGCTTAGTAAGCCATTTGACTTTCGTTATACGGTCTCACAGACACATACGTCACGGAGGAGGGTTGACTTAACGTATACGTGGGACGGTGATTTCTTGATGCCCTCGACAGACAGCGACAAATCGCTGCAATTTTTAACACGAAGTGACTTCGAGTAAATAACAAACAATTTACATAATAAGAAGATAACGTACAGATGTATCTGAACACCTGGTATTATGGTTACAGACACTTGCCATGAAACATAGGCCGCTGGCTTAAATCCCCTGACGAGTCATTTTGATTGTAGTCATAGTCGCTTATACTCGAGCCTTTGATGTTTATCGTGAATCATGCAAAATATTTCTAACTTAGTTAAGGTTATAGGCGGACTAAAAAAATATATTTTATCCGTTAGTTAGATTATAAAAAAATATTTAACACGTATTTTTTCATTTATTTCTCAACAAACACTGGCGAAGATACAGCGGATTCAAGTTGCGCGTGACGTCACACGTAGGTACAATTTTTACTTACTAGTGACGTCGCAAGCGCCCCACTCCAAAACTTTAATGCTCTTTATCTTTGTAATTTTTTGTCATTATATTTGATAAAGCTAAAAATATGTATATTGTGTTTTTGTATAATCTAACTGACGGACTAAAAAGAATGATAGTTTTATAACCCAGTATTGTCCCTTATTGGTATGAGTATGAGTCTGAACACATATATAATACTAGTAAGTAATTAGTTGTATTCGCAAATTTTCACGAATGGTATGTGAATGGCTATCAATGGTTACGAAAAATATGTATGTAATTAAAAATATCTACTTTGCACACAATTCATTTTGTATCATTCATATATATCAAAACATCATAAGGTATTTGTAAAGGAAACGAAAAGCCTTAAAAAAAAGAAATGTGGTCTTTTAGTATGTTGAAGTTCACGTTATATTTTCTAATATCTTCAATTTAGCAGACCTTATATGTATAGACTTGAATACAAATACGACTTTTAGCATCTGATTTCTTAGAAATACATCCCTCTCTTCCTCTATAAAAATTTGAATATTTACTGGATTTAATCCAATTCTACAAACAACTAAGTTGTACCAGCGTAGTATTTAATTGGATCGCTTCTATGCGAAGTACTTGCCCATATTGAAGAGAAATGCGATTTTCCCAATGGAATCGTTTGAATCTCAATAGAAAGATGAACTACCTTAGGAGCACAGGAATTCTAGTAGTTGTGTATTATGTATTATTTACCTAATATTCATCATGAATAATTTACTAGTAGGTATTAATATCTTCAAACAGTAGTACCTACATATTTTAAACCTAAAAACGTATTTATACCACTCAGCCGAGTGGTATAAATATTGTATGTATAATATGCAAAGGAAATATTGTAGGGATTTTTTTTAAAGTCGGTTATTAATAGACACAATTCAAAATTGAATTTACAACATAGAACGATCGAATACACCCACGGAACTAGCTCTGTGGTCATATATAGCTCTGTGGTCATAAAGTCAGTCACACCTCAAACAGAATTTTATGAAAATCATACAGTTCAACAGTGCAACCCGCAAACAATCTTCTTAGTATTATTTCTCTTAACTAGAAAGTATGATAGGTATGAGGTATATTGATTACATACACACATATACCTGTAATCGCTTATCGCAGTGTTTTTCAACCTTTTTGAATACGCGACCCCCTGTGTCATTGACAGAAAACAGTTTCTCACTAATAGGGTATAGAACTTTGCTGCTTTCCCTTTGGCAGCGACCCCCCGAGTATGGCTCAGTGACCCCTATGGGGGTCGCGACCCACAGGTTGAAAAACACTGACTTAACAGAGTCCAAGGACTCTCCTTGAACCACATCAAGCCAAACGTAAAACGGAGTTGAGCTAAATGGAATACTTTTGTTTTTCCCTTTGACTATGCTTACTCCTTCGGGGATTATGGGCGTGATGCTATGTATGTATGTATGTATCAAAGGTAAATGTTACTAACCTGAACGTCCAGTCTGGCTCCCCCTTACTATACAAGCTGTGACATCTTGACTTGATGGTTGTGGGGTTGCTTGCTTACACTCTGACTTCTCAGCAAAACATCCCCTGGAAGACTATATACCATTTAGTATACTAAACTAACTACGAACCTCTTATAAACACACTATTGACTATAGGCTGTCATTATTTTCATAACCACTTTATCAGCCGCAAGAAGTCTACTGTCGGAAATAGGCCTTCAACTTTTAGCTTGACCGATCAGAAGCGAATTGTCATCCAAATCTTTATAAAGTATTGTTATATCTACTGCTCGTAAGAAAATATGTTCACAAATATTTTTCTTGATATTAGCTGACTAAAACTAACGGATAAAGATATGATCCTTGTATCTTCACTTATATTTTATTAGAAAACAGTCTGATATTTCAGTAGCGCGCGTACAAATGTCGCCCGTTTTATTCGCTCTAACATACCTTTGCGAGTTATACCCATATCGCGTACCTGTGTTAAAAGGGATTATACCATTTGACAGGTCCACTAACCTTCCTAGTATCCTTAAGCACTACTAGGAATACCTAAATACACTGCACAAAACTTCTCCGTTCCTCACAGATGCTTTTACATACGAGTTGTAATGGAGTTCTTCACGATTAAGTATAATGCCCAAAGCAATTTATTTTTTGAGAAATGAACTGTGTAGCGAAGGTAGAGTATACTTTTAATATCTAGGTACTATCATAGCCAGTTTGTATACTGAACTAATTTACAGATTTAAGTTGTGAAAAGTAGAAAACGATATTTTTTACATACATTACTTAAATTTCTATAATTAAATTTGTGTTGTGTACTAAACACTAATATTCAATATTACCACGTACTTTCCGGAAGCTTAGTAAATTCTACCAAACGATTAAAACCTCCCAAAAAATGTAACTAGCCAGTACCCGTACTCTTAAAGTAGGTGTAGGGCAGTATGAGTATTACTTAATACTACCAGGGTACGAGTATTACTAAATACTTAGGTAACTTACGGCCGCATATTAAATATTTCAGAAAGTAAGTAACAACTTGCCGTCCTTGAAACTTGGACTATAAATATCTGGAACACCAATATTTTTTTTACAGAATCTAGTAGGAACGTCAGCTCACCTGAACAACTTGCAAGTCTTGAAGAGCGTGATGAACGCCTGCCTGAACTTCCTGTTCATGAAGCAGTAGGTGATGGGGTTGCTGCAAGAGGAGCAGTAGGCCAGCAGTTGAAGCAGCATCACGCCTTTAGACCCTATGTAGCCGTACAACTCTTCAGGGTAGAATAAGTAGATCTGGAACAATAGGCTATTGTGAATGTACGTTGAAGTTTAAGTACCATGTTGGTCTGGGACTTAAAAAGATAATCAAAGAGTTTCTTGCCTAGCATGTCGTAAAAGGCGGCTGATAGTGTATTGTGTTATTGTGTTTGTGATTGACTAAACAGATATACAATGCGAAAGTGGAAGGGTGTAGGAGCCGCGGAAGGCCCAGGCTCACCTACCACGACCAGATTGGTCGTGTATTAACAGAAGGTGTGACGGTATATTATGTATGTATGTATGAAACAAATGTTGATGAATAAGAGAACTGCAACTTCCCCCAGTCTCACTCCATAACGGTTCATTAGTTATGCCCAAATCGTGTCGTGGCTAAAGTTCTGAAATCGTGTTATTCAAAATGGTGAACTTTTTAGACCAATTATATTTAAATTTAAAATTAAGTTTTCTTAACTTAATGTTATTTTATTAAGTTGCGAAAACTTAAATCTTCACGACTTTATGGAAGATGTCCACAATGGCGTTACAAGAAGGTAGCCAGGTCTCCTTATAGCTGAAGAGCGACAAGTACTCAATGTCGGAAATTGCTCTCTAGTAATCTTATCTGATTTAAAAATAAAATATAATCGTCACGACATTTTTCCTTTGCCAGCCTCTTAATTTTGTTTTTCAATTTCGGCAGTAACTCTAAGAAAGGCAAGAAATTTGATAGTTTTGTATCTCGGAGGACGAACAATAGTCTCTATGATAAATCGGATTACAAGTGGGCGGCCGTGAGCTAAAGCTTGTCTTACTTATATTAAAAAGGCGAAAGTTTGTAAGTTTCGATGTTTGGATATTGGTTGCTCTTTCACGGCAAAACGGCTAAACCGATTTGACTAAAATTTAAAATAGTGATGGCTTATACCTTAGATTAGGACATAGGCTACATTTTATCCCGAAAGATTCAAAGATCCCACGGGAATTACATTTTCAAACTACAAGCGGGTAAAGCCGCAGGCAACAGCTAGAAGTCGATAAATTATAACTTATTCGTCTAGCAACAGATAACTTAGCAACTTGTCCTAAAAAGTATTTTAGGATTCGAACTACTTTCCAAGTCTCTTTGTTAGAAAATGCCTATTATGAGCCTTTACAACCGAAGGAACCTGATTAGTAATTCTCGAAGATATCGCTTAAAGTTCAGTAACTATGGAGACCGTTAGTTACTTTGATGTAGAATTTAAATGTTTCTGCGGTTTAAAGCGGGTTGCTAATCAATGATTCTACATTTACAAAAAACAACGTCTTTTGAAATTCTGTGAAAAGATTAAGCTGCTAGTTTTCAATACTTAAGTATACAGTTGTGTACTGAGTATGTGTAATAGCAAATTGAAAGTCTAATGTCAAGTCAAAAATCAAAAAAGGAATTTTAGTGTGGCCGACGCTGGCGTCTGCAACATTAAAATACCTTTCTTAGCAGTATAAAAATCAATAAAGGCAATATAAAAAGTATTAATATAAAAGTAATGACGCTGGCCTCATCACTTTTATATTAATACTTTTACACCTTTTATTATTTTTGTATTCAAGTTTATAATTCTAATTTTATTTTGATATAAATTACCTATTGTTTTTCTAGCAGTCTCGTTACAAATATACGTCTGTTCACATCTTGGCAGTATCTATAATTTATATTGTGTGTGTCAACAGCATTTAACCTTGATTGCAATGCCTATAAGAACGAATATGTTCAACTGCTAACTACCATACTCTGCGGCTTTAATATTAAAATTCCTATTAAATTTCTTGTATGTTGACCGCCACATTGGGAATTCGGTGGAAGGGCTTTTTTTAATCTATTCCACAAATGGCTTAATAAATCACACATGTGGAGTGACATAAATTACAAACAGGAATATGAACATGCCATGAATTATACGTAATACAACCAGGGATTTTGTGTTCACACAAACAATAAATTTTGACGGATTGTTACTATGGGAAAAGGGAAATTTTTCACTGGAGCAATATTGCTAGTAAAAGCCTAGTTGACAAAATATTTATTTTTATGAAATTTTAATATCAAAAAATTTTTGAGTTTGTATTTTTTGCTATAACGAATATTCGGAAAATTACAAAGTTACAGCGCTTCAAGGATCTGGAGTGGGGCGGTTTTACATCACTCGTTCATAAAATTTTACAAAACAAGTGACGTCACGCGCAACTTTAACGCGCTGTATCGTCGTAATTTTTGGTTTGCTGAAGAAAAGAAAAAATCTATTGAATTAAAAAGTTTTTATATTTTATTATGGATTAAAAAAAAAACTAGCTTATTGTGTTAGGAATTCCATAAAGATGTTTGTTACATAAGCGGAAGCTAGTCAGACCCGTTTATGGATTTCGTCGAAAACATTAATCTCGTTAGTTTTTGTTTTCGTTCATTAAAAACAGCTTAGAGACAGAATGAATGGACAGGAGAACATTTTATGTGTGTAAAACAATCATAGTGTGAAAGTCGATATATGAACACTTTATATGGGACTATACTTACCTTTTTTTAGATTTATTTTGATTTACAAGCGTTGGTAGCTATGGCATAAGGCGTTTTATGGAGGGGTGCTGGTGAACCTCAGTCTTGGAATTTAAAAGATAGATTCCAAGATTTGACTGGCTCGATGGCGCATTCGGTAGTGATCCTACCCCATTCGTAAAGAGTTGTGGGTTCAATCCCCACTCAGGATAAACATTCGTGTGATAAATAATTGTGTTTGTCATGTGTCTAGGTGTAAATATCCAATATTTAAGTATATATTTGTAATACCACTGTTGATTTTGATATCCGTAACACAAGTGCTTAAGCTACTTATCTCGGAGTCAGATGAATGAATGTGATGTCGTCGGATATTTATATTTTATTTAAGAGCGGTGGTCACTTAGTGGTCATATACGAAGGACCCTAATGTACGTCTGGATTTTAAAATCTATGTACAGATTTATAATACTTGCTTAAAGATGAGGAAAAACGTCTTCCTAACTGTGGCCAGTCGTCCTCTATATTTATAAAATAAATAATCCTTATGTTATTTTAAGTTTATTGGGAGACCGAGGCAACAAATGCTCTTAACCGGAGTTCTCCGACATCTTTATCGAGACGTCCTTTACAAATATTATTTTCTTTATTTTGTCCCTTGGAGTGACACGTTTCCTGAAGCACTCGGGCTCGTTGAAATGTGAGAGACCTCGTTACTGTTATGATGACGAAACTATTGGAATAGCTACGGGAAATTGAGCCATCTCCTCTTCAAATTGTGTCTGATTTTGCGAGGATATGCCCTGACTTCCTTGTACCTTGCAATCTTTACAGAAAATATATTAAGAAATATTTTTTATATGTGTTACGTTACGAGTAAGCAAAAGAAATAAACTTGTCATTCCTTTAAAAATAGTCAACTTCATAATATTATCCCAGAACCACGGGATGGGCTTGAATAGGGATGTTGACTGGCGAGTCAACTCAGATACTTTTTAATAACTGTCAAAACGCAATCACCTCATAGATTTTGTATGGGCTTATCGGAGTATGATGTCACTAGTTTGTCTAGTCAACTGACTAAATATTATGTAGTATTTGTAATATTAAAAATCGTAAACTCAATATAATTCAAAATCAATAAGGTTTTACAACATTATACGATACTTTCTTTGGCGAAATTGATATTTCAAATCAAATATGAGTAGTGCCAACATCCCTTTGTGATCCTAGATTTAGAATCTAGGTTAACATTGAAGCAATTAGTGTCTGAACCTTAACTAGGGCTAACGAGGCAAATGCCTCGTTATTCTAACTATAAAAAAAAATACCTCAGTTTTTTTTAAGTTTCACATCGCACTGTGTGATTTTTTCAAATACAGCCGGTTGTAGACAGGGTATTTATTCCAAAACTAAGTATGAACCACAAAAAAAAAAAGATTTTGTGAGAAAAACTCCGCGTGGGCATGTTGAAAGTTTAGTTTTTGGAAAATTGTAACTGAATATCTGGCTTTGTTCCAAAAGTCAGACATCGCTCGCAGTGGCATACTTTGAATTTGACAAGCCGCCTGGCAGCAGCAGTATTTTGAAAAGTTGTTTGAGTAGATAAATACGATTATTCATTGTCTAGTACGAAAGCATACATGCTCGGCTTAGAACTAGATAATTGGTTTTCTAGTTTCGTAGATGTGTTTATGAAGTTGTAAAAGGTTATTTGAACTTTCAGTTTTTGTATGAATTGGGCTACAATAGACGTCAAAATACTTAGATATGCCACTGTACTGTAATTGAAATATGATGTGATTTTGTTAGAGGAGTTTTAATACCACCCAGTTTTAACTTGATCAAATTATATATAATTTGATAACATACTTCAAGGTGGTATTTATATATAGCTATGGTCTGCTAGACCATAGCTATATATAAAGTATAAAAGTAAAATAAATTTTGAAGTTGAAACCCGGTTATGAAAAAACACACAATGCCGATTTGCTCCTTGAAATCTGCTTACCTCTTCGGGGATTTCAGGCATCATGTCTAAAATGTACTATGTACTATCTACGCATGTATTAAATATATATATGTTGTGTCTGTACTAAATATAATTGGAAAGAGACACTTACAGTATTTATCACATGTAATGGTGTCCAACATACGAAGAACTCCAGAATGATGACGAAGAGCATTCTGATTACCTGAAAATAAAGAAATATGTTAAAAATGCCTAAAATATAGGTCTAATATACCTAGATCTCCATTAGACCTATTTCATTCTGGACCATATGGTCCGTTACTAGTCGAGGTCTGTTAGCTCCCGCATGGTCTAATGGCTAGGACGCCCGGCATATGCTAGGAGGCCCGGGTTCGACCCTCGGTGCGGAATGCCATTGAAAATCTGGTTGAGGTCTGTTAAGTCCATAATTGAAATTTAGAGAGTTAGAGTTAGGTTATTATATTGAATCCATTCCCATTTGACCTAAGATAGAAGAACCAGCCAAATTAGGTCCTAATTATATAAGGGATAGTGCCATCTGACTTTTGTAACGTTTAGCTTGAAGAACTAGATAACTGAATTGTGGTGTCCATAGTTGAATATACAGGTTTTGATAGAGCCAAATTTTATAAAACCAACATTAGAAAAATCCATAGATAAAAATAAATAAATAAATTCTCCAGACTGACACATCAATTCTCTAGTTCCAAACTAAGCTTATAAACGTGTGATATGGATACTAAGTGAAAGGATATACATACTTAAATATGTCTTGTAAACATCCATGACTCGAGTACTAACGTCCATGTTCATTACACGGAACATTTGCCTCTAGCGGGATTCGAACCCGCGACCATTGGTTTCGTGGTCTGACCACTCGACTAACGGGCCAGTGTGACCTGATACATGGGGTTTGAACCGGAACCCCTCACATATGAGCAGTGTATCATCACTACTGAGATACCAACATCCTAAATCATTTGATTCAAAAAACCGTTTGACTTCTTTGAGATGTGATAAACATTTTCCTTTTTTTACAAAGAAATATGTTTTTATAATGAAGTATTTTCTTCTTTTTATTTTTATTCACTGGTTTTTCATATATTTGCTGTTATGAAGTAAGCGTTCTTATGTTTTCAAATGTACAATGACCTTTCATATAAATTCTCGACATATGCACGAATAAACGAGAGAAAACTGTTGTAAATTTGCAAGAAGAATGCCTCTGAGTCTTATCAAATATATAAAATAATGTTAGATTTTAAGTAAAAATATTATATTAAATAATTGAAATCGGAAAAGTAATTCCACCTTTTTGATAAAAAAATTCATGGAATCATATTAAAACTTTTTTTTTAAATTGAAACAAGCAAATTTGTGCTTTCGTCTCCTGTCCTATAAAAAAAATTGCGTAAGAAATTATACATAGCAACACATTGCTTTGTAGATTTTTGGAAACTTGACGGTTTATAAGTGCTTTTTTGAGGCCTACATAAATAAAGACATTTTGAATTTAGAATATGTTGTTTCATAACTTTATATCTCTTGCTAAGCCTATACTTAGAATTAACAAACATACGGTGTTAAACGTGGTTTAATTAAATGATTAAGATATCACGCAGGGCTCAGCCCGAAATCGGATCACATCAAATAATATACATTATCAACCTTAATCAAAATGATGGTAATGTGTTTCTAAATTATTAATTCACAGTCGGTTTATGAGTTGTTACGAAGAGCTAGATACATACACTGAGTACAAGGTGTTTGGTATTCGAATTCTAGGAATGTTAATCCTAGATTACATCTAGTTCTAGCTCAAACTTGAAACTAGAACAATAGACTTTGTATCGGTTACAAGAGTAAAGTTTAACTGTTAATGATTGGTAATTAATTCACATTATTAATCTGACTTTAAAATGGAAACTATCAGTGTATAACTAACAATATTAACAAAATATATATTTGACTGGTTCGATGGCGCATTTGGAAGTGACCCTGTGCTATGCGGCAAGAGTTGTAGGTTCCAGTCCCAGGACTAACATTTGTGTGATAAATACTTGTCTTGTCTATGTTTGGATGTTAATATCTAATACTAGCTTCTGCTCGCAGCTTTGCTCGCATGTTACGTCGATAAAACATAGCCTATATGTTAGTCGGAAGTATAAGCTATATTATTGTAAAGTTTCATTAAAATCCATACAATAGTTTTTACGTGAAAGAGTAACAAACATCCATCCATACTTACAAACTTTCGCGTTTATAACAACAGTAGGGATTTAGATATATTTTTGTCGGATATAAGAATTTGGATTATCACAAATGCTTAACCTGTCGATATTAGCAAGGTGGTAATATATATGTATGTATTATGATAATTATCATTTTCATAAGCCTATATCTTCTTTTCCACTGCTGGATATACGCCTCTGCCAACCAACACCACTGGGCTCAATCATTAGGTTTGCTCATCGTAATATTTTAAAGAGGAAAGATTTGGTGGTTTTTTACATTGATTAGACTCGGAAACTACTAGACTGATTTTAATAATTGTTTTACCAAGGGAAAGCTACTTTATCAGCGAGTAACATAGGGTATATTTTATCCCCGTATTCCCACGGGAACGGGAACTACGCGGGTGGAACCGCGAGGCGCTGCTAGTCTTTCATATGTCGTCTTACAGATCTCAGGTATGTCTCGTCTTAGGCCCCAACTGCATTCAAATCGCGCGCTATCTGTAGCTATCGGCTAGCATGTTGTATTTAGGAGCTATTGAATTTTACCTTTATCTTACACAGTTATAATAATATTAAGATAGTTATTGATAACTTGAATGAATAGGAGATTGACATAAGTATTACTTAATGTGTGGGATTTATTAATACGCACGGAAATGACAATATTTATTATAGGTGATATAGATTGACATAAAAGTGGTGGGCGAGCGCCTATTTTCGTAGAAATATTTCTATATTAAGACTGTTAAGGAAAGAGAAAGAACTAAATGATATATCAACTAATATTATAAATGTCAAAGTACATTTGTTTGTTACGCTTTTAGATGGTAAAGATCTAACGGGTCATTATAAAACTGTAAGCGTTGTTAGGAGCACAGAAAAGAAGGAAAGAGAAAAGTCCTCGCGATGTAAACAAAAAGACAGACAGACTTTTATCATAAAGAAAAAAAAGCGCTGTTAGAAAAAAAATTAAATAGACGGCGTTCCAACAATAACACAAACTCTGCAAAGAAATCAAGAATAATACACACACATACATATCATCACACCTGTAATCACCAAAAGGGTGAGCAGAGTCAAAGGCAAGTAGCCCCCTTAACCACATTCAGCTACAAATTTTAAACTGGGTTGGGTTAGATGGAAAATTGTGAACAAGTACTGACATGTGGCTAGCTTGTCACCTTCACAATCACACTTGCAAAACGTGATATACTATTAGTCGCCTTTTACGACATGCCGACGGTTCTCTTTACCTACCCCGCTAGGGAAGTGGCGTGAAGTTTAGTTAGTTAGTTACGAAATGCTAGGCAAGGTACACAGTTGGCCATTTTAAATCCTAGACCGACACGGGACATCGAAAATAATAATTATTGATAGGACATCGATAGTATAAATATTTTTCTAAAAACATAAAATGGACCTTATGATTTCCAAGTGTTCGATTTTATGTTCCTATGTTATTTTAAGTGTTAACCTCAAAAGGGTAAAATCGCCCCAAATCGACACGTGAATGCAAATTACGTACGTAAACGTAATTTGCATCTACATCAAATAAAAATATATTATATATCCGTATTATTTTAACCTGACCAGTCACGTTTGAACCCTGCGCACGCAGAATTTTCTAAACACATGATTGAAAAAAATCAAAAGTTTGTCCTCTCAAAAAAGGTGTCTCACAAATACCATTTTGCAAAGAATCTTAAGCTCTAAGGGTTCCCACCTCTCCCTGAATTCCAACAGGTCCCCGGAATTAAAGCTGAAAATAAGAATGTCCCGGTTCCTAGAAGGAATTAAAACTAAACAGCCTTCCCTCAGAAATTCAAGTTCTTCGGAAATACCAAAGCAGCGGATTTCTGGCTGAAGAGAAGATAAAAGCCGAGGCAGGTGGAGTTTTTCAAAATATTTTAATTTATGATTATCGGGTTTTGGGTATGTGATTGTGAAGGCGACAAGCTAACTAGTTGTCACTACTTTTTCACACTTTTCCATCTAACCCAGTCCTGTTTTATTTTTAGTTAAATGTTGTTGAAGAGGCTTGCTGTCCCTTTGACTCTGCTTACCCCTTCGGGGATTATGGGCCTGATGTTACGTATGTATGACTATCTATTCCATTCTAGTGATATTCTGTTTTATCAGGTTCATCTGAATATTTAGCAAGCCTGGTTATAACATTGAAGCGCCAGTCATTTAATGATTAATTATGGAGGGGGAAGATAAATTCGATCATGGTTAACACAAATCTAGTTATTTGAAGGTGCACGTTTCCTCGCGATGTTTTTACATTTAAGCTAGTGATATTCAAGTTAAATTAATAATTCTGTTGTTATAAAGTAAATAACAAGTTACGAAAAAGCATAAGTATTTTATCCTCTCCCAGTCTTAAAAGGTAGCAACCCTAGACACAAGTCTAGATAAATGGTAAGGAAAAGGCTTATAACACGTGTGTAAACAAACACGGACACATAAACCGCTTATGTCTATTTTATCCCATTTCATTCAAGCCTATGAATGAATGAATGAACGAAGCGTTTACTTCTGATGTTCGTACTCACAAAGAACAGGTAAATAAATAAACATCAGATAACATCACAGACATTGATCTGATTCCAAAATTAGTAGCTTATGTTTTTTAATGGGACATTCGCAATGAAGGATGAGAAATTGTGAGCGATGAAAGTAATAAAAACATTCAGATCCGAATCGAGTTGCTTAAACGACGTTTTTTTTGTCCAGCAGTGACAAAAAAAGATCGAACCTGCCCCTTGCAGGGAATTGTATTCTCAACGATTTTTTTTCTTTGGGCGACATTTGTCCGTAGCAGACAAAAAGTCTGCCGTCTGCGCGCTCCCTAAGGAATCGATAGTCCAGTATTCCGCAAACTTTTTGTGTTCAATATACATTTTGGCAAAACGAATTTTATTGGAGGTACACCATAGATGAAAATTAAGTTTTTGAGTAACATTAATCCACAAAACAATATTTATTTATTAATCAACTCGCTTGTGCGCTCGCGTGATTTACGTTTGTTAAGTATCTATTAAGCTACATGCATACATACATCCAAAGCATCACGCATATAACCCCCAAAGGGGTAAGCAGAGTCAAAGGGGCAGCACTTTAACCACATTCAGCCAAAAACAAAACTGGGTTAGATGGAATATTGTGAAAAAGTAGTGACAAGTGGCTAGCTGTTTCATATGATGAACATGGACATTGGTACTCGAGGCAAGTATATTTATAAGCGTATATAAGTATCTATTCATTCACCTAGTATTCATAGCACAAGCTTAAGCCAAACTAAGCGTTTGGAGGTAAGGAATTATGTGTCAGCTGAAATTATATATTTATTTAATATAAATACTCAATACTCAATAATTTATTGCTTCCATAATGTTTACAAATTGTTGGTGGTAATTAATAAAGTACATTATAGACCCTGTGAGGGCACTGCAATTTAATTTTAGTAAGTTAGTAAGTTTAGTTTATATTCATACTACAAAATCATAACCCTTCCTTTGCTGCAATGGGGTGGAAAAGGACTTACTTTTCGTTTAGCTTCGATGCTCTTGTCAATGTGTGTTGATCTGATGACGTGTCGGAATTCATTGTCGACTGTGTGCATGTAGTACGACTGGGTGCTTTTCGTCTCTGCGTCTGGTTTGTCATCGCTATCCTGTTAACAAAAAAGTTACTTTAACTAACTAAACTTCACGCCACTTGCCTAGCGGGGTAGGCATAGGGAGCCGAACGCCATATGGCACGATCCTTACACACCTCACTTGCCTCTTCAACTAAATTACCTTAAAATATATAGTATATAACTTTATTGTTGTATAATTGCATGTCTAACGTTGACCTAGGACTTACAAAGAATGCGCCAACGAAGTAACATATCATGCGCCAACGAGGTTATTTGTCGTGTTTTCAACGACAAATTATTTATTGGGTATTAGATTTGTGATTGTGCGATTGACAAATTATTTACAATTAGCCGACTAATCAAGCTCAATTGAATTTTGGTTAGTGTTTAAAGGAGGTTACGCTTTTTGGACCCCACCTAAAAAAATATCAACACGTCCGTAATAGGGCATTTTACAATAAGTAAGGTTCGGAACAATTCAAAATTCTCTCCCGAGTTTGACAGAATGTGAGTATGACGTCATTATGGAACCATATTAGTCTATGCAAACTGAAACGTCAACTCGTTGGGTTTAAGCGGGAAAATCTATACGAGTTGTTTTAAAACGTCCTTTTGTCTTTAAATTAAACTATTTTGCTCACAAAAAAGACTTTTTTATGTTAGTTTCGTGCCTACCTATAATTTGTAAAATAGGTACCTCGAATATGCAAGATACCGAATCTTTGGGATTCCAGACGTGAATATTTTTTTTAGGTTGAAAGGTAACCATCGCAGTCTTTAGGCGCTGGCAATGCTTCCACTAGTGTTGTGGTTATAATCACATGTATCACAATGCAAGATTAAGACAAGCTGGTTCAAACAACTACCTCGACATTTTCCTTCATCGCCAAGTATTTTTCATAGTTTTAAAGCGTACTAAGATATGAACTATCATGAGTAAGTAACCCGAGTTTGAATGAATACTTTCCACATGTGTATTAAGTACCTACATGCTCAGAGCATGTAGGTATATAGTACCTACTTTGCGAATTTTAGGTGAGAGACGAATCCATTTACCATTGCGTAAAACGGCGTCTGACGCCAACTTATTTTCCGACGTAACTGAAATAAGAAATCAACAGCTTACGACATGTTTTTAGTAGCAAATGAATAACCGACCGAGGGCGAGTCGGTTTGGCACACTGAATTTTGTACTAGGCATCTTATTATATTTTTTTTTTTAAGTATAAACCTCTTATTTACAAAAATAAGTTACTGTTCGTTAGTCTCAACATTAAAAAAAGGACATAATTTTTTGGTTCGGTTACTGCAATACAAGGCAAATAATTTGCAAATAATAAAGAAAATCCTAAAGATTCAGAAAATTGAGAATCTTCGTACCGCCCCAATACGAAGTTCGCCAGGTATATTTAAAAAATATTAAAGGGAAAATTTTAAATATAAATGGATTTTATTGATATTTACAGTACCTATAGTTATACTCTAGATCTTTTAAAATTCTAGGTTTTATGGTGTAAAATATGTATTTTTTATTCATATTTTTCCGTCTGTCAAAATTTCGAAGACTAATTAAGTTACACGGTTGGGTTAGAAACTTTTTAGTACGGAACCCTATAAACAGAAAATAAGAATACAAATTACACGTTGGTTTGAACCTCCAATTTGCTCTACTGGGAAAAATATCTAGGAATACTCGATGTACATTTTATTCATTTGAATGCTAATTAAAAGCGGTGGTAGCTCAATGGTAATGGCACGCGCCTCTTAACCGAGGAGTGCGGGTTCAAACCCGGGCACGTACCTCCGGATTTTTCAAGTCTATGTACGTATTTATACCACTAGCTCGACGGTGAAGGAAAACATCGTGATGAAACCTGCAAATTTAAACAACTTTGGATTTGTAACCATGATCCAAAAATTGTCTGGTTCCCCTATCTTAGGGTTACGAAGGTCAGATCGGCAGTCGCATCAATGTAATTACCAGACTCGCTAAATCCTGGATCGTGGTCTAAGCGGACCCCGTCTAAGCACGGGATATAACGCTAGGAAGATGATGAATGCTAATTAAAATGTTTGATGTACTTGTAAGATCGTGCCATATGGCGTTCGGTTCGCGTGAAGTTTAGTTAGTTTTATGTACCTACTTGTGTATAAACAAACATTCTATGTTATTTAGAGACAAATAACTTCATAATCGACTTTACCGAAAAATCAGGAATTGTAGGTATTGTATCTTGTTTGATCACATTTAAAAATATTTAGAGAAATTTCTTCTTTCATTTACTTTCATGACGAGATTTGTATGAATATACTTAATATTTTTTATTACAATAGCTATTGTAGTTTATAGGTCAAATCTAAGAACGTATTTTAATGTCATTAACACGACAATGAGAAAGAAGATGAGTAAAGCACATTCAAATAACGCCATAGATGTGTAAGCAAGATTCAAATTGTTTGTAAAACATTCGTGAGCATTATACAGGAGGACCTGTCTAATGCTCACGAATGTTTTACAGCAGTGTTTTCAATCTATACTTATACAAATATTATAAAGCTGAAGAGTTTGTTTGTTTGCTTGAACGCGTTAATCTCAGGAACTACTGATCCGATTTGAAAAAAAAATTTCAGTGTTAGATAGCCTATTTATCGGGAAAGGCTTTATAACATTAACCATGAACGCGGGTGAAACCACGGGCACAGCTAGTGTTATAGTAAAATTACCTCGGTAAATAGTTTGAAAATTATACTACACTCAGATTTCGACCAAATAATGTGCATAACGTTAGGAATATAATAGTATACGACTAATATTACGGACATAGTACTGATTCTGAGCCCCAAGGAACATAATATGACAATAGAAATGTGTAATTGTTAGGTCACAAAAGGAATATGATTACAAAAGGGACATCAAACGTGTCACGTGGGTTATGTAACTAACCCATTGCAATTAAACCATCAGTTCCCGATATATTATATTGGTAATTATAGGGAATAGCCCAATTTATTTATTTATTTATTTATTTAAGGCACAACTACAGAAAACAACTCGATACATTTACACAGTATCTAAAAACAGGTTTCACAGTAAAATTGAATTCCGGTTAACGTTTCACACAACATTTCCATTAAATTAAAAAGACCAAAGGAACAGAAGAATGGAACACAAATTATTTAAGTAAAAAAAACAAAACAAAAAAAAAAAAAATACATTGGTTTAAGACGACATATTCTGCCTTACAACTTTTACAAATGACCGTAAACTTTGAGAGAATATATCCAAGT